>OX383907.1:6000000-6342285 GCA_947532125.1 Saturnia pavonia | reverse complement strand
AACATAAAAATTAACGACTATGATATATACAATAACGCAGAGTTTCTTTTTTATCCAAACATTACATTCCAGAGTCATCTTTAAGGAAATGCGACCCGTGCACCAGATTCAAAGATGTGACGTCCGTTAATGCCAAGTGGACGACCTTTATTTTAGCGTTATTTCTAAATTTGGACACAATATTCCTATAGGCTCTACGCTTGCTTAATCCGCCTCTGAGCCTAACCCATGAAAGGCGACTGCCAATGGTGCGCCGAAATACAATAGAGGACCTACAAAATATTTCGCCAGGGGCAGTGGAATAGCTCTGGCTCTCTTATTTTCAACTAGCTGTGTCCCGCGGTTTTACCCGCGTATAATTTAAAATAAATCGCTGATTGATGATTTATGAATTATAATACTTCAGTATAGACAATATTTTTATCGGGCGGCCAGGGTTATGCGTCACACTCAGACGCGGACTGCTCGTTCTCGCCACTACACACGAGCCGAGTGTTGAATTATTTTAATTTTATAATATCTGGCAAACTATTGGTCCAAATAACATGCTATAAAGAGCAAAGTTTATCTACACAAAATTGTCTTGATGGTGTAGTAACTTTCGTTCGTAAGGATTAATATGTCATGCCTAATAATAATGCTCATAAATCACTTTTCAATTTTCAATAAAACTTTGTCACAAAATATCTTATTGTGACTTACGTATAAGAGATATGCATATGGTATCGCGGACTTTTTTTAGATGTACTGAGTAGCAAAATTTTTGTAAAACATTGTATTTACGTATCACTAACCATTACGCCAGCGCACGGAGATAAAGCGTGCTATTTGTTCTACTTACTTAACAAAACACAATATTTTATTAGTATAGATAACATAACTCTTCCACTAAAATATTAGATAAACACAAAGCTGGAAAATTATGCATGTAAATCAAAAAAATATATAACATACAAGTTCAAGTAGGGAATATTTACTTTGTGGGGCAGATACTTATATTTAATACTTACTCTAGGTAATGTATCAGCCGCAAGTGTTAATAGACCGGTTAAAGTGATTGGTTTCTCACTGTTCACTAACTCGGCTAGGAGATCGTTGTTCAAAGGTTCATTTATATTCAGAGTTTCACAGCACCAGTTCAGGATTGATACTTTGAGACTATTTGGTAGATTACTGAAATAATACATTATTACAAATGAAGTGTTATGAAAAAGTATAGGAAGTATCACATAGTTGAGAACAAAGCAGATGGAGCCGTCACAACGCAAAGGTCGCCAACAATTTTAATAGTGGTATTTCAATGTGTCAATGTCAAAAGGAAACGTCATGCAATATCAGTACCCCGTGTGCTTTAACATTAAAATATATGTATGCATCAATGGAAGACCACTTTATTTACAACCCGACTACCACCAAACCAAAATAAGAGTAACATTATTTACGTAATAGTTTGCTTGTTTGGCGACTATCTACAAACACTCTAGTGGTTTCGATACGGTTCCAAAATAATAATTTAAAGGGAACTCTGAATAATTTAGTGTCCCAGTCAAAAATCTAAAACACAAAATGGCCGGCAAAAAATTTCAAACGCTTACGACATAAAAACCTTTGGGAATAGGTATGGTAAGTTAAAATAAAAAGCATAAAGAAATAAGAAAATTAAAAAAATATAAATAAGATCATCACGAACTAAAGGTCATTAAGGTCCTTCATTTCAAACACAAAATCAGGTTTTTGATGACAAATGATGGATTATCGACTACATTGCAGAAGTGGTTTATATCTGATAATTAACAGTAAAATTTATTTTAACTACCCTGGCAACATCACTCATACACGGTCGAACATATTGTTATCTGGTTTTCTAGGACACACAGCTAAATGAAGATCCCACATTTGTTGCTTTGAAGGCTCCATCTGCCTTTTTCTCAAATCTGTGGGTAGTATTAATTTATAAATAATTTCGATATTCTTCATTAAAACATTGAAATATTATTGAATAATTATGAAACGTTTTTTGTTATTTTATTATTTGGGGCACGTTATCATTTTATACGAAATCAGATTATAAATTGTAACACATATATTTAGAAAAAAAAAAACAATATACCTAGTAAATAATCTATTAAAACTTCACAAAGAGATGAAAAAAATGGCACCAATTTCTATGTTTTTTTTTTACGAAAAATACCATTTTGAAGAAAAAGAGAATTAATTATAAATAAATATTTTGTCATAACAGGAACAGTAGTATCGTTAATTTAGTATAGAGGGCATAAATGGGTTAAAAAGGAAGCTTAATTCTCTAACCACTTATTAATTAAAAATTCCAAAGTGAAGAATATCATTTGATAGTAGTGTAGATTTATTTCTCAGCGTTTGAAATCAGCAATACATCAACGTGTGCTTATTATAATAATTACCTATCAATCCACATCTCCTTGCTCGACGTTTCAATACTGCTGTACTCATATTGAACCCGGGTCCATTCTCCGCCATCATTTATACTGAGCGTCTCGTCGAGAGTAGTGACGCTACCGCGGTGTAATGGAGATCCTCTTACACTATTCTCACCAGCTATGGTGGCTTCTAAAGAACTGAGATTTGATTCTTCTTTTCTTATTCTATAATGTTATAATTTTTTTGATAGTAATGAAGCGTTTAATGGAAAAGCAATTGATATTATTTACGTCTACGTAATTAGTACACACACATACTCATAAACTGTTATACATTGTATTACTATTGTTAAATTATTTTTGATGCAAGTATTAATCAATTGTTTTATTTTATTTTTGTTCTTGTTCTTGCTTTTATTATTTACAACTTAGATATTACTCAATCCATGAACATTAACTTTTTGTAGTGTTTAATCTGGCAACTGTATTTTGTCCGGTAGGTAATTTGTATTTTCATAGTCTGGCAATACTGCCTAATATTTTCTCTCTTATAATTGTATTGCCTGAGCACGCACGTTGTTTGTCATTTATATTGTTAAATTAAATAAATAAATTTTATACGTGCATACTAAATAATTATTAAGTTAGTACATACATGTATATTTATTGTTTTGTTAACTTTACAGATTTTTTAGGTTAGGTATATTAAAATGGTATTAGGCTAAATTAATATGTTTAATTATGAATTTTTGTTAACTTGATTGAAGACCTGTACATTTAAAAATAAATAAATAATTTACGCCATGTTTTATTATTTGTAAAATCAATACCATTGATCACTGTTTTCAATAGTCCTCATTGGCGTTAAGTAAGTTTTAATAAACGGACCCATAAAGGGTGTAAGACATTATTGGATATTAGAGAAAAAAAAAAACATTTTGATGCGTCCATTGACGTGCTTTCAAATCCTGCATCATGAGCCTTAGCTTTCGGTGAAGGAAGACAACGTGATAAACCCATGACATCGTACTAACGTAACTACCGACCTCAAGTTAACAATCTATCCCTAAGCATCTATAGGTTTGTTCCGGTAAATTCACTAGAGAGCCAGACCTCCCACGAGGCTTAGCGTGTTACCATCTTGGACCACATGGTTACTTAACATCAGGTGACACTATGGTCAAACGTTAAACTAGGTTTAACCTTAAAACTAATAATGAGCCTAAGCTTTCTACGTAAGAAAATATTATGATGTATCCATAGCGTGATGGTAGGGCATTTGTATTGCTCGCCTGGTTAGCTACTACTCTCAAGTTGACAAATTGTCGCCAAATCTCTGTTTCGGAAGCTTCACTTCAGAGCCAGTTCCTCTAGGCTTACCATCTAGAGGTATTAAGGTCAAAGGCTAAACCAATACAGAAAAAAGGGTAAATTAAAAAAAAACCTACACAAATAACCTATTCATTGAGACCATTCTAATGGGCCCAAACACGATAAACCTACTGTAAGTGAATGAGGAGTTGGGCAACATCCAGATTATGCTGTCGCTTCAGGTCAAGGTTACCATGTTCTTCTAATTCATAGAAGTTACAGAATACCAAATTTCGACTCGAGCAGACCTGTGGAAGATGCTCACATCCATTTATCAACTAGAAAAGAGCTGATAGTCTTCAAACGGTTGAACAGATTTTCTTGAATCGTAGCTAAGAACACTCTCGATTAAGTCACCTTTTAAACAAAAAAAGTAAATCAAAATCGGTTCAGTGGTACACGATGCCACAGACAGACACACAGATACGCAGATGTACATGTTAAACTTATAACACCCCTCTTTTTGCGTCGGGGATTAAAATAAAGGAAATTTAATGTCAAAGTAAGTACTCACGTGACACCATTGTTTTCGTTTACAATCATTTCAAATTGTTCAGGCGTGGCGCTATTTGTTGAATGTCCACTGCCATAGTGATTCTCAGAAGCTGTACAAGTTATAGGCCTAGTATCTAGGGGTTGCGGGACTGATAATAATTTGTCCTCTGGCATATGAAGATCTAGGACTTTGTTCTCTGATGTGGGGCTCGTAAGACTATTCAAACTGACAATGGCTGCGTCATACAACTTTTGAAAATTTAACTTTTCCGTTTCCAAAGCAATTATTTTTTGTTTAAGCAGTTCTATCTCTGCAGCCTGTATGAGAATCTGAAACATGTTTAATGTAATAAGGTAATTGTTTGCCAGATAATATAACAAACGCGAAATCTACACTAACATAAATACTAACGAATTTTCAATAAACGTAACAGATTAAAAATAATAAACTATAAAACTTCCATTATTTTTATAATTTAATATTTGAAGTGGCGCACCGCACGCAAATTTTCCGTTTTTTTTTTTTTTTTTTTTTCGAACTGACTACACTGTTAGCCTGAGGGGCCCTGGAGCCTTTACGGCTTTTACAGCTTTACCGGGCTTGGGGGCGAGCGCTTAGGGCACTCAGCCACGAAAGCTAAGCAACAACATCCGAGGGTGCCAAAGTGGCCGAACCTCGGCTCGGACTGTTGCGCGTATGCAATTAAGTCGCGATCTGACTAATTCCCTATCCGTAATTCGATCTAAACTAACTATACATATATACATGTTTCTGCCCCCCGGGGAGGAGGGAAGGAACATGTGTATGTGTATTTAGTGGTCTGAAATTTTTGTCTACTCTAACTAGGTAAAAAAATAAAAAAAAAAGGTCCCTTACAGAACCTATGTGTGTTGTGCATGTGTGTATAATGCAGTGTCATGTATGGCTGTGAAAGCTAGTGATTGTAGAGTCACTTGTATAGCGCGAGCGGCTGCTTGTCTCAAGGGCTCCATGCCGATGGATCGGACCTAGGCTTGAGTTGCCGCAGAGGAGGGCGGTCGTGGCGGGTGTGCGGGAGCGAAGTTAACCGTACGTCCCCTGCGGAGGGAACGGTGGTTTCGCGGGCATGGGTGCGAGCACGCATATGTTGCGGGAGCGGACGCGTAGTAATTATTAGCTTTCTCGATGTCGTCGTCGGGATCGACAAAGAGATTTCGCGGACGGCGTTTATAACGTTTGGCAACGGGGATCGAGTTGTCTGGGACGTAGTTCACGGTGGATTTTACGAGCGGGTTGGGGTGATTCGAAGCGCTATCGAAGTATCTCCTGGTGAGATATTTCACATAGGCTTCTATCGAGGGAAGCCTCATGTCCCTGTGGAGGTCCATGTTCCTAACGAAGGCTGGAGGGTCAAGCAGGCGAAGGAGAAACCGATATTGGACTCTTTGCATGCGGACAAAGTTATGTTTGGACATATGTGCGAACGCTGCGCAGCTATATGTCAAGATCGGACGGACGCACATCTTGTATAGTGTAAGCTTATGTCTTAAGGACATTTTGCTTACCGAACTCAGCAAGGGTCGCAAGCGGGAAAGGATCCAGACGGCCCTATTCCGGACTATAGTAACGTGTGCATTGAAGTTAAGCTTCGAGTCGAGGGTGACACCCAGATATTTAGTCTTGGTGGCCCAAGGGATATTCCTACCGAATAATGAGAGGGGTCCTACCGTGCGTGGTAGTTTACATGTATGCGGTTCGAACATAATCGCGGCGCTCTTTACCGGATTAATAGCTATTCGCCACGTTCGAAACTACTCCCCGAGAGTGGTTACGGCACGTTGGACTGCGCAGGCGAGATTTTTTCTGTGTCTGTTTGACGCGTATATGACTGTGTCGTCAGCGTAGAGCCCTACCTCGACCCCGGGGGGCTTCGAGAGGTCGCTGACGTACAGATTGAAAAGGCAAGGCGCCAGAATGGAACCTTGCGGGACGCCTGAGCGTATAGGGTGGGCGGTAGATAGTACTCCTTCCACTCTGTAGTGAAAGGTGCGGTCGCATAGAAAATCATGAACTAGGTGAACTAACCTATCCGGGATTTCTAGTTTATGTAGCTTGTGGACTAGTCCGGCATGCCAGACCTTATCGAAGGCCTTAGCTACGTCGAAAAAGACCGCAAGCGTACGGGCGGGGGCGATACTACTTTTGGCAAAGTTGCTCGTGATGTGCTCCGTGAGGCGGTGCACTTGATGTGTACACGAGTGTCGGGCGCGAAAACCGAACTGTTCGGGAGGGTATAGGTTTTTAATATCTATAACGGTTTTGAGACGGTTCAGAAGGAGCCGCTCGTAAAGTTTTCCTAGTGTGTTTAAAAGGCTGATCGGGCGATAGCTATCGGGAAGCGAAGCTTTTTTGCCGGGCTTGTGAATACCCTATAACTATAGCTTTTTTCCAGACGGCTGGAAAATAGCAGTGGGCTATGACTACATTGAAGATGCAGACCAAAAGAGCTATGAGGTGATCGGTAAGAAGTTTAAGTACTTCATTCCTGATACCGTCGGGGCCGGGGGACTTTCTAGGCTTAAGGCCTTTAATAACAGAACAAATCTCGTCATGCGTGACCGGGGTTAACGTTTCCGCGGGGGGAGTCGACGTTAGTTCCTGAACGGTGGTCTCGATAGTTTCGATGTGAGCAGTGTCTACGTTGTCGCAGTTTGGGGAGCACTGGCTCTCCAAGCTTGCGGCAAGGCATTCTGCCTTATCGTCGCTATCGAACGCGGGTGGGAGATCGGGGCCTCTTTCGAGGGGCGGCATCAGGGCGGTAGCTTCTAACTTCAGAGAGCGGGCGAGGTTCCAGTAAGCCAGGTGGGACGGCTTGAGACCCTCTAAGAGGTTATCCCACCGGTGACCTCTGTACTCGCCGATGCGAGTTCTAACCTCTCTCTGAAGTCGCCGTAACCTACGGGTGTTATCCCTCGTCGGATAAGAATCGTGTGCACGTGTCGCGGCGATCTTTTCCGTGATTAACGCTCGTAAGCCGGGGGGGGAGTATAAAACGGCGTTCGTTCGCCGCTTGCACCTCTCTCGAGGCCTCCCTTACGCCGGTTTGGAGGTAGTCGACCAGGGAATCGATTGCTAAGTCGGCGTCTGCTGTTGACTCTAATACGTCGGGGATCCTAGCTAGGTTGGACATGGTCGCGTTATCGGATAAATTTTCCGTAATTAGTAAGTTAGGCTGATCCGTCACGCCCTGAGGTGAAAGCCTCGATCGGGTGAACTCGGGACCGCCGAGTGTTGTCTCGCTGTGTTTAGTATATTCAATTCATACGTAAATAATTGTCTTTATGAAGTTTTCACTTCTGCAGTGCGGTCTTAAGCACACACTCTTTTTTTAAATTAAAACATAAAGGTCCATAAATAACTAGACGCTGCATATTTAAATTAGGTACTTTGATACAAATCTACTATAAATAATCCTCATCATCAATCTAGTTTGTATATACTATAGCAATAGTCACTACGTGTATATATATTAGCTGATCACAAAACAACACCGAAACGAGCTACAATGACGGTATTTTCACTATGTGTATTGTGATCGCGTACCGTTCTTTTGTAATAATAATATTTAACAATGAAAGTAGTATTCATTAATAATAAATGAAGTAGGTTCCTAACCTCATGACTCCAGTCAGTTTCGTTATCAAGGGAGGTCTGACAGCTTGCACAAACATTACCCTCATCCATTTCAGTTTGACATGTCTTATCTTCAATTTGCCAATCAGTTTCTGTAGCCACATCAGCCTTTGGCACACTTACTGTCGTAGTTCCCCTAAATAATGAAACTAATCCCGCTGGCCGAGGTACGTTTAGCCCTACATCATCCCAATCTTCAAATTCCTGATAATACATTTAAGAAAAAAAAAAACTAGAAACATCTGTGTTATTTTCAAAATCGTACAAATAAATAAAACTGAAATGTCTGTTTGTAATGACAAAATAACAGTTTTTTACTAAATGCATATGAAAGTATATACGGTACATATAACAATTATCACTTTTTAAATTTTCCTCTGTTTGTTCCGGCTAATCTCGCCAACGGTTGGACCGATTTTGAGGGGATTTTCACTGGCAGATAGCTGATGTTATAAGGTAGAAAAATAATTATGGAAAAAAAATTAAAAACCTTTTTAGTAGCGGAGCCGCGGTCATAGATAGTCTATCTATATAAATAAAATGATTGAGGTTTACTGTTGTGCGCGCATCACGCAAAAACTACTGGATTGATTTCTATCATTTGTTTTTGTTTTACTCTATAGATAGTTGGTCCTTATCAAAAGAAAAAATATCACGATAGCTTCATTCAATAAAAAGTTATTAAAGTTTTAAGAAACTACGATTTTTATAAGCACTGTGAGTTCTTTTGTAATCCACGCGAGCCGCGAGTACAGCTAGTTTAATTATAAGCATATTATTAAGTTTAGATGTTTCACGTCTTCTGCTAGGCTTTCCCATGACGTTTCACATTGTTTTTTTTTTTTAATAATGTTCACATATTTTATTTGTATTATATACATAATTATTACTTTATTCAAAAACCCGATTTTAATGCGTTATTTATGTCAATAATTCTGTCACTTATATACTAAATATAAAAATTACCTTAGTGTAATACAGAGATAGTCCTTAGACCAGCATTTAGTACGGCCAATCTTTAGAACTAATTATATGGATAAAATTGTAATATAATTAAGTTGAAATTTATTTAATACAGTGAACAGATTGCATTAAGATTTTCGCAAGAATATTACCATATTGTAAGCAATTCATAGTAACTATTTTTGCCTTAACTTGCCTAAATATGCTAAAGTTCTACTTTTTTTAAATCTATAACTAGATGTGCTCGCGGCTTCGCTCGCATGGACTATATAGAATGCCGTCGGTCGAGCGCACGCGTGAATCGTGCTATTCCCGCTCATAAGACGGAAGACAAAAATGCTTATTTAAGTGATCAGTAGATAATAGATATATGCACCCGCTGACTTTTTTGTAGGTCTTGATTAATTTCATATATATCTCGTATGGTTTACTCAGCGTAAGCTATACAAGCGCCCCAAATGCCTCTTTTTCAAAATTGATTCACCATTATCGTCACTGTTTATTTCGCATGTTACTTTATTTTACAAAATATATCCTATAACTTAGCCAGATAACATAGCTATGAATTAGCTATGCTATGAACATATACATCAAATAAGTGGTTTTCGCGTGAAAAAAACATAAACGGACAGATGGACAGAGAGACGTTGACTTTTATAATTAATGTATGAATTGCGTGCAATAATTACTACGTCATAATAATATATGAATCAATACCTGATCAGGGTTTTCATCTGAAAACGTGATAGACGTAAGTTTGTAATCTTGCAATAGTAGGTATTCATTTATCAAAAAGTTAAGAGCTTTCTTTTCATGGGGTTTCAAAGACCGCTGGTCTGTCAGATCCTTTGCATTTTTGTCTAATGTAGATTCTTCATCTAAAAGTATATTCTTTAAATAAACAGCTAAGTTTAATTATCATTAAATATAATATATACAGGGCCGCATTTAGAGCCCCTCACACGAGAGGAGCCTCTACAATACGAGTTATTTAAGAAAACAAAAACACCTATGTTGACAAACTAAAATAAAGTACATTGCACACATTCATCCAATGCATTCATTGTATTTCATTGCACACTCATAAAACATCTCAAAGCAAATTCATATTTCACACTCAAAATTATTGTTTGGGTTTTCACTTCTCCTATTGCCACAGGGCCCAAACTTTTAAATCCGGCCTTGTGTATAAATAATAATAGTTCATTGTAACAATGATAAGTTTTAGTTATGAATTTCAATTGGCAGCCTTAACTGTATAATGGGTAAAAGGAAATTCCACAAGTCCTAGAAATAATTTACTTAATTGAATCAAGCCTATAAATCCACTAATTGCAAATAGGTTTGATATATACTGTACATTAAACATAATATTGCCACTAAAAAAAACTTAAACCTATGGAAATTGATAATGCACACATTTTTATATGTATCAATATCTGTATACAATAGTATATTATATTATGTATAAACCGCTTATAATAACGCCAGTTATAACTATAACAAAATATTGACATTCCATTGGCACTCCAAAAACACTAAACACCTAATACTCAACACAAAACATATACATATTACATACACAATTACCTTCACTCAAGTATCATACATCGCTGCTAAAACTATATCCGGAAAAGGCCCTGTTTTTTTTAAAGTCCCTAAACCTACACTCCTAACGCTAGTCAGGGTCGTTTTCTGCTAAGGTAAAGTATTGCTACCCTTTCCTGCGGAGGAAATCTCCCACAATTGCCCCAGGCCCTGTTAAATTACTCAGGGAGATATACGAGGGTGGCCTAGATTGGCTTATTGGCCAAAAAGGGTCGCTATCCCCATAAAAAAAAGGGTAATAGGACCAGAATACATGAAACACAGGAATCCCTATACTAGTAAATTATTTGAAAACATGAGAAAATTTTAACCATTAAGCATCATCTCTATATATTATTTCACAAAGGTGTTTTTTTTGTAACCCAATCTCTCTTTAATTGTTCATCAAAATTAATAATTCATAGATCATTTTAAAGCTTATAAGTTGTCCTGCTATTGACAAAACAAATAGTTTAGAATTAATGTTTTTATAAAAAAAAAAATATATAAAAATCTTTTCATTAGGAATGCCATCTGTTGATGGCAAAATACTCAACTAATATGTAGGAGGTGCTATCTATTAACAACTAACATGACCGCTTTTAGATTGTTTACATTTTTAATTTGAAGCAAGGATAGCTCAGTGGTAGCGTGTATGACTTTGCGTCGATTGACGTGAGTTCGCATCCCTGCAATGAGCCTGAGCTTTCAGTGAAGGAAAACATCGTGAGGAAACCATAGCATGGTGGTAGGGCTTTGTCTACCTACCACCCTCGACTTGATAATCTGTTGCCAAGCACCAATAGGTGTGTTCCGGCAGCTGCACTTGAGAGCCAGTCTTCCACTAGGTTTAGCGTATTATCATCTTGGGCAACATCATCACTTAACATCAGGTGAGATTATGGCCACAACGCTAAATCTATAACGATAAAAAAATCTATAATGTGAGAAATATTTGTATGGATCAATTTATTGATAGTTATTAGACATTTTATCTGAAGATTGAAAAATCGACCCTTAATCTGCTTTTAAATAGCATTGATCTGAGTTTGTACAGCAGTAAGAATAAATTGAATTCATTTAAAATAATAGGATCTAACTCTGGAAATTATAAAGTTTCCAACACTAAAAACAAAACCTTACTCTACTGGACCATGTAATATGAAATCATAATAGATATTTGTTAAAAAAAAAAAATGAAATCATAACAGATATTTGATAGTAAATACACAGTTTTTATTTAATTAAATAATTAATAATATCACATAGGTAACACAGGTTATCAAGGGTACTTTACCTATTATTGTTTATTTTAATATTATCAATTACCTGCAAACTGTGTAAGATTAGCTCTTAACGCATTAATTGTTTCCCGTGCTTTACGTAACTCGAATTCTAATACAGCTACATCACCCCCACTGCCTCCACGATCTCCACCTCCGTCTTCAGAATATCGAGCAGTATCAAGGGAATCTAAAGTGGCTTGGCTTGGTGTGCGATCTACAACAAAAAGTACAAGTTGAATTTCCAGACTTACTGTTTTATATACAATTGTCTAATGTTAAGTTCATATGTGATAATAACAAAAATATGACACAACAATGTTAAGCCCAGAACCAATTATTCCTCTTCTTTTTTGCTGGAACAAATCAGAAATACGTTTAAGAATGAGGGGACTTATAGACATTGAATGGGGCTGTCTAATAGACTGCAGACAAGCCACGAAATCACTGCTGTTGTGTTCCAATCCTGTGCATGCCTTAGTGCAATGCATTTATGGGAAGAGAAAAACAACTGGACATGTGGAGAGCGCAGAACTGAATCAATACCAATATAAGCACCTTGGTAGACCAGAAACTCTTTCTGAAGTTAATCTAAACATAAATAAGGTGGTAAAATTTTACCACCTTGAATTTGTGATATAACATAAGTGATATAACAAAAGAAAATAAGAAATTGGTATATAACCAAATATATACATATTTGTCTTAATTGTGTTATCATTTGCAATAGATTGATAGATGCCATCAATATACAGTTGTGATCATATAATTAAGAACGTTTATTTAAAGGGAAGATTTTTTTCAAAGTAACAAGTTACTAATTGCATGTATTTTTATGATTTCTCTCGGTATCACAAACTTTTCCATACTACATTACATATGCGGTACATTTGTTGATACACATAATTGGCTAAAAAATTAAAAGATAAACTAAATACATTAGATCTGAACCTAGTATTAGTACTTTATGGCTGGTCACATAATTAAGAACGCTGAGCTTATTTTTTTATTCAATTTTAAATAGGGAAAACTCTGTGGCTCTGTTGTCGTAGGTCACTATTCCTATAATTTTGGTGCCATTTAATGCTGTTATATGATGTAATATGAAAACAATGGGGAAAAATAAAAGTTGTGATAAATCTACAAGGGAAGTAATAATAAAACTTCATGAGAAGAATTGGTTGTATAAAAAAATAACTGACCATCTGCAATGTTCAAAAATGAGGGTTTTCCACACTGTGAAGCATTTTGTTATGTATCAAACTATTTGGATCCAAAACATACTGTACGCACCATTAAGGAATTTCTTTCATCACAATCAGTTTCTGTTTTAGTTTGGCCAGCTAACAGACTAGATCTACACCCAAAAGAGCACCTTTGGCACCTTTGACAGCATAGTCAAGAAAAGGCTTCAAATCATCAGTGTGGCAATTTAAGAGAGTTGTATGACATTTTCTTAGAGGAAAGTAACTCTATCTCTTTTGCTAAATATCAAAATTTGATAGATTCAATGCCTCGCCGGTGAAAAGCAGTAATTAAAGCCATGGACATGCTACTAACTATTAATTTTAGTTTAAAATGTATTAAACAGCTTTTTTTCTTTACACACTACACATTAATTTGATTTATTTAATCTAAGTTTCATATAAAACAACTCTCGAGCACTTTAATAAACCGTTCTTAATTATTTATCCAGCTTCATTACTATTTGAATTTGTACATTATATTTGTAATATACAGAATATATACAATATGTAAAAATTAGTCAGCGATTTTATTCTATATTCTAATTCTGTTTGCTCTGTTCATGTGTGTATTTCATAATAACTACTTCTAAGAAGGAAAACATTACTACAAATCACATGATTTACATTTTAAAAATATTGAACTACAAATCATTGTTAATTATATGACTACAACTGAATATGTTTATTTATAAAACATAGTTTTAAACTTTTATTGTTTTATTTACTATAAATCCGGAAAGCAAAAATTCTTACGCATTGAAATAAATTCGGAGGGTCTGGATACATGTTGTTCAAAGTTTCCAGGGTTCGAAAAAAATTCTCGTAGTTGTGGTAATTCTCTACCACTTTCAACAAGTTCAGTGTGGAGTTCTAGAGCAGTCAAGAAATAGTGATCCTTCAAAAGTTTCGTTGCTATATCTTCGTACGATAAATGAATAGGCGCAGAAAATGAGCTTTCTTCAATATCCTTATACGGATTCATTGTTTATCAGAATCAAAAGTCATGTTATTTCAATACCAAGTTTATAATTTTAATAAATTTATGTTACACAGGTTTCATTACTTTTATCAATTATTCACTAAATTACGAAGCGAAAATATAGATGTAGTAAAAGATCTAAACAATAATCAATGAAAATAAGTATATATAAGTTCGCTCAAACTTCACTTGACAGTAACAGTAGTGTTGTAAAATCTATCAATTAATCCATAGTTTTAACGATAAACGATCAACCGATTGTTGATTAACAATAAATAATACGGGCTTTTTGTGATTACAAGGAAAATTGCGTGAATGACCTTTTTTTAGCTCGTCAAAGTACGCAAACTTACAACAAATTTCCCTCGCTTTGTTGACATAATGTAAAATGAAGAAAATTGTTTTTTTTTTCGTTATAGATTTACCGTTATGGCCACAATCTTACTTGATGTTAAGTGATGATGTGGCCCAATATGGTAATACGCTAAACCTAGGGAAACTCAAAGGGGATCTCAAATGCAGCTACCGGAACACACCTATAAGTAAAAGCGACAAAATTTCAACTTGAGGGTGGTAGCTAGCCAGGCGGGCATTAGAAAAAGCCCTACCATTATGCTATGCTTTCATCACAATCTTTTCCTTCACTGAAAGCTCAGGCTCATTGCAGAGATTCGAACTCACATCGATCAACGCAATGTCCATACACGCTACCACCGAGCCATCATTGCTTCGTATATTTATAAATCTATAGATATTATATAACTGAACGTCTCTCTGTCTGTCTGTACGTTTATGTTTTGTTCACGAAAATACCACTAATCCGATTTACATGTTTTTTCCTTTATTTCATTTATTCTATATTATCTGGCCAGGTTATAGAATATATTTTATTAGATAAAGTAACATACGAGATAAGCAGTGACGATAATGGTGAATCAATTCGGAAAAAAAACGCTTTTGGCGAGCTTAAATGGCTTACGGTGAGTAAATCATAATAAATATATCATATTAATGACCTACAAAAAAGTTAGCGATAGTATATAATCTATCTTCTAAGGATCACTCATGAAATCAGTTTTCATGATCTGGTCATGGTTTTTTCACAGTTGATAATATTATATATTCTAAAGATTTTTTAAGACTATGAAAATGACTTCCGTTTTCTTTTACATCTTCCTCATTATTAAATGAATTGAGTTTGTGTTGTGTCACTGAGTGTCAAGCAGAAGAGTGTCAAGACTGGTCAAAAGACTCAAGAATGTCAAAGTGTGTTTATTAGGGCCGATTTTTCAATCTTCAGATAATTTTATACGAGGAATAATTTTGACGTTTTAACAGATAATGTATGACAAATCTGTCAAAATTAAAAAAATAATCCTCAAATGAAGAGTTATCCGTTGATTGAAAATCGGCCCTAAATCATTTATAATTTTAATTTACTCTCTTTTATTGTGAAACTATTAAATGTATGATTAAAAATATGAGAACAGAAAAATGTAGGTTCCAAAAATATGTTTACAATAAACTATTAGTGTAGTTCTCGTGAGAATTCATAGGTGTTCATATTATTAAATATCCGAATAATTATATGGACGTAAGTTAATAACATGGGTGAAGCTTACTTTAATTTGAAACAGAAACTAGAAGAACTTGGCTATAATAATGTATTGCCTTTAGATGCTGTGCCATTAGTGGAAAGTATACTAGCAGATCTGCTTCAAACTACACGTAGTTTGCAACATTATATGGAGCTATCCAAAGAAGTATTATTGCAACGTGACTCTTTGACGCTTGAAGCTGAACCATACAAATGCGATAATGCGAAACTTATTCAAGAGAATAACCAAATGCATAAAGAAATGATACAATTAAAAGAAGAAAGTATCAGATTTGCTAAAGAGACCAAAAGAAAAATTAAGCTGATGTCAGAAGAAATTATTAAGAAGGATACAATTATTAACAAGTTGCAACATGAAATAAGAGATTTAAGTCTAAGAGGATTATGTGCAGAAACTCAGAGTAGTCGCAATAAAAGTAAAAGAAAAGAAACAGAATGCACCACACACAAAGTGTGTATGTGCCATGACAGACAAATATCAAATTCAGACAATAATCTGACAGAATTAACACAAAAAATAAATTCATTAGAAGACAAGAATGAAGCTTTATCTGATGAAATAATGTTTCTTAAAAGTCAAGTTGAACACAGAGACAATGAAATTATTAGGTTAAATATTCTCTTAGAAGGTGGTAGACCTTTAACTGCTATTAGGAAAGATTGTTGTAATGTAAATGTTGACAGTAAATTGCATAAATTAATTCAAGATCTGCAAGAAATGGAAGCTGTAAATGACAAGTTAAAAAAAGATTTCGAAAGCAGTTTGGAAAAGCAACATGAAGCAATGCTTAGAGCACTTAGTTTGGCAGATAAAAATAAAGCTTTACAAGAAGAATTACAAAAAGTGGATAATTTAGCACTTAAAGTTGAAGATGATGCCAATAAAAGGTTACGTGCAATGATGAATGAACTTAACTTTTTACAAGTAAGAATAGAAAGCTTAATATTAAAAAATGCTGAATTAGAAAGAGAACTTTCAAACAATCAATTGAAAGAAAGTTCTTCAAATTTCCAAAAGCTTCAAGAATCTATTAATATAGCATTAAAAGAAAATTGCACATTGCGCAATGAAATCAAAGATCTAGTGCATCTTAACAAAAGTTTACAAGATAAAATAATAGCTTTATCTAATGTGAGCAATACATTCCAGAATAATAATCACTATGAAAATAATAACAATAGAAAATTTCCAACTAAAGATGAACTACAGGTTCTTCTGGAAGATGAACGAAAAAAATATGAAAGTTATATCAAAGATATACAAGAAAAGTTGATGGAAACAATGAATGACTTTAATAAACATTTACAAAAAAGTAAGAACAACAATTCATCAAATCAAACGGGGCCTACTCATGAAGTAGCTTTCATTAGAGATCTTCATGCGAAACTATGTGAGAGTGAACAAAAGATATTAATACTAAAAAAAGAAAATGATGAGTTCAGAACCAAATTGGCTATGTGGGAGGAAAATAATAAACTCAATTATAAAGATGTCATTAGTCAGCTTAATATTGAGAATAGTGAATTGTCTAAAGAAAATATTACACTTAGTCAACAACTTAGTCATTACAAAAATTTAAATTTATTAAATTGTAACAATAAAGAAAACACATGGCAAAAGGATAAACAAAAACACATTCAGAAACTAAAAGCAAAAATAGAGGAAATGACACAGGAAATACTATATTTAAAAAAAGACAAACAGGAATATAATTTACGGTACAAGGATGCAATGAACTTGGTAGATAAATTAAAACAAGATTTAGTTATTAAACAAAAAGAAATAGAACATTTGGAAGAAGAAAATTGTTCATATAAGCAAAGTAACAGAACAGGTCAAGCATCTACTGAGCAACTAAAAGATGAATGTAACTTTTTAAGAGAACAAATAAAGAAAATTCAAAGTGATGTTATAAAAGAAAAAACATTATCAAGTCAAATAAAAAATATACAATTACAAACAGAACGAAGCACTAATGAATTTCAAAATGAATTATTGTGTACTCAAAAGAAACTGAGTATATCTAAAGATACTATAGACATGTTGGAAAGAAAATGTAATGAATTACAAACAGAAATTATGACTTTAAGAAATGATAAATGTAAATTAATAGAAAATATAAAAAAATTGGACCAAGAACGAGATAAATTAGTCATAGAACTAGACCATAGGGTTGAAAGCAATAGTGCCTTAGAACAAAAAATAAAATCACAGTCATATGAAATTAGTAAACTGGAAAATGAATTATCAGAATTTAAAAGAAAACTTGATGTAAATAAAGTTTCTGAACATAAAATTGTAGACTATGAGGCACAAATACACTTTTTAAATGGTGAAAAATTAAAACTAATACAACAATTTGATAACATGGTTATTGAAAATAATCATTTACAAAACAGTTTAGCAGATGCAAATGGAAAACTGAAAATCACAAAGGTCGAATATGATAAATCCAGAAAAGAAGTTGATAGCTTAAGGCAACAATTACAGCAATATGTGGCAGAAGTAAGAAGAATTGAAGAATTGCTTTCACAAAAAGAAGCTGAAAGGTCTGATATGCTAGAACAATTTGCAAGTCTATCTGTTGAAGCAAATATATTAGAAAATACAAATCATTCCTTAGAAAATGAGTCAGCTTCCAAATCAGTTCAACTACAAAGTTATATTAATAGAATACAAAGCATTGAAGCAATGCTTATAGATAAAGATAGCATTATTGATAATCAGTCATCAACCATAGCATCTATGAGGTCCAAAATAATAGCTTTAGAAAAAGAAGTCAAACTTATAAATGAAGAAAAAGCTATACTTGAACAAAATGTATCTTATTTGAAACAAATGTGTAGTAATTTACAAAGAGATCATGCTACTGCCATGAGTACAGGTCTAAAAGATAGTGACTCAGAGTTAAAATTGTATGAGAATAGGATTAAAAGCTTTGTTAAGACAAAGGAAAACTTGGAAGTAGAAAGAGATGAACTAAAAAAAAATTTATCAACAACAGAAAAGTTATTGTCGAATGCAAGAAAAGAAGTTGTGGAACTTAAATTGGTTCTTCAAGACGCCACTTCTGAGACTAAGTCATTGCAAGAAAATGTTAATAGATTAAGCAGGAGAGAATCTGAAAATCATGAGGTAACATTAATAATTACATATTTTTTAATATTTATAATAAGAATATGCATTATTTTTTTATTTTGCAGACCACATTCACAAGAGAGGAGTTTGAGTTTCCTCTCGCCTTGGAAGAGATTCATGAAGTAAGCCAAGAAGACGATGAAGATAGTTCACATTACAGTGCAATTCATAAAAGACTTTCAAAGTACACCAATAGTAGCACTTGGTGAACACTTTTTATAAATATTAAAATTGCTACAAGGATGTAAATTTTACACCTGGTTTGTTGTATTTAGAATACAGCTATTAATTTAAAGTATTATTTTGTGTTAAATGTTTATTTTTGTCAATAAGTATCCATTATTTGGAATGTAAAGTTTTATTTTACATTATCTGTCCACTGTTATAATAAACTGTAGTAACCAAATAACTATCCAGTACCTTCTATAAATTAAATTGTTAATATGAACCAATTTCAACACTCACTTTTTGAAGCTTTACATTATGTGGATGTTTATGTGTCAATTGTGAAAATTTATTTGATAGCAACATGACGAATTTCTTCAATCCCTTTATCGCTAACATTCAAGCCCAGTGAAGTTGTAAAAGCTGTGCAGCTGGCTTCAGGGAGGATATGGCTGACAATACAGTCAGATCGAAAAAAAAAAAACAGTTACAAGAATTAAATGTTATCAGTGCAAATGAGTATTTTAATTATTTTATAACAATCCTTTCACTTGTAATTTGTTTTATAATAAAACAACCTTTTTAATATTTTACAAAATCCTGATTTATTCTTCAGATACACATGGAAATTGATTATATGATATAATTTTATGATACAACACTTATTTTTTTCTACAACACCCACTAAAGCATAATTATTTGTAATTGAAGGTCCCAGTCGCAGAAGTCCTAAGAGACTTTTTGATCTGATATATTTAACATGTAGTGCATATCTCAATTCTGTATCTACTATTTTTATTTAAATATATAAGAATGTTTGTTCTATACACAGAAGTTTCATGTTCTTCTCGAAGACTGATAGGAATATTTCTAGCTCAACTTTTCGACTTCAAATAATATTCCTAAAAACTTCAGTTTGGACTTAGGGACTTGTGCAACTGGACCATTCAATTAGTAATTTCAAGTGTTTTGCTTTATGTACAATTTACAAACCATACAGTAAAAATATATAAATGATGTAACGTAATTACACAAAATTCTCTTGATTCACTTGGTAACAATTACACTTTCTGATTTAAGTGATTGGTACATGAAAAATCAATTCAAATGTAACATAAAGGCAGCCTCATGCTTATTGACATCCCTGTGCTACCTTTCATTTATGTGGTGGATATGTAAAATATGATACATAATATTATATTATTAGTCTGGTTCATTTGAAAATAATTTATCAATGCTATTATTTCAGTATCATTGCATATAATTAAAAAATACTTCACATAAGCAGACGTTAGAAAATGGGTGTTGCTAAATTCGATGTTGCTAACAAGATAAGCTGTAAACCTTTACTACATGATCTGTAAAGTCGTTAGGATGTTTATTTAAGTATAATTTGTATTTCAGTATAAAGTGCATTGACATTTGACAGTACAATGCTTAGTAAAAACTTTATTTCACTTGATGGTAAAATTTACACAGGTCATACAAACTTAGTGGCTATATACAAATTAAAAATAATTATTTCGGTGGGTATATTACTACCTAAAGCAGTGTTTATAGATTATATCCTACACATTTACAATGATTTAATAGTTATCATGGAATGCTTTATAAACATATAAATGATGGAAAAAGTATCCATCATATAAGTAATAATGATTATTCATAACTATGCAATTATTTTTATCAAAACTTCAGTCACAATATTTAGGTCAGTAGGTAAATTGTATAATTACATATTTACAGTTAGTATGCTATCATATATTCAACATACATTTGCTATTTAAATAATTTTACAGCCAATACAGTGAAACCTGGATAAGCAAGAGTTCAAGGGAGCACAATCGCATTCTCGCTTATAGAGGTTTCTCACTAACCCGAGTTTCTCGCTAATGCAGGTACATGGGTATCGTTTCTCTCTTATAGAGGTACGTAATTTTATAATAGGTGGATTCTGGTAAATTAAACTCCCTCTGAATTTCATTTCGCGATTTTCTGGATTCGAACGCATTCACTATTTTAACTTTATCACTTAATGGCAGTACTTTAATTTTCCGTTTTGACATGATGCAGAACAGGACTTTCCTTCGCAATTGATTAATGATAAACTGAGTAAGTCGACAAACAGGACGGTTTAACGCACATTATCGGTCTCTCCTCTTTGTGTGACCAGAGCGAGAGAGCAATATATTATCAGTCTCTCCTCTTTGTGTGAACACAGGCACACGTGTCCATTCGAAAATAATGCGATAAAATAACAACGTTATTTAGTTCCAGAAATAGAATAGGATACAATATTGAGGAGAAAGCAATACAAAAACAATGGTAGGAAGTTCCACGAAAGTTAAGAATGAGTCATAAAATAGCAGATGTTAAATTAATAATTTGTTTTGTCATTTGTTCCTCCTAAATAATATAAATAAATAAAGCTCGACTGTCCCTTATAGAGGTATAGATAAGTAGCAGTCTCACTTACGGAGGTCCATGACGGAAAAATGATTCTCTCTTACAAAGGTTTCTGTTTCTCGCTAATAGAGGTTTTGGGAGCTTAAAATGACGGGTCCTGGCTATTACTCTCACTTATAGAGTTTTCTCACTTACCCAGGTTTGACTGTAATTGTAATATAGTGATAATTCATATTTCAGTTCTTACCATAGTCTATAGTAGCCTAGTAGCTGCTTACCATCAGGTGGGTTGTATGCTTGTTTGTCACCATCATAGTATAAAAAAATGTTGCAGTTTTTCCCAAATGTCAATTCAATCACTTTTTACTCTGATGAGATAGTAAGTTATGTTGACATGTAAAATCAGTTATAACTTCAAAACAGTTGAATTAATTTTATCTATCTTTTCAAGAAAATTCTATTTAACATTACTTTTTTTTCTATTTATTTTATAATTTCTATAAAATTTAATAAAACATTTCTGTCCAATTATGGAGCGCATATATAATATTACACAATGTTATGTAGGTAATTAATAAAGAAGTATCATTATAACTAATGGATAATTATGACTGAAATATTATTATTGTGTATAGAAACAATACATAAATTCAGCACCTTATTCTCATTACAATAACAATTATAATTGACTTTCAATACATTTAAACTACATTTATAATTTATAATACATGAATAATTATCTAATTACAGAATATTGTAAGTTACAATGTAGCTAAAATTCTTGTAAATCCCATTCCTGCTCCCAACAATGTTTGTCCTATACCCCATATCATAGCATGGATGGGTGGCATAGATAAGTTTGCTGCACGATAAATGAACGCAACTGCAGCACTACTCGCTACACCTGAAGTTACTGGACCTACAACACCCATAACGATAAGTAGAACTGGAAAAAACTTTCCATATTTGTGCTTTCTTAATGTTCCAAAGGCTACTAGTGCCGCACAAGTATGCACAAATACTGAAGAGCACAGAGACCACAAAAACACTGGATACCACATTTCACCAAACGTATCTAATGGATCACCAGGAGTTAATCTTAGTATATTCACAAAAGAGTCGAATTCAGATACTCGAAATTCAGACAACATGTCGTACATGTTGCCTTGCGTTTACTTAAGCCTTCAGGCATCGGGGTAGCTTCTAAAGTAATTTTCATACAATTCAGCTATTATCTGGACAACTCGTAGGCTGTTTGTATCAATTCGATCACTTTTTCTCTAAATTTCTTAGAACAAAGCCTTCTAAATTGGAAATGTTGTCAATTCATTGGAAAATAGTACTTTATAAACAATAGGTCACAACTGTGAATTGAGAAATTATCTTTATTCTTGACTTAGAATACCCCAGTACCTAAACATTATTATACTCTTTTAGAGCTACATACTAAACAGTGATTACAATCTCTTTGCTACATACTGACATTTTATTTTATTTGACTTTGACAATACGTAAAATAACGTTAATCTATGATAACCATAGATCAAACAATAATCACAGATCTAATTAATTTGTTAAGTTATGTAATTTTTACCTTTACAATTTACACTTAAAAACAGAAAACAAAAAATGAGGGCACCACCGCCCTTTACATAGCAACTACGTATACTACGAACTAACCAGTTTTGATACTTACTATTTATCATATTATTTTAAGTAGGCATCTGTGCATGCAGAAAAGTAATATAACTATCCGTGTAGTAGATACCTATCTTTGTAATCTGATGGAGAAATAAAAACGATTAATGTAACTTTTCTTTTTATTTAACATACTAAGTATAAAGGTGTAACAGAAAGAAATCTAACAATATCTTAATTAGAATAAAGCAGATGAAAAGATCTATTGTCTGTATGCGAAAATAATTATTATATTCAGCCAATAAAAGGAGACATTCTTGGTTTTGAGTAAATTTTTATTTAGTTCCTTATTTTAATCTTCATTTAACATATCAAAATCTAAATATTCAACACCAGAGATGTTTCCTTCTATCTCCTGAACAGAATCTTGGCGTGAGGTATTTAGCAAATAGGAAGTAAAATCTTCATTTTCTGATACTGACTCAGATTCGGTAGAACTGTCTTCACCAACCTGGATGATCAATTTATCCATGTTATTATACATTGTTTGACCTCGTTCATAACATCCCTTTTCAATTTTTTAACATGTTCGCAACATGCTTTCCAATCAGAAATAGTTAAGGAAACGAAGGCCTCTTCTGTTAATTGTTTTATATCTCTTGCCCCTAAGTTCTGTGCTGCCACTTTCCTTTTTAATAAGGACCATATCAATTCTATAAGGTAAGCCGTCATATCAATGGTAAGGTGGTAGCCTTACCACGGTGTGCCCATGCTCCCCAAACAGTTCGTCAATTTAAAAAATTGGTTCCGGTTTATTATTTTTTACCAAGTGTAGCAGCATTGGTTTTCGGAGTGTCGGATCAAAATTGATATGGTTTTCTGCTAGCCATAATTTGATATAAGCTACAGTACTGGATGTTGTAGGAGCTTTATTATAACCATGGAGTGATATGGCGCGTTGTCCATTACAATTAAGGATGGGTATTCCACGTTTGGAATTAGTTTTTCAGTCACCCATTTCGTAAATTGCTTTGATTCATTTCTGAATGATAATCTTCTTGTTCATTTGTGCCACTGAAAATGAGAAGAGAGTTCGGTACAAAACCATTTTCAATTCCTGCATTTATAAGAATTCATCTTTTCCCTTTAGATATGTCTTGAATTACTCCTTCAGTATCAATTGACTGCCATCATTAATTTAATTTATAGAACGAGTGAATATAACTTTTATCTATATATATTATTTATTTTTGCAATTCTTCCGGTAAGTTTCGAATATCTATTATTTCTTTTAAATATTTTTCCCTTTTATGGAAATATTCTGTCTAGTCTTGTATATACAAAACCAATTGATTTTAAAATTTTATGTAAATGCGCTTGACTACCATTGTAACCGATGTATTACATCACAAGTATTTTATACAATGTAGGTACTTCTTTTTTTACACTATAAATAAACTTTATGACGGATTGCGCACCTGTCGAAATCATCCAACTCCTTTTCGGACTTCCTTGTCTGTGTTTAGCTGGAGTTCCGAATTTCCTTTTGTTTTTGGAACCTTCTATAATGATTCGTCGTACTGTAGCTCTTGATTTACCTATAAGTAATAAATGACATCATAAGTATAAAATTCGTTCTACTGAACTACAAATATCTGTCATGCGATGCATACATTTTATAACCTCAACATTTTAAAAACAAGCAAATGTATAAAGAGCAAAATGTCCCTCAGGCATAAGCTTACGCTCTATAAGACATGTGTCAGACCGATCTTAACTTATAGTTCCCCCGTTTTTGCCCACGTGAATAAATTCACCCTTAACAGATTACAAGTAGTTCAGAACCGCTTTCTTAGAAGAGCGTTCGGTGCCCCTTGGTTCGTTCGGAACGTAGATATCCATAAAGATATGGAAATACCTTCGATCGAATCATTTATCAAGTCCCTAACGAACAATTATTTTGAAAAAGCGTCGACCATTCGAACCCGCTAGTGGTGGCAGCCACGTCTCAACATCCAGATCCAGACATCCGGATGTCTAATAAATATAGACGCCCACGTGATATTTTATCCGACCCCGACGATAAAATCACGAAAGCTAACGCGATATACCCGCCCGTTCTTAACAACCAAGCATGTGTGCACCCACGCCCGCCTAATCACCGCTCGCTCCGCAGGGGGCGGGCGGCTAACTTCGCTCCCGACTCTCCTGCAGCGACTTGAGCCTAGGTCCGTTCCTCCGGTATGGAGCCCTCAAGCCAGCTGCTCGCGAGATACAGTGACACTGCAATCACTAGCTACCAACACACATTACACTGTATCATGAACATGCATGCATTACACTCAGGTACATAGGTTCTGTAAGGGACCTTTTTTTCTTTTTTTTTGGTTAGTTAGCCTTATACCAATTTTCAGATTACTAAATACATGTACGCGTGTTTCTTCCTTCCTCCTAGAAGGCAAGAGACATGCATACATGTAAAGTTAGTTAGCTCGAATTCGGACAGGAATTTAGCTAGGTCGCGATGTTGCATATACGGCAACAGCCCAAGCCGAGGTCGGCCACTTTGACACCCTTGCGCATGTTGCCCTTATTTCTCGGCTGAGTGCCTTAAGCACTCACCATCAAGTCCGGTGAAACTGTTAAGACCTTCCGGCCAACAGTATAGTCAGTTCAAAGGTATCATGGTAGAATCGACTTAAATATGTTTTTATAAATTAATAGACTTTGCCTTTACGGTCATATCCGCCGTTCGCTTATAAACATCTAATTCGGTGAGCAATTTGCCGGCCTGAAATTCCGCTAAACATCGTTCCGCAATAATTCATTTCTACTCTTTTTAGACAGACAGTAGGTATGAATCTTGCCAAAGTACACTGTTACCTGATTTCAGAATTTCCACTTATGATTTTAGTTTTACCCTAATTTATATAGAAATTATCCCTAAATATCCAAAAATTTCTCTCTCTTAGTAGTCCTTGTTGGCAGGTGTACTTCAAAATTTTGACATAAGTATATTATTAATCATATAGATATGTTATAAAATATAGTATCTAGCATAGTAAAATAAATTCTCCATTAATTTCATATATTTTACTCGTCACATTGGATATTTTATAACACTGATTACAAGCGAATGAAGTGTAGGCTCAAAAGGCCAAGGAAATCCTGGCCTGCAAACTGAATAAAAAAGAAACGAGTGAAGTTAGCTACGGTAGGAACTGTGAAATATTGATGCATGTTTTTTTTTGTTTTGTCTTATATTTGTATTTGTATTAATGTACAATTTCTATTATATCTCTGATTTGATTAAACATTGTATTATTTACCCTTCTATCGATTTAAAAAAAAAAACGTTTTAAAAATTGGTAATATTCAGTAATAAATAAAACACCATTATTTTTACATCATGCCTATTATTTTAGTACTTTCATCTACAATCAACTACTCAAATATATCTATCTTTTTACAAATGCCAATTTTATTACTTGCCTACTTCATTTAGCTAGAAAATGGATTCGGGTGTCATTGTAAGCACTACTAGGAGTCAAAGTGAAATATTAAAAATATTCGCCGAAATATATGTCAAATAAAAAAAATCAATTTCTTTTCACCAGTAATTAACTGAATAGTATCTATCTATCTAGTGCCATTGTATTGTAATCTCATTCGGAGCTATTGGTAAAAGAAAATACTAGATACCTTCGCTGAATTTTTCATTTTTTTTTTTTTTTTTTTCGATCTGACTATACTGTTAGCCATAAGGGCCCAGGAGCCTCGAACGGCTTTTACAGCTTCACCGGACTTGGGGGCGAGCGCTTAAGGCACTCAGCCACGATTTCAGTTTTAAAACGTAGGACACTATTTATAATATTTATCACAAATAAAACATCGATATTAAACAACGTTTAAAATAACATCATCAAATACTGCAATTGGAAACATCGATAGTGACATAAATATTTAAACATTGATATTTATAATACAACTAAGTATCGTTACTCGTTACAATCGTTGCATCCCTAACGGAAAAAAAGTAAAAATTCAAGTAAATCAATAAACGGCGTAAATGTTTTAAATATATTGATACATACATAATTTTACGTAGTGTTTAATTATAGAAACATTTGTTGTCCCTAAGTTTTAATTAGGCTAGCCTCTACTGCAGAAACTGTAAGTAAGAAGTGAGTAAAAATAATGTTTTGTTCTCAGTTGGTGTGAAGTTAGTACCAATTCATTTGACACAAATGTGCGACAAAGATAACCTTTTCACGTTGTAATTTTGCTGCAGTGAAAACCGCGTGATATTCTAAAAGTACAGTTTATTTTTATTTATTTATTTTTATAAAATAATTGTGCTTACGCAATGGGTAAGGTACGATCTGCTCCGGGTGCGCCCCGGAAGCAAGGCTTCAACAAATCTGGACACTCTATGAACCCCGACAGACCTACGGATGGGTTAAAAGGAGTTGGAAATCCAAGGACAAAGGGAACCATCAAGAGATTGCAGATGTATAGGAATTTCAAAGCTAAAAGGGATAAAACTGGTAAAATTTTGACTCCTGCACCATTTCAAGGTTGGTTACCATCAGGTACTCAAGCGAGGGTGGAGCCAAATCAGAAGTGGTTTGGTAATTCTAGAGTGATATCGCAAAATGCACTACAGAAATTTCAAGAAGAGTTTGGTGCTGCTGTTAAAAATCCCTACCAAGTCATTATGAAGCCAACAAATTTACCAATAACATTACTAAATGAAAAAGCGAAGAATGCTAGAGTGCATTTGTTAGATACTGAAAGTTTTGATAAAACATTTGGACCAAAAAGACAAAGGAAAAGAGTCAACTTAAAGTTCAACGACTTAGGAGCAATGCATAAAGCTGTTGAAGAATATACTGAAAAGTATGATGAAAACAAAGATCTTGACAGAGTTAGAGAAGATACAGGTGTCAAAGATGGACAAAGGGAGTGGGTGTTTGGTGCAGGCATGAGTAGAAGAATATGGAATGAATTATATAAAGTTATTGACTCGTCAGATGTATTATTACAAGTTCTTGATGCTAGAGATCCTATGGGCACCAGAAGCCCTTATGTTGAGAAATTTCTCAGAGAAGAAAAACCACATAAACACCTTATTTTTATTCTTAACAAAGTAGATTTAGTTCCAAATTGGGTT
The DNA here is from genome assembly GCA_947532125.1 of Saturnia pavonia. Classification (NCBI taxonomy): domain Eukaryota; kingdom Metazoa; phylum Arthropoda; class Insecta; order Lepidoptera; family Saturniidae; genus Saturnia; species Saturnia pavonia. The sequence goes on along the minus strand of OX383907.1, from coordinate 6,314,149 downwards.
ACACAGCGTTGGGTGGCCATTCTTAGTGCAGAGTATCCTACGATAGCATTCCATGCTTCACTAACACATCCTTTCGGAAAAGGTTCACTTATTAATCTCTTACGTCAGTTTGCAAAACTTCATATTGATAAGAAACAGATTAGTGTAGGGTTTATTGGGTACCCAAATGTTGGAAAATCATCTGTTATTAATACCTTAAGGTCAAAGAAAGTTTGTAAAGTTGCTCCAATTGCTGGTGAAACAAAAGTTTGGCAGTACATTACCTTAATGAGGAGAATATTTTTGATAGATTGTCCGGGAATTGTTTATCCATCAGCTGAAACAGATACAGAGAAAGTTCTTAAGGGTGTTGTAAGAGTTGAATTGGTTCAAAATCCTGAAGATTATATTGAGGATGTAATTAAAAGGGTACGAAAAGAATACTTAATCAAAACCTACAAAGTTGATGGTTGGGAAAATGCTACAGAATTTTTAGAAAAACTTGCAGCTAGAACTGGGAAATTGTTAAAGAAAGGTGAACCTGACGTGGGTCAGGTTGCAAGAATGGTTCTTAATGATTGGCAAAGAGGTAAATTGCCTTTTTATGTAGCACCTGAAGGCTTTGAAGTCCCATTAACAAAACAACCAAAAGAAGAAGAGCCCAAAGAGGTTTCAGTTTCAATTCAAAACAAAGAGGGAGTAGAAACTGAATCGGAAATTACAAACTTAGAGAAAGAAATAGAAGATGACAAGACAACTGAAAAATCTGTGGTTAATATAAATAAGCTTTTAATAGCTCAGGATTTTGCCAAAATAAGAGTGGGTTTACAGTTTGACAATGAGAGAGACGTTAAACCTTTGGAAAAAATAACTATACCTCATGAGTTAAAGGATATAGATGATGAAAAAGAAATGGAGGATTCCAAAACTGATAAGGCAGAAAACAAAGTTGATGACGGTGATGATTCATCAGATATTAGTAATTTCTACAGTAATGATGAACAGGAACTCAGTGATATAGAAGATCACTTGACCAATGACCATGAAACTGTCAAGGAAATGAAACGAAAAAGACTAAATGCAGCAAGTGGAGCATTCACAGTAGAGGAAGTCTCACAAAATGTAAAAAAACTAAAAGCCAATCTAAAAAGTGATGAGTCTAACATTAAGAAAATAACAGCTAGAGAGAGGAGGGCGAAGGAAAGAGCACAACGGCGGACTAAAACAGGAAGCAACTTTTATGAAGTGTCTAATGTTAAAAATAGAAATAGAAATAAGAAAATACTTAAATAATATATTGTAATATAATTTACCATTAGGAATAAATCATTGTATTTTAATTATTCTTTTATTTATCTACTTTTGATTATCATGAATTGGGTGAAGACAAAGTTAGCTTGATCTGAGCTGATTTAAGAGAAGTAAAAATTCCATGTAAACAAGCCAAATGAAATAAGTTTAGTATTATGAAACAAAATAGTATAGAAATAACATGAGTTCAGATCAAATTTAAATTTTTATTTTTGTTTACTTTTAGATGTCGTCAGGTAGTGAAAGTGATGAAGATTATATCCCAGGCGAACCTGAGCAGCTGTCGGAGGAAGAATCAGCTGATGAAGAAACCGAAAAACAATATGAGAATGAAAGTGAACAGAACAATAAAAAGCGAAAAATTGCTCAAAAGAAAAATGGAAAAAGGTTAAAAAAAGCTAATGAGCAAAATATAAAAGGAAAAGAAATTGCATCAGAGGAAGAAACAGAACCTCTCAATAAACAAGACACTGAAAATGAAAAAAAAAGAGAAGAAGATTTGTGGGCAAAATTTTTGGAAGGAACAGATACCAAGCCTAACCCTAAAAAGTTAATAACTTCTGATGAACAAGTATTACCATTAGCAAATCAAGATAAACTTGGAGGAAATGATAAACGAAAAGATGACGCAAAAGATAGAGAAAAAAGAATATTTGAATTTGCTGGAGAAACAATTGTTGTTGAAAATAATGTCATAAAAGAAAGAATTAAAAATGATGATAGGATATCAGAAGGTAAATATATATTTAGGAAAGGTAACACAAGGTGTACCTTTTATTATGTTATTAAATTATAATGTTTGGGACAATTTACTTATATAAAGATTAAAGGTTAGATTTAGTTAGTCATTAATCCTGATAAAATAAGGTATTTTTAATGCTATTACAATTAATGCTAAAGAAGTCGCAGGATGTTGCTAGTTGCTAATATAATCATAAAGATTATAAAGTTAATTAACAAAATATTTATAATCTGGAATAACAACTACATTACTTCCTCTTACTGTAATTTTTTTCAGGGAGCAAAATGGTGTGATAATAAAATATGTAAAAAAAATGTCATGATGAATTCTTATCATTATTCTTATCTACATTTAGAATTTGTTAGTGTTTTATATATATATTATCCAGACGACAAAAGCTTTGATATGTCTTTTTATTTTCACATATGTACTTAGTTTCTACTTAAGTAACAAAAATGTTCAATTGAATTAAATATTTCTTGAGTAATTTTCATCTTTCAGGTGACAAACTAGACGGACCACCACAAGCAAGTAAGTCTGGTGTGAAATCTGGTGGCATATCTAATATATTAGGTCAGTTAAACAAGAAAAATAAATTATCTACACTAGAAAAATCTAAATTAGACTGGACAACATATAAACAAGAAGAAGGAATTGAAGAGGATATACGCAATCACAACAAAGGAAAGCATGGGTATGTGTTTTTATCATTGCTGTGAGTGATATTATCTTGCCTTTCGGTACTGGTACTCTGTTCACGAATTTTATTAAATTACCTTCTGTTTAAAGGGAAAATGTGTATTCAAAACAAACACACTCCCTTTATTGTAACAAACAATGTGGGATTCTATAATTTTGTTGGTAACATAATATATTTCTGCTTTTAACGTAAAATAAAATTTATAGGAACAAAAGAACTATGAGGGAAATGATTAAAAAAAAATGTAAAATAATCTAGATATATAATTATATTAGCTGTGCCCGCGGCTTCGCTCGCGTGGATTATAAAATCAAAAGGTAGCCTAAGTTACTCCTTATAACATCATCTACCTAACAGTGAAAGCCCCTTAAAAATCGGTTCAACCGTTTCGGAGATTAACTGGAACAAACAGACAGGCAAAAATAATAAGATGTTTTTTATATAACTACCACGTATACTTTCACATAATTTATTAAAAAGCTGTTATTTTGACATTACAAACAGATAAGTACTTCAATTTTATTATATGTTTAGATAATTTTGGCACAAAGGTGTTCATTTACTGACATCAGAACTGTAGTTCTATTTGAGATTGGTTATAGATAACTATAGTCTGCAGTGATTACTTAACATCAGAAGATCGCAGCCAAATGACTTATTGTTGTGTTTCTGCGGTGAATAGGGTTTCCAGAGCTCCTAGGGGTAAGGGGATTCAAGGTCGGCAACGCGCTTGTGGCGTGTGTATTGCAGGCGTTCATAGGCTACGGTGGCAGCTTACCATTAGGTGGGCCGTACAACTGTTTACCACCTTTGTAGTAAAAAAAATATCTACATGCATTTTTGCTAATTATTTGTTAATAAAAAATCTATCAAAAGATTGTTATCAAACCACGGTTATTAAAGTTTAAAACCTTTGGCTGTAAAATTCCTTGTAGCTGGTACATCTTTCGTTTTCCAGGAACAATGAACTTCACTAATAATTGTAGCAGTATATTATTATTTAAACAATAATATAGTGTTTCTAGACTAGAAACTTTGCTGGGTAAAAGGACACGTTAACTTTGTCTGACTTGATTGCGACTACCAAAAACCAGGTGTAACGTCCAGCATTAAAGGTTTATAGTGTTTTAAGATCAGCTCAGTATATATCCAGTAATAAAGCTGTTAAGGATCTGTATCCATCTGTGTCGCGATCCCCATGCCCATGGTGTTAAACCTGTCACAGTGACTATCTTTTGGTTTCTTACGCATTGGGATCAATCAGTTTATATGCTCCTGCCGAAAGGCTTGCTGGCGACATGATAGCGTGGACCAACGATGGATTGCTGATATTGTACTGTGTTTATTATTAGACACTATCTATTTATATAAATAAAATGATTGAGGTGTACCGTTATGCGCATATCACGCAAAAACTACTGGTTTTTTTTTTTAATTTACCTTACATACTTGGTACACGCAAGCGGAGCCGCAGGAACAGCTAGTAATGTTACAAATTTGAAAGTTTGTATGGTTGCTACTCAATCACGCAAAAATGGCTAAACGGATTGGATAGAAATTTGGTATACAGATAGTTTATAACCTTTATTAACATATAGGATACTTTTTATACCGGTAAAGTCCAATGCGGGCCCCGAGGTAGAGCGAAAAGAGCAGTTGCTCTAAGCGCCAGATAGCAAGGGCCGTCAAAATGTGAATGAAAATTTCAAGCAAAAAAAAGATCGTGTTAATTGTTGAAAAATTTGTTATTATTTATTATACAAAAAATGAAATAAATTCACCGTGAAAGCGATGACAGAGGGCTAGGGTCGGCACTGATAAAGACCCAATTCTGATGTCCATGTAGACGAAGTCACGGGTTGAAAGAAACTAGTATACATTATGTTTTGATGAAAATAAAAATATCTAATATTCCAGGTACCTAGAGCGTCGCGACTTCCTCGAACGAGCGGACATGCGACAATATGAGATCGAAAGAGATATGAGAATCAGTCGTCGCAGCAATCGATAATGACCTTCTTTTCATTATTATGCCATAACTCCTTACTTCGAAGAATGTTACTTTAAAATAAACATCTAGATATCTATATCGATATATCTTTTAATTATTATAGACAAGTTTTGTCTCTGGTATTATTGAAACAATAACATTGTACATAGCGTTTTTTATTCCCACTGAATAAAATTATATTTCATGTTTTGCTAGTTTAATGTGTTTTAAAAATAGTGATGTCACCAATCCGAATTAATCGTAAAACCGTACTAAATATTATTCGTATAGATAAGTTTTCTAGAAAACATTAAACCCTCTAAAGCTGAACGCCAGACAAAATCGCGTCTCTCGTGGATTCAACAGCAACATTCCCTTTTCCTTTTTTTCTTTTGTTAGTTGTTTGCCATACATAAATTTTATAGTTTCCTAAATTATTTAATGATTATAGTAAATTATTAGGTATGCTGAATAACACAAAATATTTCAATAAATAAATAAAAATTCTCAGCTCAGTATTTAAAAACATACGATTCAAATAATTTTACCGTTAAATATGGCACAAAACTACAAAAATAAATTTGACAACATTATTTTCAAGTTTGACATCAGTAATTGTCAATTTACTCCGTGGGAATTAAACAAGTAGTATAGTTAATTGTACAGCTATTATCTGTACGTTATACATGTGACAAAATATTTGATAATTACGTTTATGACGTATAATACGATAAAAACGAATTATTAATACCTGATAATTAAATTACGTAAATTATTACAGCAGTTATATACGGTCTAGTTTTATAATATTTAAACATGACAAAATACTGAAGTTGTGTAAAACTGATTATAAGCTGATATCATAATATATTTTTTACTGTAAGAGTTCATATCAAATATTTGCGGCATAAAAATCTTGGAATCATATCTGCTACGTTCTTCGTGCAAATAAAGATATCGCTGTCTGAACTGTCAAGGTGCTTCAACATGTTTGAAAATATCATTGTTTAACAAGCATAATTCCATTTTATTTGAATGAAAGACCCATTGAATATCTGGGTGTATTGGAAAAGTGTCTTTCGAGTTTCCTTATATCTATGTATATGTTTCTATATCTTCTATATACATATTATAAAACTCAACGTCCCTCTGTCTGTCTGTCCGTTCTTTTCACACGTAAACCACAGCTTCGATTTACAAGTTTTTTATTTTAATTCAATTTAATTCATAGCTATGTTCTCTGGCTAGGGTATAGGATATATTTTGAATTGTAATAGTGAATCAATTCGGAAAAAGACGCATTTGGAGCGCTTAAATGGCTTACGCTGTGTAAACCATACGAGATATATCAAATTAATATTCTACATAATAATTGTAGGTCTTAAAGAGAACTTCAAAAAAGTCAGTGATAGCATATATAGATAGCATATATCTCTCAATATCTATCTTCTAAGGATCACCAACAATAAGCATGATTCGCGCATGCGCTCGATCGACAGCGAGTGGAGCAGCGACCACAGCTAGTATAATCTATACATGTAATAAAATTGAAGTGTCTGTTTGTAATGCAAAAAAAAAACAATTTTTAAAATGCATAGGAAAGTATATGCGATACCTATAACAGAAAAACAATTTTTAAAATGTTTGTCTGTCGGTCTATTTGAATGTTCTGAGTAATCTCCGTAACGGTTGGACCGTTTTTGACGGGACTTTCACTGGCAGATAGCTGATGTTATAAGGCATCACTTAGGCTACTTTGATTTTACAAAAATAATTAGGTTTCGGCACAAAAATTAAAAAACCTTTGTTAGTAGTCCACACGAGTGGACGCGGGGCCCTAGCGTTAACTCCCTAGAGCTAGTTATAAATAAAGTGATTGAGGTTTGCCGTTTGCGCGCATCACGTAAATACTATTGGATAGATTTTGATCCATTTTCTTTTTATTGTACACTTTAGTCTTTATCAAAACAAAAAAAAAATTATCACGATATATCTTCATAAACTATAAATCTATATAAAACGTGAGCGGAGCACAGCTATTGTACTAATATTACAGTTCAAGATGTTTGTTTAAACGCACTAATCTCTTAAACTAAGAAATAACTCTAAACTGCTATGAAACTTTTTAGCATTTTTAGTCTATTTATTGAGGAAGGTCCAACTGGTACTTAGTAGCCTATAGTTAACTTCACGCTACGACTCTAAGGAGTCGAGCAGTATCCATTAATGTCAAGCAATCTGGAAAGTTGTAGTCAAGTACGGAAAGTAAGAACAACGATTCAACACGCGTGCGTTGACAATGTCGCTATGGAGAGTTCCTCGCATAAATTTAACACAGCTGAAACCATCGGTACCATTTGTTCTTTGTCCTTTCTTTATCGGCTTATTTATTTATTTAGAAACAACATTGGATAGATGCCTCGTCCTTTCCAGTCTAGAAATTTGAAAGTTATCGGATCTATGATCGGAGTTTCTCTGTGCGATCGAATCAGAAATGAGACTATCTGCAAGAGAACCAAAGTCCCCGAAATAGCCCTAAGAATAGCTAGACTTAAGCGGCAGTGGACGGGCTACGTAGCTTGTAGAACGGATGGCCGCCGTACCGAAAGACGCAGTGTGGACAGACCCGCCATAATGTGGTCCGACGAACTGGTATTAGTTGCGGGGAGCCGCTGGATGCGGGCAGCATAGGATAATCGTGGCGATCTTCGAGGGAGGCCTATGTCCAGCAATGGACGTCTTTCGGCTGAAATGGTGCTGTACAACGGTCTCTGTAATGTTTAGTAAATAAAATAATAGATATAAATATGCGGTCACATATTTTAAATAGTCTACGTGTCTACAAGTCACTAAAATGTAACAATAACAAGTGTCTACATAAGAAACAAATGCAACTACAACATACAAATGGAATCCTGTTCGACTTCTCATAATACTATTTACAGCAATTGTATAATATCATAGTGCATCGTTAATTTACCTCTGTATCGGGTCAATAATAACCAACTGGCTCACAAGGTCCGTTCAATACATTCTGCTCAATCACTGCAAATGAGTGCGACTCGAACGAGCAATCAGTTTCAATTTATACAATATGCCTCTCCGTCTCAATGTAAATCTATTTGCAAACGTTCTGCTAATCATGCACTAAACAGTTTATTTGTCGAGGCCGCGGTGTCACATAACACACCCAGTACTGTTTTTGCATTCGTTGTGAATTCATGAAAGGTGAATATCTTGTGTCATAAAGTTATACATACTTTGTTATTTTATTGTGCAAAGTGCAGTTTTATTACAATGACTACATATGGCAGATGGACGCTGTGCGAAGGCGGCATGGACGGTGTAAAGGTTGGTTTGGTATTGTATCTTTTTAAATTTGGTCTGTTGTATCAGTATCACTTGTATGCATTGTTCATTAAAAATCTTAGGAATGTACATATCTACAAGATACTTTTGTGATATGTAAGTAAATAAATAAAAATCGTAACTTTTCTGCAGTTAGATATAATAATAAAAAAATATAGTTACTTCAAGTTCTAGATATGTTTAATTTAGGTACGTAATGGCATCTTGTAATACCTAGTAAAATTTCGCGAAATTCGCATAAAACTAAATTATTGATTTTAATATCATTTCGTTTATAATTTATCCGAATATCAGACACAGTACAATCTAAACACAACAGCGACCACCGAGAAATCGAAATTCATCGGCGGTCGCCGCTGTCAAGCCGGCCTGCATAAATATCTCTTCTCTCTCTCTCTCTCTCGTTACGCTTGAAGGACCCTTTGTCATAAGAAAGAGGGAACACATTATCCGAGAGATGGTTCCACAGTTTCACGGTACGAGTAAGATAAGTCATAGAGAACTTTTTAGTCTGTGCCGAGATGGAGCATACCGTAAAACTGTGATACCGAAGCCAAGCGCGTGTGGTTCTGTTGAGGGAATTACATTGAACAGCTCTTCAGAACACACCATCAGGTTCTATATTCATATTACCAAATAAAATACTTAAAAAAACGTAACAATTGTGTTCCCCTGGCTGCTCCCAGGCCAAAATTTGGTTACGCCCATGGTCCGATTCCCACTGGACTTAGCATCTGTAGTTACATATTATGTAGTTATTGTAGTCTCGTTTAGTTAAAACTTGACACTTGCTTGGTCTTCGGAACGCCTTATTATATAATGCACGAGGTCCGTATGCTGGATTATGTCATGGAAGCGTAATAACTCTATGGATTATGGTTCATATTATTCAATATAAGAAACAAGCTCTTAGCTTATTAGTCGCTAACATTATGGTATAGTGAAACCAACTAAATAGAAAAGTGAACCCAAAACAAATGACAATTTCATTTTTCTCTTTTTTCTAAATGAATCAATTCGAAGTAAACTAAACTATTAATAGAGCCCTCATGTGAATGCATTTTCCGGGAAATTTATTTAAAGTGACGACTACCTACTGATTTTTATCTGATGTGGAAGTTTAGCTTACATCTAGGTATCTATATTTAACTACGCAACGTTACTAAGATTTTATATAAGATAATTCGCGAGTTGACAAAATATTTAAGCATTAAAGTAAGTTATTTAATTATATATTTGTTTATGAATAAAAAGCCTATAAAATACAAATATGGAAAGGAGAATTGTTGATTTATTTAATTTTGCCTTGGGATTATTGAGATTTTTTGTGTACAAGTCACGTGATTACAAACGCCAAACATAATGTGACGTCTTCGTACAATATTTATATACCCAGTGTAGTGTTATTCTTATTAGGTTATCTTGTGACAAGTGACTCTATTATTATTATTAAGTATAAAAATAGTGACTTTATAATTATGTAGGTCCTGAAGAAATAAGCTATGCTTATGAAATAAGTTACTACTGACATTCTAGTAAACTCAACTTTGCACATAATAATTTTAACTTTAGTTTTATTTATTGAACTAGCTGTTGTAGTATACTTAATATAATAAAATTAATAATGGACAGACGACAATCATGAGGCAGTGAAAAATTAACGGGAATCCACTGAGTTTCACTCCCTAGTTCGTTAACCGTAAATAAAACTTATCATAGTAAGTATACAAAAACGCTATATTATTATAAGAAATTATCTGATAACCTCCAGTAGCTGAAGAAAAAGAACTCGAGTTTGTAAAATTTATTTGGTAAAATAATTATTATTACGGTCAGATGTGTCATCTACGTCGAAAGCGATAACTGGAAAATAATGTTATTATCTAGACGTTATTGGTAAATGACGTAATCTGGAACGGTGAACGTAGAAAGGAAAAGTGGGCGAACTACCATTTGATTACCTGCATAACCTCGAGTTGCACCCACGCGTCCCAACAGCGTGCACCCTGTAAAAAATTATACTGCTATTAAATTTATTTATTTAAAATATACAGTTTTGTTGAAATTACCTTATTCAGAGTAAGAATACACTTTTTTTTTAATTTTACTTTATATTCGAATAGAATATTACTACAGTAATATGTACTACATGATATGTGTATGTACATGATATACTAGAATGTACTACAGTACAATAATACTAAAGAATGCCGTCGATCGATGACAAGCGCGAATCATATTTAAAGACTAAAATGCTCATTGTGGCTGATCCTTAGAAGATAGACATATGTATACATATATCTACAGTTATGTAGTAAATTAGTTTGATATATCTGTAATGGTTTACTCAGCGTAAGCCATTTAAGCGCCCCAAAATTGACGTTTTTCCGAATTGTTTTTATTTGCGCGGATCCCCAATTCTTTTTTTAAATAAAAGTAGCCTCAGTTATTTCTTATAACGTCAGTCTCGGAGATTACTCGGAACAAACACACAGACAAACAAAAATTAAAAAAAAAATGTTTTTTTTTTTAGGTATCGTGCATACTTTCATATGCATTTAGTAAAAACCGGTTATTTTGATATTACAAACAGACACTTCAATTTTATTATATGTATAGACTAGCGGTACCCCGCGGCTCCGTATGACTTTATTACATGGTAATCATTTTTGACGCGTATTTTTTTTCCTATTTTATAAATTCATAGATTAATATTAACAATAGCCTATCTATTGATGAATGAAATAATACTTGTATAAAAATCTATTGAGGATTAATATATAATTCTTTAATACACTTGTTAAATTATTATTGATAATGACATAACTTATCAATTGAACAACGATATAAGGTTTACGTGTAGGTACAATATTTTATAAAAATCGGTCAAGCTTTTTTGAGTTAAATTAAACCTTACAAACAGAGCTAGGGCAGAGATAAATATTTTTAGAGATTTCTTTGTACTTGTGGCAACCCGTTTAATGAAATATTTCCAACATACAAAAGAGCGCAGCCAAATGACCTAGTGTTGTGTTCCTGCGGTGAGTAGGGTTTCCAGAGCTCCTTAAGGAAGGGGGTTCAACCTCGGAAATTCGCTAGTGACATCTTGGCGTTTCAAGCGTCCAGAGGCCATGGTAGCCGCTTACCATCAGACAGGCCACGCTTGTTTGCTACCTTTGTTGTATATAACAAAAAAAGACAGACGAAGTTTTTTTAAGTCATATTCGTCTGTGTCTTTTCTAATATATGTCTATCACAAAGTTTGACAAAAAGAAAACATGTACAGAAAGAACTAAATCATTATTAATTTTGATTAATGCAATTTGTTAATTTTAAAAGAGAAAATAATTTCGATGGAAATTAAAATATGCGTGACGTTTAACCGTTCATTTGAAAAACTTGACAATAATATTTAGATTGACAATAAAACAATGTTTTACATTTTTAATCACATAAGTTACACAATGTTATAATAAATGTAAGTATATATCTCTTTGTGTTTAACTGTATCATAACATCTTTATTGGACAAATAGTACGACTTTCGCAAGTTTTCTTACAAAAAGGAACGTCTTTCTAATAATTTGCTTAATACTCTTAACCATTATTCTTTTTAGTGAAAAAGTTATATAAAGTATCGTTTTCAAATAATATACATAATATGTATATTCTATATGTATAAACTTTTTTCATTAATGAGAAGACTGAGAGAAGTGACTTTGGTTTAATTGATGTTACTGCATTTCATACGATCATAATCGCTTGATAATAATTAGTAAATATCTCAGGTCAAATTAATTTCGGGTTCATCGGTCAATTATATCTTAAAGTAACAACGAAGCTTGCTTTGCTTCTATAATTGTTTCGTTCAGAAACAACGGGCCTATTGTCGTCGGTTCCATAATATTTGCTCAGGTGTGCACTGTTCGAGGCGAGCACAAATGAATGAGCCACGGTGGAGTGGACGACGTGATAATAGTACAATCGATTGCGCATGACTATACTTGCTCACTCGATAAACCGCACTATGCTTGTGTTCGAGGCACGTGTTCGTGTGATCCGTCGTAAGCCGTAAGGATTGCAAGTCCTGAGTTGAACGAGATGAAGGAGGCTGTTCTGCGACCCCGCGCGCTGTGATCGCGGACGTAGCGACCCGCGCGACGCGCGAGTGCCGTGGTGCGTGGGTGCGGGGTGAACGTTGCGCGCCGTCGCCGTGAGCGGCGCGCCAGTCGCACACTCGCGCCTGTCGGGGTGGGTGCCAGTTCGACGTCTCCATTTTAATCACGCTTTTATAAATCATAATTGAGTTTATTATAATTTTTTGTGTTGAATTTTTTTTTTCAATGGATTGTTTCTCGTGATGTGTTCTGTTGGTTTCTAACGAATATTGTTTGGTGCGAGAATTTTATTGGCTCGTGAAAATTTGCATTTTCGGGAAAGTGTTTTTCCTTCGTTTGTGCGAGGCGTCGAAGGGACCGGCAACGGGCGGGCGCGCGACCCGTAGTGGCGGATTGGTGGATGGTGCGTCGCGGGCGGGCGCCGGGGTGCGGCCGGCGCCGCTAGCAAAATGTCGATACCCCTGGGCCGGGAGACTGTGCTCCCCACGCAGGTGAGTCTTGCCGTGTTTTCATGTGACGAACTGCCGAACGCTTCACGTGTGCGTCGCGTGTAGAAACATTCTACCTATACTTATGACTTTTTAAATGGTATGCAATGTGTGTAATTGACACTCAATTAAAATACTTGGTCACGGTCATTTCATTGCAAACTGAACATAGCATGTATTTTGGTAATCAAACAGCTAATATACATGAGTACTAATATAGATATCATATACAAATACAAAAGAATGACAGTCATGTAATGTCATTTCGGTAATCGAACTAGTGTGCACAGTGCACTCGACGATAGTAGGTTTCCTCACTGCGCTACGAGGAATATGTTACAAGTAATAATGTATTTTATTATATAAGTTTTATTAAAATTAACTGTAAGTACGTCACAATAAGGCATGTGCAACGTGTAATAAAATCATATACGTGAACATTATCATAACATTTAAAAACTGTTTGTTCACGTCAATCTTATCTTGTATAATAATAGATAAAAGTAGATTGCAAGCGTTTTCCAGGGGCTGTACTTAACAACTTAACTCCCACGTAGACTTTGTAATTATTAATTTGTTTTAACTTTGATAACACAATCTTTTTGTACTATACCGTAGTTACAAATTATGTTGTTTAATTGGATATTCAATTTTGTATCGTTTTCAGTTATATACTTAAGTATCTCATTATCCTAAAATCTAGATAAGATTTCTGGCAATTGCTGACATAGTTACTTATAGCTAAATTTTTTTTGTTCCACTTTTTTACACTAATTCGTTCAATTTTGCTTTATCGTAAGTGATAGGCTTTTTTTGTCTAAATGTTTGTTTTTTTTTTGTTTATATTTAACATACGGAGATATGTCCCATCACAAACAAGCACAAACACCTGTATCTATTTATGGTACAATAACTTTAAATGGAATTTGATTTATAAAAAAGATGTTCTTAAGCATTTTGAAAGTATATATAATATATACTATTATATATATAATATTATATGTATATATAATATTAGTATACATAAGTGTATATAAGTATAAGTTTTATTTTTGATAAGTATATGTTTTCTTATTTCATAGTAACCACAGAAAGTAACCAAAGTATATTTGTGAAGATTACAAAACAAAGTTCGTAACTTCGGTTTAGGCGTGAAAATGTTGGTATGTTAAAATATTTTATTTTTTTATGTATAGGATGCATTTGTTGATACATCTAAAAATTATGATTAATATATCGAAAAACATACATAACTCTCATAGCATAAAAAAGCGGGTCAACTTTTAATGTCGAAAATTTGAGACTTCTTCATTTAAACGCTTTTACATCAAGAACGCCTGGAACGAGACATATAATAAAGTATAATTGTATATACAATGTTATAATACATCATTATTTTCTAAACTACTAAAAAATATTAGGAATTACATGTTTTGTTGGGAAAATTATATATATCTTATGCTTCACTTCAACTTATCACCAACAAATTTCGCCAAAATATTCAAAACAAATTAAAACACGTAGCATTCATTACCAATCTAATTAAAAATAATCCTTCTACATCCGTTATCAAAAAACGCTTCATTTTATTTAGATGAGCAGAGATATAAGTTAATTTATTTAGTATATCATTGACTGGCGAATTAAGGCAGGAAGTTGACAGGTATAAAAACGAAAATGTTCCGCGATATCAATTAAGGGAATTTAACATACAAAAAATATACTTTCGGAATTATAACTATTTGACCAGTAACGACGTATAGAATATTATATCTTACTAAATATTCATTGTAAATGTGAAATTATTGTTGTTTGAATGTTTGTCATTCGATAACGCTCGAACGGCAAGGACAGATTATAATTAAATTTGACATATAAAAGTCGACTACTTCGTGAAATACGACGTAGGATTTTTTATAACGGTATAAAAATTTAGTTAAAAAAATATTTTACATCTAACGAAGCAGGCCAGTAACATAATATAGGCTTTATACATATACTAGCTGTGCCCGCGGCTCTGCTCGCGTGAACTACAGAATGCCGTCAGTCGAGCGCACGCTCGAATCGTGCTGCCCCAGCTCAAAGACGGAAAACAAAAATGCTTATTGCGGGTGATCCTCAGAAGATAGATATATGCTATCGCTGATTTTTTTGTAGATTCTTTAAGATCTACAATTATGTAGAACATTAATTTGATATATCTCGTATGGTTTACACAGCGTAAGCCATTTAAGCGCCCCATAAGCTCCTTTTTTCTGAATTGATTCACCATTATCGTCACTGCTTATTTTGTATGTTACTTTACGTAACAAATTATATCCTATAACCTGCTCAGATAACATATATATGAATTAAACAGAAATCTATGTAAATCGGATTAGTGGTTTTTGCGTGAAAAGAACATACACGGAGAGACAGACAGAGACGTTGAGTTTTATAATATGTATATGTAAACTTATCTAAGTACAAACTATGTAAATAACTTACCAATTAAAGTTATAAATATTGTTAACCCTTGGCAAAATAAAATAACAACAATGAAATAATGGCTTCTGTTTTCAGCTTACGATATAATAAAGTTCAAGGCTCTATTATTGATCCATGAACCTATTAGGTTGAAGACGACTATTTTTGACGTCAGTTTATGCTTTTGTATTCAGTCTGCGATATATTTTGTAACAATATTATTTTTATTTCAGTCTTTGCTTCAAATCTTGTAATAAAAATACACTATATCACTTTAAAAATATACTAATTAATAAAAGATTTTTTAGAATCAAATCAGTAGCTCCAAAGATTATCTCCTACAAACGAATAAACTTTAGCTCTTTATAATAAAGTACCAATAGAAGTGTAAGTAGGTATATATAGCTAGATACAAAAGATACATAATTACGTGACGTCATTGGTCATTTAAGTAATGTATGATGAGTAAGCATACGACACAGTGCGTATACCTACTCATTATCCAAATGAGTTGTTTAGTGGCTTGAAATACTAATTATAATATTCTATATAAATAAGGTCACATTTAGGGCTACCACCTTTGAGAATTAATAGATCCGGACCTATTACTAGGAACGCCTATTATTTGAAATAATTTATATATTATTTATTACGTTTATTTAGTATATCATATCATTATACTTAATTATATATATTTAATATCATAAAGAATATAATTATATAAATAACTAGCGGTGCGCCCGCGGTTCCGCACGCGTTTATCGGAAATTTATATATTATTCATTTGACTAATGGTATTAGTTTCCCGTATAATTTCATAAGAATCGGTCAAGCCGTTTTTAAGATAACCCCGGACATACAAACAAATAAACGGACAAAAGAAATTCATGCCATATTCGTAATCAGTGTTCGTAATATAAACCATACCGAAAGTCTATCGGGTTTGAAAAAAATATACATGTACAGAGAGAACTATATATTTATTACTATAGATTAACATTAAATACAAGTTAAGATCTGCCATGTACCAGGACTCTTTTTATTAATTACTTACCGAGCAATCAGTCTCGTGTGTACACATTTTCGAGTCGAGCGCGGTCTCGCTAAACCGGCCGGGTTAACCTGAAGACATGAATGATAATCCGTATCCCGGAAATACACTATGCAAACCCGAAGACTTCGGGTCAAACCCGGAGGTGTGGCGACTCTAGTCACACGTCGCGTCCGTCGTGTTGACACAAATCGTGACGGTCAAATGATTAGACAAGCCATTACGGAAGTGTTCATACGATGAACGTCGGTATGGTACACACACGCCTTGGTGTGTATCGACACATTTTTCGAAATTCGCATACATTTACTGTTGTTTTATTTAACAAGTAAAACTATTCAGAAAAAGAAATGAGATAACGTGAACAGTGTGTATAGAAATGTTCTCGAAAAACTGTTTTATTTTGTCATCCGAAAGGAAAATACAAAAGTAATAGACTTTTCAATTTGACAACGCTGGTAAAATGGTTCTACATCGTGGGTTGGGGCTTTCTCGCTAACGTTTACCCAGTAGTAGGATCTTAACAGACTGATACTATTTTAATATTATAAATTAGTACTTCGGTAAGAAATGAGAAGTGTCTTAGTTCAGTGTCCGTGCATTTCTTGTGATATTTAATGTTGCATAGTTTTACGGTGACTCATGTGTTCTAAGAAGCGCCGCGGTTTATCTTTATGTTAGATTGACATCATGTACAGTTATATTCTGATCGAGAATTATAAAAATGCACTATATACACACTTCCACGGAGTCATAAATTTTTCTTATTGCTATTTCTTACGAGGTAGGTATATCTGTGAGACTTTGATTTGACTTTGATATCTGAGAGATTTATAAGTACAAAAACCAGTCAACTTATGTTGATTTTGTTTGCCTATATCTAAAACAAAGCACTTTAATAGTTTTAGTAATTGTTTTTAACTTTCCCAATATAAAAATAGAAATGATAAGCTATCTATAAAATGAATGCTTATCCTTATCTGCAGTAACTGCCATCATTTGCGTGAAGAATATATGATAGTTTCCACCCTAACAGCTATACTAATAAAATAACCTAACTGCGGTGAATTAGTGAAATTATATTTTCTGTATACATATATATTTTTTTACTATTTTAACAGTATTATTGAAAATTCATATAGCCTATTAATTGACCAATGGCATAAGTTTCCCGTGTACAAAATGTCATAAGAATCGGTCAAGCCGTTTTTGAGCTAAATCAGGACATACAAACAGACAGATAAATAATTTTAAAGGGCATATTCGTGATCTGTGGCCTTTATATATGACGACTATCGAAAAAAAAACAAGATTAAAGATTTATTAATATAGATTTATTATAAAAGTTCAGAATGTATCGATCTATAAGTCACTGGAATTGACGTCTAAAGACATTAGTTAATTCATAATTTTAGTTTTTCACATAGTTCCAGGTGTGTTACTTGTTATTGTTCGCTAAGTGATAATATGAATACGTGCATTTTACTTCCAAATCGCATTTTTATCATAGCATATTCTTTGATATCAGTTCCGCTTATCGGTTTATCGATTCCGATAATGTTTCGATAACACGATAACTGTGCTGTTCTGTTTCACTTCTCGTACGTTTAATGTCAAAGTGTTCACTTATTGCGAGGTAGTTTGTTATTGGAGTGACGTCTGACGTCACTAGCATACTTATGATGAATGTATTCGATATATAACTTTATTTCTTCTGTTTACGATTTTTGTATGTATAATGGATGCTTTGAAAAGTATTATGTAGAACTTTTAATTAACTCAAGTTATCAAGTTATTGATTTCATGAAAAAAGGCGGACTTACTCTAGCCAACTGTTTGTTTGTATGGTTAACATTTGACTACAACTTCATGTGATGTTAAGTGAGAATGTAGCCGGTAACACGCTACGCCTAGAGGAACTGGTTCTCAATTGTAGCTCTGTAATACACCTATTGGTGGTTGGTGATAGGATGGATAGTTGGGATCAGCTGATGTATTTTCAGTAATGTGGTAGGGAACCTTTCCCTGGTCGGAACACGACCCCCATGCACATGGTGATAAAACCGTTATAGTAACTCTCTTTGGGTTTGTCTCGTTTCGGTATTAGCCAATGTATATCCAGATGCCGAGAGGCTTAAGCCGGCATGACAGCGGTGACTAGCGATGACAGACTCGCCGAATGATGGAGGACCACCGGTCGTCGTTTTTGGATCGTACTGTGCTTCACATCTGACACAGTGCCGTCAAAATGCCCTGCTACTAGAAAAAAAACCTAAATAAATTGACTTTGAAATCAATTACGGCAGCTAGGTATATATGTATCTTTACTAGGGATGGGCCGAAGTTCGGTAAATATTCGGTTTAGTTAGTGCAGACGTCAAAATCATTTTTCATATAAGTCCACATCATCCGCATGTCAATCGTCATAGATATAATTTTAACCTTGTCAAATCAAAGCTTCTAATTTATCGAAAATCTGAGGCATAACTACTTGACTCATTTTTTTTTATTATTTGGTATGGAGGTTTCGCCAGACACATAAATAGATTAATCCATGGTATTCCAAAATTGAAAACGGTTAGTTATCCAACGCTATAATTTCTGCTAAGGTTTTTATGAATTTGCATAGAATATGGATCATCGATTTTCCACTTGCAGAAAAACAGTATATGCTTAGTAATAATGATTGTTGTTGTTGTTATTTAAGAAAAAGCCGGTATAGATACAATATCGCTCAACGCCATCAGTAGATAAGTATTACAATTTGAGTCCATTATGTGAATTGAATATTTCTGTGGCTTGAACTCTTTTTATGCTTACCTCTGAGATGATTCGATAATGCAGAAGTAGATCCAGTGCTACCATTACCACCACGAGAAATCGTTAATGAGTGAACACGAGTGTGTTGGGGTCTGAGGAAGTAACAGGCCGAGGAGAGAAGTGAACGAAAGGTGCGTAAGAGAAATGGCAAGTGCATCGTAAATATTTTTTGATACGTTCTTACCTCCAAAATTAAAAACAAAGTTCGACCGAAGTTCGGCTTCGGTATAAACCACATTCGGCCTATCTCTAATCTTTACATATTTAATTATTCTCAGAACCGATATTAGTAAGTACCTTTCATCGGAAATTGAATTTATTTTCGTGCTCGGAGTATATCGAATTGAATAGGCAGCGTCCCTTTTTAGATTTCCCTGGATAGTCGAGTGGACAAAAAGAGGGAATGGAAAACATTATGAGAAAAAGGGGATAAGAAAACGTGTATAAAATAAATTATGAGATATTTCAAGGACGTAACAAGGACTATCCCTATGCAAAAACCGAAAACTATAATTATAAACTTCAACTAAATTTAGAGTTGCAATTATATGTATATTTTACGTTGGTTATCTTTTAACTTTTTGAAATAATTGAATAATCTAATAAAATCACATAATATTATTCCTGTGACTTTGTTCAATTGAATATGGTTTTGATGTTTCACAGGACTACATGATTTATCCAGATCAAATGGGCTGTTTATTTTATTTAACTTTATCATTTCTGTCTAGTCCCTAAGGGAAAATGGTATGAAGCCTATATTTTTTCTCATGTTAAGTACTTTAATCTATTCCTATTGTTTTGATAGATTTTCAAATAATGCGCGTTCTAACACGAAAAATTGGGCGGAAAAGTGGGACTAGAAGCAAGAACATTTAAAAAAGTTATATTAAAATCATTCAGTTAGTTATCAAGTTAAATTCACAACAAACACACAAATTCACACAAAGATGAAACAGTATAAGTTCGTAATGGAAGAAAATATATAATTTGTAGAACACCGATCATTGGCCGTTTTGAAATACCTATACTTTTAATAGTATCACATTTTTAATAAAAACATTAGGTAATACACGAACTATGGTGTACCTATAATAAAAATACTTGATTTTTTGTATGAATCATCAAATAGGTAGTTGAAATTCGGAAAGGAAACCGAATTCCGATCGCAGCAATTTTTTGTTGCGTTATAAACTATAGGAGCGACATTCGAAATATATACAGATTCCATTTTTTCTCACATCACGAACAAAATACGAAAGAGATTTGTTCTTCTTAGTGAAATAAATTCCAAAACGAGTTCGAAAATATGAACGTTTTCCTGTTGAACCAGTTTCGGGGGACAAAAAAAAAGAATCCTCTCAAATTACGTTTACTATACGAGCATCGCGTGCGTGATTTCGCAGAATCGTATTCCTTAAATAACCATAACCAGTAGTAATTCATCTTCTTGTTACCGTGGCCGTCCTCGGCGGCGTCCTTTATCAACTCTTCGGCCGCCGTCGAGAATGCTCCCCGTACCCATAATAGGATAGATAATAACCCATCGACCCTGTCTTCGAACCTTCGATTGTTCCACCCAGTTTGGAAGTCGGCTACATTTTTGGCAATGATGTAAGCAGGTTTTTATTATTATCTGACATTGCACTACTTTGGAATGGGGATTAAGAATTTTATTTTTGTTTCGCATGCCAGGGTTGGCAGTTTTGTGGTATTTTAATGTATATGATACTTACTTTTAGGTATATGATACTTCGATACGCCGCAAAATATGTAAGCCCATTGATTTATTCCTTCGTTATTCCAAAGTTGTCTTCAAGCAATTACAATACAATACATGAGGTTTTGGTGCATCTGGATTAATTTAAAAACGATTTAATATATTTAGGGAGTAAATAAAAACTAAATAATTCGTAATAAAAACTACAAAATGGAATTCTTAGTCAGCTTTTTGTATAATAGCAGCCCCGGATCTACGATTTCTTCGAACCGGGGCAGAAACTTGTTGGTGGCGCCCCCTCTCTCCAACGTTTGATATAAATTGTTAAAAAAACTCACAAATATGTAGTGGACGGCATTTTATGAATAAACAAGTTTTTTCAAATAAATTTGGGCTAAAACATTTTTTCTGGATTTTTTTTTATTGTTTACTTAGAATCGGGACTTCTAACTTTTTAATTTGTTCTATTATTATTATTATAATTGGAGTAAAAAGAAAAATAAGTTTAATAAATTAAAATTGTTTTTATCAAAAAATCCAAATATTGAGGTATTGACTTTTTTTTAGTTTATTCTACTTCTCAAGCGCAACATGAAAAAATATTACAATAATACCGAAAAAGAAGTAATCACCATCTTTTGTCAAAAGCCATATTTTTAATTTTTGGACTTTACCATGTTAATAGGTGAAGCTCCAATCGTATATAATTGCCATTATTGATTAATAAAAATTAAGAAAAACCATAAAAAATATTTTTTTGTCGCAACTTATTTCTAAAAATAATAAATTATATAAATTAAAATTCCCGCCATTAGATGTTGCCAACAATATTATATGCTGCAGCTAATCACAGCGCATTTCGGATTGAAACCTTGGGATTTTCAACCATATTAAATTATGATGTTGGCGCCCCCTGAAACTGCCGTTCGAGGCAGATGGCCCGGGTTGGTCGGGCCAATATAATAGTAGGACGGTAAAGTGACGGCATTCTGACTGAGGTAAATAATGGTGACCACCGTGAGATCGGTAATCCATCGCCAGTCGCCGTTGTCATTCAACCTTCAAGCTTCTCGGTTGATGAAAAAAAGTCACTGTGACTGGTTTATCATCATGTGAACGTAAGTCACGATTCAGTCAGATCCCTATCCTGCTTGATTAATGAATCCCGGTTGATCTCAGAACGCGACAAACCTATTACACCTGGTGATCCACTCAGACACAATTTTAGTGTCCTACCTAGTATTGTCGTGTCCTATCGAATTATATAGCAATTATTATGATAGTAAACTTCAGTAATTCGAAAACGTTAACTTCATCTAGAAAACTACTAGAAACTACGTTATCCACTCCACGTTTAACGTCACATTAAATAATAATAACTAAACTAAATTCAAGACAAATAGAAATTAATAGAATATTTTTAACTGATTGTAAAAAAATATATTAGCGAAAATAAAATAATAAATAAATACGGTTTTCATCAATGGACGGAGTGATTCATAAGAAAGGTTTAAGTTTATATTTCACTAGCTGCGAAATGAGCTGTGAATCCGAATGGTAGATCCAGAGATTATTAGCCTGTTTAAACAAACAAACAAAAAATTTTTTCTGATTTATTATATTATATTATAGATAGAGATTATATTAGTATAGATTAAAGTTTTGTGTAAATTGGCTGAAAATTTTTGATGATTGTTTAAGATGTACGAAAAATCATGCCGACTGGCAGCTTTACAGGCGTGCGCCGCGTCATTCAAAAGAGGTATATTTATTATTCTGCTACCCGTTCGAAGCCGGGCCGAAAAGTAAAGTTAAAAATGTAGCTTATAGTGTATTTAGTTTAAGTAGACATCAAATTGCCTCAGTTGAACATTGCGCGCCGCATTTCAAGTACAACACTTGTTATTTAAGCAGTATCGTGACATTTTAAATGAAATTAAACGTATGCGCGTTGCACGTAAATAATTTAGGGCTTGCGCCTAAAATACCTGCCTGGGCTGTCGCAAGTCGGGCCGAGCTCGTTGGCCGTCACTGCCTTATATGGCGGTGAACATCGAGGCCGCCCGGCAGTCGTCTCATAGCAGCTTGCTTCATAACTTTGCAACTGATCTGAAGACCTGAAGACGTCATCGTCACGATCTATCAATCTAGATATACAAAGGTAACAATTGTTGACTGGCAAGAGATCAACACAGGGACGAAATGAAGCTATGAAGTTTGGTCAATAGGTTTAGGTGAATTCCGATTATAAATTAGTCAATCTATACTATAGGACGACCGCTGTAAGCGCGACCCTCCTGATGGTTTCCGGGACGCGGGGCGGCGTGTATGCTTGGATATACACGGTATTGAGATGATACCCTATATCTTAAGATCAATAGTTTATGCATGCTATTGCAACTTTATGAATTTATAATATATATTGACAATATAATTGAATCAAAAAACGCATTAAACCATTACTTTCGCTTAACTGTAATGTTTTTTAAAACGTAGCGTCCATTCCATCTTGATAAAATAATCTCATGTGTAACAGTCACAAAAATAAAACCGCGTAGGTTATTCCCCTCCCGCGTCTCGCAGACCATTTGGAGGGTTGAGCTTATGGCGGTGGAGCTATAATAATATAAAGCTCAAGAGATTGATACTTCTTTTTTTTGCTTATTTGAACGCGCTAATTTCTGGAACGAAATGTCATATTTGAAAAAATATTCTTGCATTTATAGCCTTTTATTGAGGAAGGTATAACTTTATGCGACCTTAAGGAGCTGAGTAGTAACTATGAACGTCAAGCAATCTGATAAGCTGGAAGAGAGTGCGGGAACTGAAACAACCATAGGCTACACGTACGCGTTAGCGGCACTCACGACGTAGAGAGTTTGTCGAAAAAATTTAATACGGGCGAAACCGTGGGGCACTTACAGTAATATATTATAAGGACAAATTTGGTCTTGTTTATAGCTATGTATTTTCGAGAACAGTGACGTTTTCCGAACATGAGGTAATTTTAACATAAACAATTGCAATTTTGTTTTGATATTATATCAACCTCAGATCTCAGGAGTGATAGTGATCTCTTGTTATAATTTTTCACCTGTGTAAAATAAGACAAAATATCGGTTCTATTACAAAGAATGAAACCGCAAGGCCGATGTTGGTTTAAGAAGAAAATGGCGTATGTTATTTGTATATTAATCGCGAGTTTCTGTATTCATAGCTGTCTATAAAATTATAATAACAGTGATTAAAGACCCGTTTATAATTTAATTTAATGAATCTTCTCAGTAATATAATTAAAATGATTGTCAAGAGTAGATAGTAATTATATTTTTATCGTTCGACTTTCATTTACGGTACAAGACACTAAGATATTTTTATGTACCCCTGATATGCTTTGAATAAAAAACAAATTTCGCAGTCGATCTAGTTTATTTATGTAACGGATAATAAAAAAGAAAGATTGTAATTACTTCAAATAATAGAAAAGGTTAGGTTATTAGGTTTTGGTCGCAATTTATTCCCATTGTCTTCGAATTGAAACGACTCGTGCGCCACCTATTGTAAAATTGTTATACTAATACAAAAACTTTCGCTGGCGTGTGCGAAACAACTCACCAAAGTTATCTCATTTGGACGAATAGTATACGTAATACATACGGGATAAATAAATACACATTTAATTTGATATATATATACACATACATACTAGGAATCGTCCGCGATTTCGTTTTCATATATAAAACTCAACGTCTCCTTGTTTGACTGTCCGTTTATGATCTTTCCACGCGAAAACTACTTGTACGATTTACATGGTTCTTTTTTAATTCATAGCTATCTTATCTGGTCAGGTTATAGGATATATTTTGTTAGATAAAGTAACATACGAAATACGTTGTGACGATAATGATGAATCAGTTCCGAAAAATGACGCTTTTGGGGCGCTTAATTGGCTTACGCTGAGTAAACCATAAGAGATATATCAAATTAATGTTCTCCATAATTGTAAACCTTAAAAATATACATTCCTATAAGTGGAATCATTTTCAGAATCGGATCAGTAGTTCCAGAGACGAAAACATACTCAATACTCACAAACTTGTAATAGGTATAGATATAATAATATTGAGGATTTACCAAAAGGATAACCTTTGCTTGTTTGATTAATTATTGAAAATAAAAATGTCTACGGTGTGTTTTGTCTTTGGTATAGAGTACATATTGTATGGGTGTAAAGCGTGTTCTAAGATAAAACTTGTATTTTTAAATTAATTACAGGGTTTCTATTTTAATAATGTATAGGAAATTTTATTTCTCGCGTAAATTGATAAAATGTCTATACAGAATAACAAATGACACCTATATTATATTTACAATAGCTGTGCCCCACGTTTTTACCCTTGCTAAATGAATACGACCAACTCTCCACAGCGCCGACGCTAATGCACCCGTATAGTCTATCGTTTTTACTTTCTGTAGTTGTCTACAGCTTGCCAGATTGCTTGCCTTTCATGGTTATTGCTCCGCTTCTTATGGTCGTAGCGTGATGTTATATAGCCAATAACCTTCCTCAATAATGAGCTTATAAAATCCAAAAAATATTTCATCTAATCTGTCTTGTAGTTCCAGAGATTAGCGCGTACAAACAATCTCTTGTATATTATATACCTAAGTATAGATTTTTGTCAATTTGAATTTGAAAAGTCCGGGTAAAAAATATGCAATAATTATTATTTTTATCGTGGTGTCATTGTTAAATCACTTCTGTTTAGATGTACACCAGTGAGAATTTTACCTGTCATCGTCCCTAATCCACATTGAGTATCAACTACACTCGGACAGTATGGGATGCGCCGCGCTGCTGTCGCCCCATTCCCAGTACACAAGTAGATAAGGCACGCCACGAAACCAGAGCAAGTACACGATCCAGCAAACTAATCAAAGGATGGTTAGTCTCCGACGTCAGTAGGTACTGTGTCTAAAGAGTGCGAGGTTAATTTTATGTGTACTGTATTAGGTCAAGTTATTGTTACTTAGCGCTTTGCGATGTTACAGACGAAATTATATTTTTGAAATAAAAACTGACGTGGTACGTTTTCTTACTGAAAATATTTTAATTTTATTATATTTATAAACTGAAGGGAGCCTAAAAATGAATGGAGTATTATTTGTAGAAAAGTACCTAATTAGACAAGATACCTGTTTGTATTGATGATGTCATACAATCGAAATAATAGGAATAAAGATTTATGTGCCATTCAAAAGGCTTTTATTTCTCTTGTTGATGATTAACGATAACGATCAAAATAATCATTTTTTATGTCATATGATCTGCATGTAAAAATGACGACATTGTTCACTTTTATTAAGTTTAAATAAATACTATGTAATTTTGCTAAATTAACTCCATTGTATACATAGCGTAGACACATATGTATGTACTTATAATGTGCAAGATTTACTAGATAAGTTATTGCCATTCTTCTATTTTATTACAATAATTACATAATTATCTTATAGATATTAACTAGCTTAGATATTTTGACATTGTTGCATAAATATTCCACGTTCATTTAGTATGTTAAACTATTCATAGGGAGTTACGCAATTCAAAATGGCAGGACTCAAACGAATTCAGCAAACAATTTTCCTGTCGAAAATGGTTTGAACCGGTTAACGGTTTTCGCTTTATAATATAATTCCACTCTTAAATATATTCCAAAACTATAATTAGTTAGCTATTACGTAATTGTTTTAGTTGGGCTTTATTTATAAATAATGTAATTCGGGTCATATTTGTTATAGAAAAAACATACAAACACAAAGAATTTGTTGAATACTAAACACAATTTCATGTAACTCGTATGGACTAAAAGTACACAATCACTTTACGACAGTTTTCATATAAATTGCAGTAATATAATCTTTGTGATGTCCATAGCTTTCTAGTTAGAGGCAAAATTAAATAACCTTTATTTAATACATTATTCGATTTATCTAAATACTCATTTCAAATATTATGTAATCGGAATTCATTCCATGAATTAACTCAACAAAGCTATCATAATTGAATATGCTAGCCACTGTCTCTGCTCTTTTTAACTACTCTTGAGATTAAAGCCTTGTTCAATTGAATCCTTATTATTCTAATATTGGGTGGTTTGCTTGTGTAAAGCTCACCATAGTGGCACGCTAACGGCCGTTTTCAATAACCTATCTATCCGTTGTTTCAGTTATTAAAGATAGACAAACCTTTCCTTTTGCTTTTACCTTCATTTCAATAAATTATCGATGTACATAGGAACTTTTCTCTCTCTCATCGGGAGGATGGACGCTTACAATACCATAGGTATCAACTAGCGTATTGCCGACAATGAATCCCCCTACCCTAAGGAACTCTGGAAACCCTACTCACCGCAAGAACACAATACAAGATTATTTGGCTGCGATATTTTGTAGAGTGTAGGTATTCCATCAGTCGGGCTGCCCCAAGTATTGTCCTTCAATGATTTCTTTCAAAATATTTTATCGGTGTAACAGTATACAGAAATAAAAAACTTAGAATCGAATAACCTATTAGTATGATAATCGTATTTATGTTTTGATATTAGGAAATAATTTAAAAGATGATGAGTAAAGATTGAAAAATATATATTTATATTACTTTTATTCAGTTTGCAAATAAATAATACGAACAAAACATAATGTGTATACTGTATTATTAATATTCTATAACCTAAATACAGTTCAACGAAATATATCTTTAAGGCGATCTTGACTTTGTTAATAAATAATTCGAGCGGTTGTGTATGACGGGTCAATTCATTAGGCTCTTGCGATTTTGCTGCTGTGTACTCTATCGACCTAGAAACGATTTGCTAACTGTAATAATTCAATACGAGCAAACATGTATCTACTGGTCGAAGGACATTAATTACCTCGAAACTGTGACAAATAGTAATCAGTGTAAAGCTTGTTTAGAGTCATTTGAATCGTAGGACTCGCTAGATACAGTCTTAATCATTTTTAGCCTTATTACCATTTTTATAGTAACTCTGCATAGTGACCTCACTGTGCCTTCCTGTGCCTGTAGCTACCCTATAAAACATTATGGCCTTTATTATTTAATCTGTAGGAGACCAACACTCACATGATTATTTAATTCCCCTACTTTTGGGAAAAAATTCAATAACTTTCAACACTCTTTGTGCGTTTGTGTTCGTTGACAAATGTAATTACGTGGCGCTTACGCACACAATTATTTTGTTTTCGCTTCAATTTTGAACGGCATTTTTATGAAACTATCATTCTGAGCGTAATAACTTTGGTTAAATATCTCTATTTTTTCTTTATCTGGCTTCTGCTTATATAGACAATTGGGCCAATGTCAAGTGCAACAAATACACGTTTTAGAATTTAGTTGCCAATTGTTCGGTGTACTGTAGAATAACCTACCAACGAACCAAGCCCAGTGAACCTGTAAAAAAAGCCTTCTGAGGCTACAGGGCCCTTACGGCGAATAGAATAATCAGATAGAAAAAAAGCCACATAATGACAGCACAAAAAAGTGGTTTCTTTGATTTTATTATCTAGTAATAAATAATTTTCTCTATACTTACTACAATATTTGTGTCATGAAGTCATAAGTGTGTAAACTGCCTTAATATGGCCTATAGGCAGTCCTCGTATCAGCGTATCTAGACCGTACTGATCGTCTAATGGATGTAGGTAACTTGGTCACATTCAGTTGTAGGTTTAATCTCATCTAAAAGTTCCGTTGTGTATTTGAAGTGATTGTAGATAAAAGTAGTAATTAATTTTATATTAATTATTTACATTAATAACAAGAACCGATAATAAATTCGAAAGGTAACAAAAAGAAAGAAAAAAACTCGTTTTATGTTTTTTTTCCAGCTAACCTTACGATTACATGACCTTTTTATTTTCAAATTCAATTTGACTCTGAGTATATGATATATATATCTATACATATTATAAAAATCAACGTCTTTCTCTGTCTGTTTATGTTCTTTTTACGCGAAAACGACTTATTCTATTTACATGGTTTTTCTTTTATCTGGTCTGGTTATAGGATATATTTTGTGAGATAAAGTAACGTACGAAATAAGCAGTGATGATAATGGTGAATCAATTTGGAAAAAAGACGCTTTTGGAGTGATTAAATGGCTTACGCTGGTTAAACCATATGAGATATATAAATGTAATGTACTACATAATTGTAGTTTTTAAAAAGACTTACAAAAATGTTAGCTATTACATAGGTCTATCTTCTAAGGACGACTTACAATTAAGCATTTTTGTGGCAGCACAATTCGCAAGTGCGCTCGACCGACATAATTCTGTAGTCCACGCGAGCGAAGCCGCGGGCACAGCTAGTATGATATACGATGAAGGATCCAATTTAAAGAACTCTTAAGATAAGATACATGTAGATACATATAACAATTGTCAAAAATAAATACGTTTTGTTTAATTACCTGTATTAAATATCCATACATCATTAAGATATGCTTTCTTAACATATCATAAAAATTAGAAAACCAAATGAATCAAGCGATATATACTCGTATATTTTTTGTTTGTTATTGTCCTTCGACTACAAAGTATTCATTTATTATTATTATTGTTATCTTGATCCGAGGATACGGACCTCAACTTTCGTATTTCGTTAGTTTGCAGTAGGCGCGAGTGAACTTGGACTATCTAACTATCGAGTTAGCGTAGCCAACCTTGGATGATTTTTATGTCATTGTAGCGAACCCTTTGCGTAAGTAAAATTATGAGACATGCTTAAACTAGTACTGTGCGCGATCTGTTTATATTTTAGTATGACAGCGGACAAAAGACAGCGTAGTCTACGTAAGTTTTGTCTGTGAATATAATTTAAAATACGAGTAAGATTTTTTTTAATATATAGACGTGTTTAGTATAATTTTGATATTTTTGTATTATATACTTATTCTAAGTTATTAACAACTGAAATAAATTTAAAGAGTTCAAAGTTTTTAATTGTTACCTTTCAAATTACATATAAGGAATGAAAAAAAATATCAGTTTAAGATTCGCAAATAAATTGCGAATATGGATACGAATCTTTCCTCTTCGAATGTCCGCGGATACGTATAAAAATAACAATGAACACATCCCTAGTCAAAACGCAAAAGTACTGTGAATAATCCTTTGTTAAAATTAGACAGATGTCACTAAACTAAAGTTGTTTACCGACGACAAGTTGTTACAATTAGTGCCTGGTCAAGATGACAAATGGCCTCTGTGGGCCACATTGGACGTCTCTCGACAACTTTCTGATGACTTTTCAACTTGTTCCTTTTGCTACAGTTTATCACCTTAGTGAAAGCATACAATGTGTTACAACTTCTTTATGTCAAACTGTCTTCAAATGCTAATTTAGTAATATATCACTAGTAAATAAGCGAAAGCGTCAAAGATTTATTATTTTTATCATCATAAATATACAAATTTTAGGTTGTTCTAAATTTTGTATATATTATTTTACGGGTCAATCAACAACTGCTTCTTTAGAATTTTGACTCTGTTAGTAATGTTCATTACACTCAGTAAGTCCAAACTCGGACCAATAATAAACAGGAACACCTATGTTATAAAGGTCACTCGATAAAATCTACCAACGATGTGTTTCTGTTTAACTAATGGCGTCGAAGGTCAGTGTTAATTTCCCGGTGCATTGACACTCCGCAATACCGTGTTTAGTCTTCGAGTCAACGACCTCGTGTGTTTATAAAAAGTAACTTGAACCTGCCCACCGCATTACTGCAAATTGACTCCATATCTGCCGATAGCCCTGGCTTCCATTGCCGAGTGAGTTGCCGCAACATACCACTCTGGTCTATTTGTATTTATTTCGATAACAGTTACGAAACGTACAGGAACCATTTCTATGTGGAGCAAAAACTGTTTGTAAGATTATTATTTATCTGTCTTATCTATGCATTATACAATAATGTATGCTCTAAACATTATTTATGCTATTGACTTCTAATGAAAAATAACAGTTAATAATAATAAAGGAAAAAAGATATTAGACACTTTTTGTTTAGTTACAGTTGAAACTTAATAAAAACCCCATACTAATCTGCAACTCAACAAAATGATTATATGGTATAAATATTCTTAACTTTTTTTACAGTTTTAGCTAAAAAAATTCTCCGCAAATTTTTTCCGTTACCATCGTGACTTTTGGCATATTTTCGCAAAGTCTTTGATTGGATTATAGTTAAACCCGTTTTTCTTTAGAAAGGCGACCAGCCGAGACTACGAGACTATATCTTTTGATTCAAATCAAAGAGATTAATGAGGTAAGTTTATCTGAACTATCAGCGCTAAGTGCTTCATTGGAAATTGTAAAAAATGTCAAACGTTTTAGCAGAGAAAGTATCGTGAAATGCCTAGATAAGAACGGTAATAATAAATTAATCACTTACCCTTTATACGGTACCGGAGTCAATTAGAATGGAGATTTCGAATAAATGTGACAAAATCGACTAACGTTTATTTTTAAGTATGTATATCTTCTAACCATACATATTATAAAATTCAACATCTCTCTGTCTATCTGTCCGTTTATGTTCTTTTCACGCGAAAAAGATTTATCCGATTTACATATTTATATTATAATTCACAGCTATGTTATCTGACCAGGTTATGGGATATATTTTGTAAGATAAAATGACATACGAAATAAGTAGTGACGATAATGGTGAATCAAGTCGGAATGAAGACTGTTTTAGGGTTTACGATGTGTAAACCATAGGAGATGTATCAAAATAATGTAAAACATAATTGTAGATCTTAAGAAGACCTACAAAAACGTCAGCGATAGCATACATTTATCTTTTAAGAACAACACTCAATAAACATTTTTGCCTTCCGTTTTTTGAGCGGGGGCAGCATGATTCGCGCATGTTCTCGACCGACGGCATTCTGTTGTCCACGCGAGCGGAGCCGCGGGCACAGCTAGTACTTATATAAGCAGAAGCAGCTTATGTAAGCAGTTCTTTGACGTAACAAAACAAATAACGCCAATAACATGTTGAAGTTAGCCATAAATTAATGTTAATTTATTTTACAGAGTTTATTTTAATTGTATGAAAATCATGTAACGGTATATAAACAAACATTATTTTAATAAATTACGCAATTAACAATAACAAATGTCAGTAAAACGAATTTACATACATTATTATTTCATCATACATTATTTGTCCTCAAGAGTTGACAGGATTTGCTGAGAATCACTTACATTCTGTTTTGAATGATGTTTCAAAGTTCAATAATTTTACAACAAATCTCTTTTTTTTTTCGAACTGACAATACTGTTAGCCTTAGGAGCCCTGGAGCCTTTGCGGCTTTTACAGCTTCACCGGGCTTGGAGGCGAGCGCGAGCGAAAGCTAGGCAATAAGCTCCAAGGGTGCCAAAGTGGCCGAGCCTCGGCTTGGGTTGCTGCCGATCATGCGAAAAAGTCGCGATCTGACTGAATCCCTATCCATAGAAATTCTAAATAGAGGAAGGAAGTAACATGTGTATATGTATTTAGTGATTTGGCAATTTTTGTCTAAACTAGCTAGCCAAAAAAGAAAAAAAAGGTCCCTTACCTGAGTGGTGTACATGTGTGAAGTGCAGTGTCATGTGTGTGTGTGTGTGTGTCGATAGCTAGTGAGTGTCAATGTAGCGCGCGAGCGGCTGCTGGCCGGACCTAGGCTTGAGTTGCCGCTGGAGAGGGCGGTCGTGGCGGGTGTGCAGGAGCGAAGTTAACCGCCCGTCCCCTACGGAGGTAACGGTGGTTTCGCGGCCGTGGGCGCAAACACGCTTGACTTAAAGAGACGGATGGGTATGACGTGTTAGCTACCGTGATTTCGTCATCGGGGTCGGTAAATATGTTCCGCGGCCTACGTTTTGCCTTCGGCGCGTCTGGGACTGGGGTATATGTTGCGGCGCATGCTACTAACGGGTTCGGATGGTTTGAAATAGCTCTTCGCGAGAGTTTTGATGTAAGATTTAATAGAGGGAAGTTCCATATCTTTATGGAGGTCTACGTTTCGAACAAACCATGGGGAATTAACTATTTTGCGTAAAAAACTATTTTGCAACGTTTGTAAGGGGCTGAAGTTTGAGTTCGCCATATGGGCGAACAAACCACTATACGAGTATATATATTGTAATAGAAACGTCAAGGAATAGTTTTTTGTAATTTGTCACAATGTTTCAACTTTCTTTTATCAATTTGTTATGAAAATTGCCTAGTCTAAACTAATATTATAAAGAGGAAAGATTTGATTGTTTGTTTGCATTGAAAAGGCTCTGAAACTACTGGACCGATTTGACAAATTCTTTCACCATTAGAATCCTGCATTCTCTCTGATGATTACAGGCGACAGAATATTTTCAAAAAGTTAGGGGATATGAAAACTTCGATATCGTAACCCATCGTGTGAAAAAAATACCAAAAATATCGTTATATTTATCGTTTATCGCGTACGCTGTGGAAATTATTAACAATAGAGCAAGTGAAAGTGATATATTGCAATTATATAGAGGACATCAATATCTACAAAAAATGTCCGGGATACCATATGCACTATTACACTTATGTCACAATAACTACTTACTTTTTTATTTTTAAAATATGAAATAGTAATGTCGTAGTAGTTTTGCAGATATGATCTTTTTAAAAAAATCATTAAAAAATATACTCTAGAATGTACTCTTTCTTAGTAACCTCCAACGAGGTGTCCACTCCTCCAAGGGTGTGTGTGTGTGCGTTTTTTTTTTTGTTAAATACTCGTGCGAAGCCTGGGCGGGCCGCTTGTCGCTAATAAAACCGTACGTTTTTCCGATATGACTAACGACTACCTTTATATCAAACTAGCTGGCCCTGCAGAAGTTGTTCTGTCCTTTCCAGTAGTCAATAACTCGACCACAACGCCACCTATCGACAGCATAAAACACTTAGATCTACTAAATTTCAGCGTGATCGAGGTTTTGTAGTTTATCAATCTCATATATACCAACAACAATTTTAAATGGCTCGACCGCAGTGTCACCTTTCGTATCCTAACATAGCTGTGAACCATCGTCTCAATAAAATGAACTGACTATACTGCTAGTCTTGACGGTCCTGGGGTCATCAGGGGCTTTGACAGCTTCACCGGGCTTCGGGGCGAGCGCTGACTCATCTGACTATCCATCCATAAAATCCATCCCTATCCATCCTTATCCATAAAATTCGATCTAACTAACTATACATATATACATCTTTCTGCCTTCTGTGATGAAGGAAGATACATGCGTATATACATTTAGTAATCTGACCAAATATATTATGTGAATATTGTTACAGTCTGAGTAAGATAAAAATTTAAAAAATCACCATTCTGGAATTTCAAGAATCGTCTGGAATATACAGCAAATATGCCAGAAATATTGTATATTTATCATAGTGCAGTCGTATGTCGTGTAGTCATAGGTTCGACGACGCACACATAGAAAGCCTTATCGTTTCAATTGTCAACAAACAATGGGCTATAAATCAAACTTGGCGAAACCCTTTGAAGCGATGACGTATATTGTTTACAACATGTTATGAGCTCACGGACCTTCTAGAGATTTCATGATCGTCTCATTTGGGTATAAAAGCGAGCCGTAATGCGAGTTAGGGCAGTTCTAATTTTAAAAGCGAAGTGGAAACAATAAGTGAATTCAATAAGAACTACAAGAGGAACCTACAGGCTGATTCTGTAAGTACATACAGGTGAATCTACAAGTACATTTAGTGAGCGATTTATGAGTTTGTTTTGTATTTCTTTGAGTACGCATAAATTGTTTTTGTGAAACACTACGGCATTTTAATACCAACGGGAGTAACAATATGAAGCTCAATCAGTTAAGTCGTTTAGTAGTTTCCTAATAGACTCACACATGATTTTTATATATAACAATATATATTCAAGAATAAATGTAAGTATAGTTTAACTTTATTTTAACTTATTTTTTCATAATTTAATTATGTTTTAAAAGCATCCCCTAATTTTGTAAACTTCTTAGTTAATTTACATAGCTTATGCTTATAATAAGCGATGCATAGTATTAAATTACAAAGACCGTGGACTTTCACTGATCAAATTTTTGCTAAAAGCCGGTCGGCGTTTCGCGAAAGTGGTCGGTCGGCCTGGTGGCTTTATCGGTGGTTAGTAGATACACAAAGCGTACTACTATGTTTCATGATTTTCTTAGGTATCGTTTAACAATTGCTTTCAGTCTTGTGCAATATGTTTGGTTACATTACAAAATACTGCGCCGATATTATCGATGTTGGGAAATTATTGTTTTCGAATTACTGTAGGTCCTTGAAGCATTATAAATTATATATATATGGTTTTTATCGTTATAGGTTTTTGGCGTAGTGGCTACAATCTCACCTGATGTTAAGTGACGATGTGGCCCAAGATGGTAACACGCTAAACCTAGTGGAAAACTGGCTCTCAAGTGCAGCTGCCGGAACACACCTATTGGTGCTTGGCGGCAGATTTTCAACTTGAGGGTGGTAGCCAGCCAGGCGGGCATTAGAAAATGCCCTACCACCATGCTATGGTTTCCTCACGATGTTTTCCTTCACCGAAAGCTCAGGCTCATTGTAGGGATTCGAACTCACGTCAATCGACGCGAAGTCGTACACGCTACCACTGCGCCATCATCGCTTCATAAAGGCATCCTTACACGGATTATCCTTATTACTAAGCACCTACAGTTTGGATATTGCTTGCAGATCTCCATTAAAGCAGGTGCATTGAAGACAGAAAAACATCATCTATACATATTATAAAACTCAACGTCTCTCTGTCCATTTATTTTCTTTTCATGCGAAACCCACTTATCCGATTTTCATGTTTTTTTTTTAATTAATAGGTATGTTATAAGGCCAGGTTAAAGGATATATTTTGTTAGATAAAGTAATATACAAAATAAGCAGCGACGATAATGGTGAATAAATTCGAAAAAATACGCTTTTGGGGTGCTTAGCGCAAGCCATAAGAGACATCAAATTAATATATTACATAATTGTAGATCTTAAAAAGATCAACAAAAAACTCAGCCATTGCATATATCTATCTTCTAAGGATCACCTATAATAAACATTTTTGTGGCAACACAATTCGTGTGTGCGCTCGACCGACAGCATGCTGTAGTCCACATGAGCGGAGTCGCGGGCTCTGCTAGTAATAATTATATACGAGATATATTAGTAAAATTATGTCTACAGGCCTATTTAAATAAAGTTTAATCTACAACTCATTATTCAGAGCACCACGGCATATAAGTTAGGCTAGTTAGGTTGCGAAGAGTCGAAAGAAAAATCCAACATCGTTGGAAGGAACAAACGCGTGAACACGCTAGGAAGAAAACAGTTCGACAACTTTGTTACAATGTAGGTATTTTTTTGCACGATTGTTTTTATAGGTAACAATGCGATTAATAAGAACTGACATAATTACCTATAAATTTAAATTCGCTCAGCAAGTTATGGACAGAGCTATGCTCGGAGTTTATTTGAAGGATAGAATCAGAAATGATGTAATCAGACAGAGAACTAGGGTTATCGACATAGTTCAAAGGATTAGCTCCCTGAAGTGGCAGTGGGCTCGCCACATATGCCGAAGAACTGATAACCGATGGGGTAGACGAGTTCTGGAGTTTTTTTGTTTTTCGAACTGACTATACTGTTAGCCTTAGGGTCCCTGGAGCCTTTACGGCTTTTACAGCTTTACCGGGCTTGGGGGCGCGCGCTTAAGGCACTCAGCCACGAAAGCTTTGCAACAACATCCGAGGATGCCAAAGTGGCCGAACCTCGGCTCGGACTGTTGCGCGTATGCAATTAAGTCGCGATCTGACTAATTCCCTATCATTCGATCTAAACTAACTATACATATATACATGTTTCTTCCCCCTGTATTTAGTTGTCTGAAATTTTTTGTCTAACTAGGCAAAAAAAGAAAAAAAGGTCCCTTACAGAACCTATGTAACTATGTGTTATGCATGTTTGTATAATGGCAATGTCATGTGTGTTTGTGAATGAATGTAGAGTCACTGTATCGCGCGAGCGGCTGATTGGCTCAAGGGCTCCATACCGATGGATCGGACCTAGGCTTTAGTTGCCGCAGAGGAGGAGGCGGTCGTGGCGGGTGTGCGGGAGAGTTCTGGAGAGGAGACTGTGTTTAGATAAACGAAGTGTGAGACGTCCTCTTGCAAGATTGAGCGACCATCTAATCAAGGTGACTGAAATCGAATCGACTGGATGAAAAACACCGAAGATCGGATCCAGAGGCGATAATCGGAGTGGCCTATATCTAGCAGTGGACAGATACAAAATAATGAGGATGATGATAGTCATAAACAAAAACTATAATCCATAATTACTTATTTCCGAAAAGATGTGGTACAATTCTTGAATCTGAAGATTATCCATTTCGTTTTTTTGGTACCGATGAAACCAAATATTTATAATAATGTTATGAACTTATGAGTATATGATTCTTTTATGTAAATATAGGTTATACACTATGTATAAGAAAAGATATAATTGATATTAATTAACAAACTGTACACAAGAAAGTGATTAAATGAAGATATATAATTTCGTTTAATTATGCTCAAGCTCGTAAAGGGAAATATAGTACCTTGTAACATTATTAGCAGCAACTTCCGGCATGTACGGGAAAGTTGGACAACAAATACTCGTACCTTCGGCCCTACGTACGCGGTACGGGGTGGCTTGTTATCATTAATGTTTGCATATAAAAAGAAGTTCTAATTGAAATTCAACGCTATAATATTTACGATTTTTTTACTTTTAGTAGGATATCATTTAAGGCTATAAATTGTTTAAAAAATACAGTTTATTTAAAACATTTCTATAATTTGTATTTTTAGTTATTATTTCTCTTTTGTTCTTGTTTCTTTTAATGTACCGTTTGTTTTTTTTTGTTTTTGTATGTATAACAATGTATGCTGTGTCTGCGTCCCAAAGGATTTAATTTTATTTAACTTTTGTTTAAAGGCCTTACATTAATTTATTAATAAATAGACCAATAAAAACATTTATTATACATATATTATGTCTTAGCTTACTCAATTTATCTACTTAATTAGAACCATTCATATACTAGTTGTGCCCGCGGCTCCCTTTGACTACACAATGATGTCGGTCGAGCGTACATGCGAATTGTGCTGCCCCAAAAATGCTTATTGTGGATGATCCTTATTAGATAGACATATACTATTATCCATTATGGTTTACTCAGGGTAACCCATTTAAGCGTCCCAAAAACATGTTTTTTCCAAATTGATTCACCATTATCGTCACTGTTTATTTTGTATATTACTTTAACTATTAAAATATTAGTTCTTTACCTATGAAATTGCCGTTTTGAATGAAAAAATTTAAACGATGTTTTTTCATGTATTTTTTATTTGTATTTGTTTTTAAGTAATCACCCATGCAATCAATGCATCTTTGCCAGCGCAGTGGCAGTTTATTGATTAAAGTCTTAAAGAAATCAGCTGGACGGGAGGCAACAAATTCTTCAAAGGCATTTTGTACTGCCTCTCGGGTATTGAATTTTTTTCCCGCCAAGGAGTTATCCAAATTCTGGAAAAAGTAGTAGTCTGTAGGCGCAAGGTCTGGTGAGTAGGCCGGATGACGGAGAACTTCCAACCCCAGTTCTTGCAACTTGGAGACCGTCTGTTGTGCAGTATGAGGTCGCGCGTTGTCGTGCAGGAGCAGCGGAGACGAGCGATTGACCAATGCTGGTTGGAGATGTGCCAGCTTCTCCATCATTGTGTTCAGTTCTTCACAGTACACAACTGCAGTAATGCTCACCCTTTTTGTTAAGAAGCTGTGATGAATCATACCGGCGCTAGACCACCAAACAGTGACCATCACTTTTCTAGGGGTAAGTTTTCGTTTAGGGCATTGTTTAGGTGCTGAACCAGGATCCAACCAACTTGCTGAGCGCTTGCGGTTATCAAACAGAATGCATTTTTCATCGCAGGTGACAATGCGGTTCAAAATTCCTTCATTTGTGTGTCTGTTGAGCAGTGCAAGGCACGTATCGACGCGTACTTCGCGCTGGCGATCATTGAGTTCGTGGGGCACCCATTTGTCAAGCTTTTTTACCTTGCCAATTTGACACAAATGGACCAATATTGTTTTGACGCTAACGTCGAAAGCTGCTGCTAATTCAGCCGTAGATTGTGTATCATCAGCTTCCACAATCGCCTTTAATTCGTTATTGTCGACCAAAGTCTTCGGACGACCGCGAGGTTCATTTTTCAGGTCGAAATTCCCAGAACGGAAGCGAGCAAACCAATAACAGGTGGTGCGTTGGTTTGTAGTGTTAGCTCCGTAAATGTCGTTGATGTTGCGTGCCGCTTGTGCCACGTTACTGCCACGACGGTACTCATATTCCATAATTACTCGAATTTTTAACGTATCCATGATGACAAAAAAGATTGAAATGCGATGAAAATGTAACACTAATCAATAAACAAATGACTACTTTTGGAAAAAGAATTCCATGTTTTTAAAATAAAATTAATTTGAAATTAGAATTCTTAGCCAAACAAAAATTATTTTGACTTGAAATGGCCAGTACTGCAGAACGGCAATTTCATAGGTAAAGACCTATTATGTCCTATAACCTGGCCAATTAAAATGTAAATCGGATACGTGGTTTTCGCGTGAAAAGAACATAAAAGGATAGACATATAAAGAGACGTTGAATAATATAATATGTATAGTTATAGGTGATATAGAATATATTAATATTAACAAACTGTATACGAGTATACAAAATAATACGAGTAATACGAGTATATATCGTTCCCTTTAACTTATTTTTATTTCCCTATAAAATCTCTATTTCTATAATGTCATAAAAGAAAACCATCGCTCATAAAAATAAAAAAATACTTTTCTTAACCTCCTGTGTAACATTTGACAAATTGAGTACATGTATACACAATTATAAGAAATGACGTGTATAAAAAATACATTTACGAACGTTATTAACATGCGTTGGGGCTATATAAAATGAATAAAATGTGCGTTCTGCATGCAAAATAAGCCTGAACAAAGTAAATCGATTCGGTGACGCCTGCTTAGTATTCACCACCTGACGCCAATGTTGATGTACGAACCTTCAAGACCACAATTATATAACATTTAATGTATTAATAAAATTTCATTGATCGTTTCAAGACACATTTTGGACCGATAAAGCGTAATAATTTTATGTTAGATTGTAAACCTTTGTACCTATATCATTAACATAATGAAACATGCTTTGGAAATATTTATTGCAACTATATGACAATACAGCAAAATTAAAAGCTTTTATTTAAAAAGTAAACCCTTGTATTTCATGATGTTTGTACATTATTGTAAACGTGATTTTATAAGTTACAATAGCTTATGTAATTTACCAAGAAAACAATAGGGGTTCTAACACGGCACATTCATCTAAAAGAGTCGGATACTCTTTCATACAATATTGGACCTGGATAAAAAGGTAGGTGTTAGAATATGAAAACGGTGTCAATTAATAGCTAATAAATTGTCAAACAATCATCGAACATTTTGCGGATTTTAGCAATCTAAGAGCAAAGTTTTAAGATATTTCGTAAAAGCGAGGTCATGTAATAAATTATAATTAAACAACCTATTTTTGAAGTACCGTTAATATTATTTTTATATACAGTTATGTTTATCATATTTTTTAAGTGAGAGGACTTTAAGAAACATACAAATCCTATAAATAGGTAAACAAAAATTACATTACGAAACTTTATGACAGTATTGGAGTCCGGAAACTACGGACTGCCCGGAGCTGTCATACGTTGGCTTTGAGCACAGACTAAAAATATAGATCCGATTAAATAATAACTATTGAATCGATTTGTAAACATGGATAAATTTTAAGTTTTTTTATGTATAAAGATATTCTGCTTTTTTAGAACTTGAATCTGGTCGTTCTAAATGTTTTTTTACTGCATTAATTTCCTGGTAATTGGCGTTATTCTATTTATTGTTTGAATTCATTTAAATCAATCGATTATACATAATCATTACTTACTCCGTAACTTATTTGTTTTCTCATTTTCTAGATTGTGAATTGTAGTGATATTTTACATTTATAAATACAAAAATACAATTGATTTTATAAACCATACCTCATTTAATTACATTCCGGGCCCAGGAATACCTGTCTTCTTTCCATATTATGCACAATTTATTTTTATAAAGCGCTATACGTACTTACATGAGATAAATAATGTAGTATTCATAAAGCTGAAGATTTGCTGTTTAATCACAAATATTATGACCACTGGATCGTAACCACCATACACCAGGAATAGCTCCTGCCATAGGAGGACGTTTAGGGGTGTTCCGTTCCAGCATCAGTCGTTGTCGAAAGTCTTGCAGTTCGACATGATAGCGATAACAGGCAATCAAATGTCGATATTTCGTTTATTATCTTTGAATTTAAATTGTACTGCTCTTACTATGAGGTACCGGGCCGTCACAATGCCGTGCTACGATTAAAAAGCAATTGTAATACATTATGTTAACTGATTCAGCATGCGATTTAATAAGAAAAATAAAGATAAAGATTTAATGAGAAAGACATTATTATCACAATATTAGAAACCTTTTTAAGGTAGTTCCGACAAGTGCTTGGCTATAAACCTTAATTTTGGTCATAATGTTAGTAAACATTATCTGATTGCGGCTGTTTTGTCGTGACTTTACACAACGTAATAATATGGCTACTGTAATGTTTCTTTCTAGTTATGGATATCTATTATGTCTTCAGCTATGAATCGTGAGGCATTATGTAGTGATAACTAGCCTAATCTACTAATTATACAGCTCAAGAGAGTGTTTGATTGTTTGAACACGCTAATCTCTGGAACTACCAGTCAAATTCATTCAAGTTATTTTATAGCCTATTTATTGAGGAAGGTTATGTACCTTCAAGCTATAGAACTTCAAGCTACGAGCCTAAGGAGCGGAGCAGTAACCACGATGGTCAAGAAACCTGACAAGCTGTAGGCACTTACGGGAAGTATTTTTTTTTTCGAACTGACTATATTGTTAGCCTTAGGGGCCCTGGAGCCTTTACGGCTTTTACAGCTTTACCGGGCTTGGGTTACGGGAAGTGAGACAACGATAGGCTACACTGGTGTTGAGCGCGGTGGCATAGTGGAGAGTTTAACACAGGTGAAACCATGGAACACAATTAGTAGCCTTTAAAGAATAAGCTACCTCCGTTTTAAACTTGAAAATCCATCATCAGCCACGTAGCTCGTAGAACGGATGGCTGTTGGGGCCAAAGAGTTCTCGAGTGGCGATCACGTACCGGAAGACGCAGCGTAGGCAGACCTGCCACAACGTAGACCGACGACCTGGTCTTTATTGCAGGAAGCCGCTATTGCGGGCAGC
Source organism: Saturnia pavonia (assembly GCA_947532125.1). NCBI lineage: Eukaryota > Metazoa > Arthropoda > Insecta > Lepidoptera > Saturniidae > Saturnia > Saturnia pavonia. The sequence goes on along the minus strand of OX383907.1, from coordinate 6,271,839 downwards.
ACAGGACTGAAATGATTATAATGATGATTTAGAAATAAAATGTGTCTTGAATGAGAAAAAAATCCATCAATTATAATAATAAATTCCATACAAATATACATTTTTATTAAATATTTCATTATAAAAAGTGTCCAATGCATTTCAATGTAAGGTTTCTAATTATAATTTTACCGATGACTATCAATGTACCTAAACAGAATCCACTTAAATCAGGACACGCCTGATATGCAAATAACGATACTGATACGTCGATCGAGACCGACCGGCAGAACCTTTAATTCAATCTACGCCATAACTGTTGAATAATACAACACTTGTCCGATCGTCCAACAAAATTTAGTGTCATGCGAAGTCTCGACTACATTAGTTAATGCGAGAGAACAATAAAGTAAAAATAAAGCAATAATACCTATATTTATGCACTTCCGAGAGCGGAGAACGTAAATATAATTCAGGTTAATTAGTAATTTGGCTGGTGTAGCTTCGTATTAATTACCCGGTAGCACGAAGCCACGTGTGCGTAACGTCCTGTGTAATCGTTTTGGGTGTGTAAAATCCATATGTTTAATAAGGCCGTTCGATAAATTCCAGTTTTCATTGAACTGTGATCCTTCGTGATGTCAGGATGTCAATATCACTGGGAAAAAAGTAGGTAAGAGCCTAAGAAACTCTGCCAAACAGTACGGAAATTAGATCAGGGCTGTGTGAATATCATTGGAATTGAATTGAATATTTCTATTTAAGTTAAGAATTTTCAATTCCAATTTTGAACAATCGATTCCAAATCCGAATAATAGTTTACAGTTTCGTATATATATATATATTTTATGGAAAACTCATGAATTATTTGTTACTATAATTTAATTTGAATAATTCAAAATTTTCATATTATTACAACTTATAAATAATTTGATCGTTATTAATAACATATTCCCACTCGATTAAGTGATGGACGGATTAAAAAATTCAATCTTTAACTCTTTTTTGAAGTGAAAACTTCTTTAGTACCGTTAAGGTTTGAAACGCGATGAAACGAAAAAGCGACAGTAAAAAGAGACAAACACATATAACTATAGGACTTAACCTACGATAGAATGAGATAAAATACATTTACATTATGCACGGATACTGCAAGTCCTGATTTTCATTATTGTTATCGTAGTCGAAGTGGCCTAGTGGTGTGAGACGACCAGACTTCATACGCAGTAGGCACGAGTAGTCGATAGTCCAAATCCCACTGACTAAGGATGTTTAAAAATAATTTTTAAAGATCATGTTTTTATTAAGGTTTCACATCTGACAGGTGTGGACTGCTGCACACATTTTTTTTTCTTTTTCTTTATGCGGAGGAACCCTTCATGGGTACACACTCGCTCGGGGGAGTGAGTGGTTTAGATATTTTATTATTTCTGCTAAGTTATAAAATTATATCGACGGTGGTCAGAAAAGTTAATCAACTAAAGTACATTTGTCAAATTTTACATCTTAGGAAATTTTCCTTTCCACTATCGAAAATGATGTTTCATACATCATATCTTACTTAATATTTTCTAATTATGCTCCCACTAACGGTAAAATAAAATTTTATTTATAATTATATTTAATTTATTTTAAAAGTAAGAAAAAAGTAGCCCTTCCGATTGACGAATTCATCCGAACATTATAAATGAAGGTTAAATCTACTTATAATATCCTTAATATTTTCTTATTATGCAACCCACTAACCTATTTTTTTTTTTTTAATGTTTAAAAAAATGTCAGACGAATATGGCGATTTTTAATCATTACTAGGTGTGCTGCGGTTCCGCTCGCATGAACGACTAAAAAAGGTATTTTTATTTTTTGTGCGGAACCCTAATTATTTTTCAAAAATTATTCCTTATAACATCAGCTAGCAGCCAGTGAAAGTCCCGTCAAAATTGGTTCAACCGTTTCGGAGATTACCCGGAATAAACAGACAGACAAACATTTTTTTAAAGGGTTTCTGATAATGTTACCGTGTATACTTACTTTCAAATGCATTTAGTAAAAACCTGTTATTTTGACATTACAAACAGACACTTCAATTTTATTATATGTATAGATTACCTGACACGAATAAATATTCTGAATAAGTGCGATAAAAAAGTTTTGGCGTAGACATATTTATAAGAGACAGTATATCGACAGACACTAGCAATAATAAAATTAACTTAAACTATAATAATCCATTGGCCATAAATAGTGTTACAAAAATAAAATCAGTGTGTTGGCTCTATTGCTTATAATTACAGGGGCGAGAATACAGGAATATATCTTGAGAAAAATGCATACTGTACATAATAAATTAAAGCTATAATTCACAAAGTACACGTTCCTGTATTTAGCTAAGTTTTAATGCTATGCATATTAATATAATTATGTAGATACTTACACAGTAGAGAATAAAAGTTTATTTTGCGCACAGATGTTATTCAAACGTTGAGAGTGCTTTTATCGTGTCATTGGAGACTTGAATTGACAGTCGAGTTTTTTTACTTATAAACAGACAGCAGTTTTGTCGTCAACTTAATAATAGCCAGTAATTTACAGCGTTTGGCGCCAGCACAAGAACTTATCTTAATGAGACCAAGTGGAACATGTGTATGTCCAGTCTGTGACATACATAATTACGCATGTACATACCTAATTATAAGTTTAATATTGTTGGTATATTGATTAGTTCCATTAGTACCTACGAATTATGTTGTTTATTGATGTGTTAAATTATATATATTTTTTTAATTTTTGTTATTATGTTTATCGTTTGACCACACTCTCACTTGATGTTAAGTGAAGTCGCAAGATGATAACAAACTAAGCCTAGTGAGGGGACTGACACTCAAGTTTAGCTACCGGAACACACCTACAGATACTTGGCGATAGATGATAACTTGAGAGTTGTAGTAACTAGCCAGCCATTAGAAAATGCCCTACCACCATGCTATGGCTTCATAACGATTAATCAATAAACTATTCATAGTTACGATAATTATATATTTTTAAAGAGATAAACTTGGACATGAAGTGCTAATGTTTAAAAATATATGTAAATAATAATCTGTGAAAAGCAGTCGGGATCTTAGTCGTTGTTAAACCACTAACGTTGTGTACTGGATGAATTGTGTGGATTGTGGGTAGCAATTATATATTTAAAATAACCCACGCCGGGCGTTCACAATTCACTTTTCGACGCATCCAAACATGTTTAAAATAAGCAAAAATAAGGAAAAGGTTTGCAATTCACGATTAAAATAAGAACAAAGCGTGTATATAATTACTACTTTTATGTAAAACTAGCGGTATCCCGCGTCTCCGCACGCGTTGTTACGCAGTAATTATTGTTGTTTCGTAGTTTTTTTTTTCTACCCATATTTTTCACAATTAAGCCTATCAATTGATCAATGACATATATGATATTCCTTTCGTTTACAAAATTTTATCAAAATCGGTTGATGATAATTAATATTTTTTTTATGATTTCTATAAGTATTATTGATAATTCTTATAACATATTTACTGAGGAATAACATAAACATCCAGTGTACACAGTTTCATAAGCCGTTTTTAAGTTAAATCCTGATATACAAACAGAAATACAAAAAAATCGTTAATGTCATATTCGTAATCAAGTAGACTTCCAGAAGAAATTTGAAAAAGAAATTACACGAACAGAGATCTACAGATTTATTAATAATTTATTATGAAAGCTATAATAAAATAAAATAATAATAATAATTAAAATAATAATCGTCAGAAGATTAGAAAAATAAATATATATTATCCTCATTATCGGTCGCTTTCTATAAATTACTTAACGACATTGAAATATTACGTAACGTCTTAGAATAGATATTTAAAAAAGTCGTATTACAAATGGCGCGCAGGAAGTGAGCGGGATTTTTTCGGTTCTTATAGACTAGTCAATTAGATATAAAAAAAATATTTTATTTCTTAATCCATGGCATGACAACATAAAACATGTTACAAAATAAGAAAGACAATGTTTCGTCACTCGATGAAAGATGATATTTTTATTTATAAAATATATAAATGCCGAATCCAAAATGTTCGATACTTAGTAGGTAAACGAATTTTGATAGGAAGCGATGTGAACTGGGTCTATAAGTAACAAAAATTAATTGAACAATAAGAAAAACAAACTAATGTTAATAAATTTTTTATAGTAGGTGATTTTCAAATTAGGAAAAAGCGTATGAAATTTAGTAAACTTAGTAAAATCTCGTATACCTATTTAATTTTTGTTTTATCGTTAATAATATTAATTATTTTAAGAACACTGTGAGATCAATGTTTTTTTAATGTATTAAAGTGGTTAAAAGTAAAGTACAGTTTGAACCAACATGCTCCGTTTAAAAATCAATGGATCTCCGTTGCATGTGTTCCAATAAACTTCTCAACTCAAAACACGACCATCACGATATGTTTTGTTACCTGGAAATGTTTTAATTTAATGTACGAGCAATGCAACTTCCAGGCCATGATGTCTTATGAGTTTTTAAGAAAAGCAATCGCGGACTCGTTCCAAGACCCAGTTCGGATACGCTCGTATCCTCCCAGACTTATTGCCTTATGCAAATTTAATGACACGTTATTTATCTAAAGGCGTAACTACATATTGCTTACCAGACGTTCTATATTTTCAACTGATTTATTGTCTTGAAATTGTAACTGTAACTTTTTATTGTACTGAGACGCAAAGTGATTACGAAGTTCCAAAAAAGGTGGGAAGATATACATCGAGGGGACAAACAATCTCACGGTAGCGTATCAGTTAGCTTAGCTCATTATCCTACAGGAGTCAGTAGCGAGGTCAACGAACTTCAGAAGTCACGTTTCTTACAAAAACCCCGACGCAATAAACCATTGAAATACTCTCATCTGTCATCTAATCTAATAGCCACCCTGTGCTCGACCATGTGACGCTTATGCCCTATAACTTAAGGCTTACTGTCAAAATATTAAAGGCTGTTTATTGAAGCTTTTTATTTTACCGGTTCACTCAGCGCACCCTTTTGTGTGAGATACAATACAAAAGTTGTATTCCGACAGTAAACGAGTCATATTTTACTTTTTTTTGAAACTGTGTGTTATATTTGAGCGCTTTCTTTGTTGCAGGTATGTCATTTATCTATATTGAATGAAGAGTTATTGGAAAAATAAGGATTTGTACGTTGCGTGGGAGGTGCCAACTGATAGTGATAAGTACCCACTGACGGTAATATTGTTTATATTAGTGTATACATAATTAGTATAATATGTAAAGATAAATCGAAAAATAAATAATAGTACCTATTTATGAAAAAAGTTATTCGTATCTCCGTATGGGTAACGGTTCCTTACATAATGCAGGTAAACACTAAGTTTTCTTTATTCACCCCTAAGAGGTAGAATACTTAAATGTTGCCCATAGGAAATCTCATCGAGTACAAGGCTAGCAGGTACATAAAATATAGCGATTTTAATTTTCGTGTATAAATATTTTTACTTTAGTGTAATTGACGTAATTCTATAAACTATTGGTTGCCCAGTGGTCGAAATTCGACCATAATTAATTTAAATTATAACTTTGAACATTATTAAGGTTCTGTTGTCAAAGATTATACTTCTATAATCACAGATTTCGCCAAGGCTACACTGTTAATTTGTCTACAAAATATCTTTGAACCAGCAATAACAAATATATATTTTTTATTACGTATATGATATTGCTACACAACTTTCTTTTTATATTGAGATTTTATATTAGATTTATATTTGTATATTGAGCGAGCAGTATTTCACTAATAACTAATATACTTATATATAAATATTGTAATAATAAATTAATTTATTATGGTTATGTTTGACATTCAGTAAGACTATAGACAAATAATATTAATCTATTCTTGATTTGACCACAGAGTTTAACAATAAACAAAAGAGTATATATGCGTGTGTGTGTCAAATACATGATAGTGTGTGTAATGTTTTTTTATTGATTTAATGTATTTTTACGCATAATAAAGAAGAAAAAAATTAGCATTCTGCAGTCCTTCTCTATATAAACTATAAGTGTGGGAAATTTCGTACTCCTCTGTCCGCGCAATTTTCGTAAAAAGGGGTATAACGTTTTTGATTCACGTATTAATATATAGATAATTTTCTTAATAAATCTTTAATATTTTTGAAATTCTAATAATGTCTGTTTTGTGCCGCCCATCGCACATTGAATGCTCTGCAACAGAGTGCATGTTATGACGAAACTCTCATCTATGATGACAAATCTTCTAACATGGAACTCAGCACTTTTGTCTTGTAGCCTTTGTATTGATATCTATTATCAAGACATTATGTATTCCACGCGTGACATATTTGTGTATACTTATTTCAAACTTTTGTAAAGAACGGCGTGTTTTGTTATAAGGCCTTTATATATATTATTCTATGGAATAATTATTGTGGACTTATTTTGAGAAAATTTTATTGAATTTTAGTGAGCCATGAAAGATTTTTCTTATCTCACTTTGTGTTGTCTCAGAATGTGTTCGGATTTTTAATGTCGTTTAAATTCTTTGTATGTCATTTAATGACCAATCATTTCAAGGAGATTAATAGAGCCTTATTCTTGCTTACAAAACGAATTCTTAAAATTTCAATAAAATAAAATATATATTATGTTTAAATTTACGCATCGTTACTTGCGGCCATATTTTCTACTTTCACGATATTGTTTGGGGCTAATTTTAGGATATCTTTAAACTGTGTTATCACGGAACCGCTAATAATATATTTGTTTACGTATACGTTTATTGCTTTTATGTTCAAACATTTTTTTTTTTTTTTTCGAACTGACTATACTGTTAGCCTTAGGGGCCCTGGAGCCTTTACGGCTTTTACAGCTTTACCGGGCTTGGGGGCGAGCGCTTAGGGCACTCAGCCACGAAAGCTAAGCCTCAACAACATCTGAGGGTGCCAAAGTGGCCGAACCTCGGCTCGGACTATTGCGCGTATGCAATTAAGTCGCGATCTGACTAAATCCCTATCATTCGATCTAAACTAACTATACATATATACATGTTTCTGCCCCCTGGGAGGAGGGAAGGAACATGTGTATGTGTATTTAGTGGTCTGAAATTTTTTGTCTAATCTAACTAGGCAAGAAAAGAAAAAAAAGGTCCCTTACAGAACCTATGTACCTGTGTGTTGTGCATGTGTGTATAATGCAGTGTCATGTATGGCTGTGAAAGCTATTGAATGTAGAGTCACTGTATCGCGCGAACGGCTGCTTGACTCAAGGATTCCATGCCGATGGATCGGACCTAGGCTTGAGTTGCCGCGGAGGAGAGCGGTCGTGGCGGGTGTGCGGGAGCGAAGTTAACCGTACGTCCCCTGCGGAGGGAACGGTGGTTTCACGGGCGTGGGCGCGAGCACGCATATGTTGCGGGAGCGGACGCGTAGAAATTGTTAGCTTTCTCGATGTCGTCATCGGGATCGACAAAGAGATTTCGCGGACGGCGTTTATAACGTTTGGCAACGGGGATCGAGTTGTCTGGGACGTAGTTCACGGTGGATTTTACGAGCGGGTTGGGATGATTCGAAGCGCTATCGAAGTATCTCCTGGTGAGATATTTCACATAGGCTTCTATCGAGGGAAGCCTCATGTCCCTGTGCAGGTCCATGTTCCTAACGAAGGCTGGAAGGTCAAGCAGGCGACGGAGAAACCGATTTTGGACTATTTGCATGCGGGCAAAGTTATGTTTGGACATATGTGCGAACGCGGCGCAGCTATATGTGAAGATCGGACGTACGCACATCTTGCACAGTGTGAGCTTATGTCTTAAGGACATTTTGCTTACCGAACTGAATGTTCAAACATTCAAAATATTGTTATAGTCAGCAATATAGAGTGCGTATATGTCGTGGTATATAATTTGTTTATCTACGTTCTTGATAAGTTTACTGCGACCTGAATACGACTACGGATCGTGCCTCAGTCCCTCAGGTCACCTTGGACCGAGGAAGAATCTATAGGCTGTAGATATAAGTAGGCAATAAAAGATATAGGCGCAGACCCTTTTAAAAATAATTATTCAACTCTAAAGATTTATTTTTGTTATTAAATACATGCCCTTTACAATACGCAACTTAATCAGTAGAACTCTAGAGAAAGTTGAAACTTAAATTTCATACTAATTTAGACATTAGGCCTATATTTACTTATTATCTATACAACCAACTTAATTATGTACACAGTGATATTTTAAACAGACACAATAACATTTTTACTATATGCTGTTTCAAGTGCCGTAACTTCAATGTCTAATAACCATGTGAAATTACATAATTATTGTCCATTAAAGCCATAGATTAAAGCTATAATTTGCGTGCAGTAGCATATGCCTTGCATCTGCATCGCTGTTACGACATATTTAACATTTATATTAGTTGGTCATGCCCATTCAAATATGATCCGATCAATTTAAAATATCCTTAGACAACTATAGAATACATAGAATACAGTTGGCTATCAGTAATGGAAGTGTTTTGGGTTCTCGTGTGCATATTTGTGTACGTAATCCTTATCTTGGCTATTAAAAAGCAGGTAGTTAAATTCCCAGAAGAGTAGGGACCTACTTGAGGACGGGCCAAAGTTTCGTAGTTTTTAATGACCCAAGAACATTTTTTTATTAGCTTTCTGTGTCTTTCGCAAATGTTCATTTAGTTTCGCGGTTAAATTTTTTTCAATACCATATGTGTGATTTTATTATGGTTTTTAGAATTCAAGTAGTTCGTCCGAGATTCGTAAAATTGTGGCGGGGTTTTTTTTTTTATTACCAGTTGTTTCATTCAAATTTTTTTTTGTGTTTTTTTTGTTGACATCCGGTCGGTTAAACAAATATGTGACCGCGCGGTTTTTATTGAAATCTGAGTCTTTATGGATTATGGAATTCCTCATTCGGTGGTCTCGACTTTCGAAGATATTCTTTTGGAACATCAATTATTAAACATTTAATTGTTGATTTACGATGTACTTATGTTGACGTTTGTTTGGTGTTCAACTGATCATCAATAATGAAAGAAATTTTAATTATACTATATTCCTAGTTAATTCACGCACGACTATACAATGAATCCGGGTTTTTGTTAGATTGAGAATATATAGAAAATATATTTAAAGCAATGATGTGGCTTAGTCGTAGCGTGTACGGACACCGCGTTGATCAACGTGAGTTCGAATCCCAGCAATGTGACTGAGCTTTCGGTGAAGGGAAACGTCGTGATGAAACCAGGGCATGGCATGGTGATAGAGCATTTTCTAATGCTTTCCTGGCTAGCTGCCACCCTTAAGTTGAAAATCTTGAGAGCCAGTCTTTCACTAGGCTTAGCGTGGCATCTTGGGCAACATCGTCACTTAACATTAGGTGATATTGTCGCCAAAGCTAAATCTATGAATAATAATAAAAAAATAGAATTCTAGTATCTAATAAAAATGTTACAAAACAACAACGTGGCGCCTATAATAAAAGTTATAATGAAGACAAGAAATGTTGAAACTTCGAAGTAATAAAAACTAAATGTGATATTTATAATTACCCTATAAAGTGAGTGTGATGTATGACCCACTTATTCAAATTTCATTACATATCACTAGGTATTCATGTTTTATCAGTAACACTTTATCAGTTTTAGAAATATTTACACTTGAGATGTATTATCATTCATCATACTAATAATTAGGTTATAACATGCTTATGGAAATTTAGAAATAGCTAAATTGAAATGTAGCCACTTAAAAAGGCAACCAGAAAGGTTTTTTAGCTTTAGGAAAGTAAGGCCACCGAGAGATCAGTAATCCATCAATGATCGTCGCTGTCGTGTATCTCGGCATCTGAATATACACGCACGAAACGCGGCAAATTAAAATAGAGTCACTGGTTTATTACCATGTGTATGGTGTGGTCGCAAACCAGACGTGTATAGATTCCTACCAGCTCTCTTTATTACTGTTTGGTAAAATAACATTTTAAACTTTTTCCTTCCTTTGCACGTTTTTGGTGGCCACAATCTCGCCCAAGATGATAACACTTTTCCTCACGATGTTTTCCTTCACCGAAAGCTCAGACTTATTGCAGGGATTCGAACTCACGTCAATCGACGCAAGTCGTACACACTACCACTGAGCCATCATTGCTTCAACTCAACTAACTCATTGCGATGATAAAAGCATGAGGATATGATATAACAATACACGATAAATTTAATAATTAAATTATACGAACATCTTCTTGTCCTGGAGTTGTTGCTCTTCGATAATACCTAATGCTCACATTAATCCACATCATTTACATAGGTTATAAAACTTAAAGTCTCTTTTTCTGTCTGTTCGTCTTTTCACGCGAGAACCACTTATCTGATTTACATGTATTATATTTTAATTCATAGCTATGTTATCTGGCCAGGTTATAGAATATATTTAAAATGATTAAGGTTTACCGTTGTGCGCCCATCACGCAAAAACTACTGTTTAGATTTTGTTTATTTTTTCTTTTAATTATTTAACTCCTTAGATATATGGTTCTTATAATATATATATATATATATTTCGCAATATCTTCATAAACAGTAATTTTATAGTCCAAGCGAGCAGATCCGCGGGCACAGCTAGTAATAGTATAAATGCTAGTCTCAGATCGCGACTTAATTGCATACGCGCAACAGTCCGAGCCGAGGTTCGGCCACTTTGGCACCCTCGGATGTTGTTGCTTAGCTTTCGTGGCTGAGTGCCCTAAGCGCTCGCCCCCAAGCTCGGTAAAGCCGCCCGTCACTCGTGTACACATCAAGTGCACCGCCTCACGGAGCACATCACGAGTAACTTCGCCAAGAGCAATATTGCTCCCGCCCGCACGCTTGCGGTCTTTTTCGACGTAGCCAAGGCCTTTGATAAGGTTTGGCACGCCGGACTGGTCCACAAGCTACATCAATTAGAAGTCCCGGATAGGTTAGTTCATCTAGTTCACGATTTTCTACGCGACCGCACCTTCCACTACCGAGTGGAAGGAGTACTATCTACCGCCCACCCTATACGCTCAGGCGTCCCGCAAGGTTCCATTTTGGCGCCTTGCCTTTTCAATCTGTACGTCAGCGACCTCCCGAAGCCCCCCGGGGTCGAGGTAGGGCTCTACGCTGACGACACAGTCATATACGCGTCAAACAGACATAGAAAAAATCTCGCCTGCGCAGTCCAACGTGCCGTAACCACTCTCGGGGAGTGGTTTCGAACGTGGCGAATAGCTATTAATCCGGTAAAGAGCGCCGCGATTATGTTCGAACCGCATACATGTAAACTACCACGTACGGTAGGACCCCTCTCATTATTCGGTAGGAATATCCCTTGGGCCACCAAGACTAAATATCTGGGTGTCACCCTCGACTCGAAGCTTAACTTCAACGCAAACGTTACTATAGTCCGGAATAGGGCCGTCTGGATCCTATCCCGCTTGCGGCCCCTGCTCAGTTCGGTAAGCAAAATGTCCTTAAGACATAAGCTTACACTATACAAGATGTGCGTCCGTCCGATCTTGACATATAGCTGCGCAGCGTTCGCACATATGTCCAAACATAACTTTGTCCGCATGCAAAGAGTCCAAAATCGGTTTCTCCGTCGCCTGCTTGACCCTCCAGCCTTCGTTAGGAACATGGACCTCCACAGGGACATGAGGCTTCCCTCGATAGAAGCCTATGTGAAATATCTCACCAGGAGATACTTCGATAGCGCTTCGAATCACCCCAACCCGCTCGTAAAATCCACCGTGAACTACGTCCCAGACAACTCGATCCCCGTTGCCAAACGTTATAAACGCCGTCCGCGAAATCTCTTTGTCGATCCCGACGACGACATCGAGAAAGCTAATAATTACTACGCGTCCGCTCCCGCAACATATGCGTGCTCGCGCCCACGCCCGCGAAACCACCGTTCCCTCCGCAGGGGACGTACGGTTAACTTCGTTCCCGCACACCCGCCACGACCGCCCTCCTCTGCGGCAACTCAAGCCTAGTTCCGATCCATCGGCATGGAGCCCTTGAGCCAAGCAGCCGCTCGCGCGATACAAGTGACTGTACAATCACTAGCTTTCACAGCCATACATGACACTGCATTATACACACATGCACAACACACATAGGTACATAGGTTCTGTAAGGGACCTTTTTTTTTCTTTTTTTGCCTAGTTAGAGTAGACAAAAATTTCAGACCACTAAATACACATACACATGTTCCTTCCCTCCTCCCAGGGGGCAGAAACATGTATATATGTATAGTTAGTTTAGATCGAATTACGGATAGGGAATTAGTCAGATCGCGACTTAATTGCATACGCGCAACAGTCCGAGCCGAGGTCCGGCCACTTTGGCACCCTCGGATGTTGTTGCTTAGCTTTCGTGGCTGAGTGCCCTAAGCGCTCGCCCCCAAGCCCGGTAAAGCTGTAAAAGCCGTAAAGGCTCCAGGGCCCCTCAGGCTAACAGTATAGTCAGTTCGAAAAAAAAAAAAAAAAATAAATGCTAAAGTAGCTCTCTATGTTTGTTTATTTGTTTTTCAAGCTTAAACCTGTGAACCGATCGCAATGGAATTTCACATAGTGGTAACCTGGGATGTGGAAAATGGTTATAGTATGAAAACCCCGCAGATAATATCGCGGAAAGGTAGTGAATGAATAAATAAAATATTGGAGACTCCAGGTCTAGAATGATAATAAAGATGAGAGAAACAAACCTTGCCCCTGAAAATGCCAACCTACGCTAAGCTGAAATCCGAATCGATAATTCAACATTACGTCAAATTACAAGGTGACACAGGGCGTTAGGGTGAGTTATAATGTATATGTTCCGTGAACCATTTCGGGCCTACTGCAATACCTATTGATAGGCGATCGGGGCCCAAAGCAAAACGTTTACCTATACCAAGGGCTTTTTCATTAAACAATTTATCATGCGTTAACAATAAGGGTTTTTTATCGTCGTTGTCCTTGAATGAAAATATCATTATTCAATTCATTACCACTTGATAGTTGGTACCAGATGTTTAATGTTATGAATCATATGCAAAGCATATGATTGACATTGACTCAATGACATTTTATAAAATATCTTTGCCTTTTCTATTGTGTTTTATTTATTCGTCTTATAAAGAAAAGTATAAACCAAATAGCAAGAGTTTTTGACGGGATCTCAAATTGTCATGTAGTGCTTTTTATTTTTTATTCATAAATTTGTATTATTTGACCCTATATTGTGTAATACAGGTGGTGTTTTGCATAGTAAAGCTTGGTTATTGTGTACAAGTTAAATGGATTGGAAATAATAACATGGATCACGAATTCTGAGATGCCATAAAAACTCCCTAGAAAGTTCCAACAAGGGAGCCACCATCTTGTTAGGCTACACAAATCGTCATAATACTGGAAATTATATATACTTGATAATGGCAGTAATGGTCTTCAATAAGGAGGACCGGTTGCCAAGTTAGGAAAAAGAAGAACCAAATAGCAGTATGTAATGAATTATAACTTTTTTACAATACCGCAAATAAAGATCTGACTAATATTATCGTTAATCTTAAACTATAATACCTTAATTTAAAATTGTATGCAAATGAAGACTGGAAATTTACTTAAGAGAAAGTAACTTCTCGATGAGTATGACATTTCGAAAAGGCCTTGAAGTATGTAAAAGGACGCAGAACACTTTTGTTCGATTAAAGACGCAATTTTACTGATAAATAGAAAAAATATATCACGTTGATGAAGAACGCAATTTTTTCTTTACCGTCCCTAAAGAAGTTTCACTAAAAAAATAACATAGAGTGTTGGTCCTCAGAGCTTCAGTTACGTGACAGCGAGTGGAAAGTGTGAGCGGTACCAAACCAAGTTCATTACAAAGGTCAGCTTTAAATCACTTAAATTATATTCATGTTTGTGAAAACTCTCATGAATTTAATGACATAATTATGTTAATGATACAAAAAATAACGATAACCAATGAAGATAATGGTATAAATATTGCTTTAAAACGCTTTTAAAATGAACATTTTAAACGTACTGTGTTGGTAAATGTGTTTTGTGCGTTGACTGTTATGTATAGATTAACTTTATATTGCTTATGTATTTATAAACATTTTTGTAGTGAGTGAGAACATTGATTTCAAATTAAATTATTTCCGCCCTTTATTGAGGTTTTAATTAGTTTTTATTAGCTTGACATTTAAATATACCCAGATTTTCCAAGCGGTTGCAATGCATCTTAAATAAATTTTTTAGATAAATACTATGAATTTCATAACAATATATTTTCCTTTTTCTCTCTTACTTGCATGAATATTTAAATAATCCACTGTGACATAGTATTTTTGAAATCCTGTTTTGGCTTTGGTTGTACGTTTTTTGAAGTAAAACTTCTTTAGGCACCGTCGGGATGGTGGTTACCATTAAAGTTTTACTTCAATCGCGTGTGACGGTTACACGCTTTTAATTTTTTTTGTAATTGTACCATGTTTGTTGTTGGGTTTCAAAATGAATAATAAATGAAAAACAGTTTGATTCCTTTTAACATGATACCTAATTTCAGAATGTGTGTACTTATATATAAAATTTGTTACACAATAACTTAACAGTTGCAAATTAAATTTTATTTTTCATAATACATATAACTGAAAAGTTTTAAATATGTATTTATTTATTAACATGGATGAGTAAAAGCTAAATAAAAAGATAGTAACAGGAAAGGAATCTCTTGGAGGTTTTAGCGGCAATTTTATCTGTCGTATTGTATTGTCATTCATAAATTTATGCTATGTGGCTAATGCAATACTAATCTTTTATTGTATTAATTTATGTGTTTGTTATGGTGTCTTGCGTGATATAATTTGATTATTGTGCACAAGTGAAGTGAATAAGAAATAAAACTAAAAGCATGAATTTTAAGTTCCCAGAAAACTTCTCTGAAGGCTGAACTGTTTTAACAAGAGAGTCTGATGATTAGACAAATATTCTATTCACGTGACACTGGCATAATTGTGTTCATAGACACGTTGCCAATAAATAAAAAGAAGAAGAAAGGAACCTGCCATCACGATACAAAAATTTGTTAAATTATACAAGAATGTGAACAACTGTTGTGCTGCAGCTTGCTATCATTGCTACTGGGACTAACGAGTACCTAAATAGTAAAATATTCAGAGCAAAATAGTAAAATTATTCGAGTAATATAATCAGGGCTTAAGAATTTTCTAGAAGAAACACACTTATTTGGAAGTGATCAAGATTATGCTGCTTACATGAGTGTGTTATGTTGAATCGTTTGCTTGCGCGCACTGTATAATAATTTTGCAACAAATGTTTCAAATTCACACTGTAATAATGTCATTTCTGTCAAAATATGTTATGCACATCAAAACAACGTATGCATAGTAATATCTCTTTGTTTCACAAATATCTAGAATACATGGTTCAGCTTACGTAAACCAAGGTCCAATTCGTCACGTGCCGTGCGTGAATTCGCTACGGACACGTATCGACCGAAACGAACGGCTGCCTCCTTAATCAGAGATTGATAACTATAAAAGTTTGCACACTACTACGCGGCGAAATTAACGGTGAATTGAATGTAGTAGGTCAAGTAAGTTGTTGAACAGGTGTTTCTTATACAGGTAGGTGGGCACCGTCTATCATGCGGGTCTGATAGGATTAAAGTTTAGCTTTCTAGCTCGTAGCTAACAGTGTAACGGATAGATGTATCTACAGGTTTCGCTGGCCGTAACTGTTGCTATTATTACGCAGATTTATGAATCATGTAGATTGTAGAGTCAGGATTAGAAAAATAATAATTATTTACCGTTTTAAAAGTCCTAATTTCGATGTAATATTTTTTACATGCCCCTTATAATTTGAAATAGAGCTTGTTATGTTAATAATAAATTTATTGTAAATTACACATTTTTAGGGTTCCGAAGTCAAAAGGAACCCTTATAGTTTCGGTCTGTCCGTCTGTCTGTCCGCGGCTTAGTTTAGAGATTCTTCGTACTAGAAGGCTGTAATTTGGTATAGGTATACACATATTAATCAATCCGACAAGGTGATAGAATAAAATCTTTGACGATAAAATCTTCTAGATAAAACTGACTAGTAGTCAGTCAACTTATAAAATGTATTTGGGGAAATAATTTCGTACAAATTCCATTGAAAGTTACTTAAAGACCCCTCTTTAAAGGATGTATCAAATGTTCGTCGTGCCCCGGCCGGCACCCGGCCCGGTGTAACATGAATGATCCTTAAATCTGCATATTGTGACGGGCAACTACGGAACCCTACACTGCGCGTGGCCCGACACGCACTTGGCAATTTTTTTCGTATTTGTTTTGGCTTAGTTTATTGTTGGTATGATGTTTCCAATAATATAATTAAGCTTTTTTTAAATATCAAGTTTCTATAACTTACAATTTAAAGTTGACAAAGTTTAGGAGGGAAAATACTTTTATTATTGTATCTACTCATTTTACGGTTAAAATAAATTAAAATCACAAAGGTTTTTAAGTGAACCGTAGTTTTGCGAGACCGGAACAAATTGCTCCGACGCGATCCTTCGACAAACAAGTTTATGTGTCACGGCGTAGACATGTATGTTGCAATCTGAAACACAATAAAAGAAACTGGAACTGTGATGTCTTCGTGTGTCTGTTTGTTGCGGATGTGATAGTACCGACAACCACATGGAAACATTGTACAGTTTCATTACATTCTTCATTCTTTATTTTTACATGAAATTATAGTAACTGACATATATTAATAGCCTGTAATAATTATCATATTATTAAAATCGTTGAAGGAGTTGTTGCCACAGAAACTCCCTAGACAGTTTCAAACAAGGAAGACACTACCTTGATAGACGGAACTTTGAAGATTAGAAAAGACTATGAAGTTAGGCTTAAAATTATTGACACTGGCAAAAATGAATCTGATGCGCCAAAAAAAAAGAAAAACATCGTTGATCTGTTCACCGTAACGCATTATAGTGTAGAGTGTACTCTCTTGGTCTATCTACATCTTCATTTAATATCAGATGAGATTGTGTTCAAACGCTAAATGTATAATGTATTAAAAAACCCTTTCAAATTGAGTAATTCAAAACTGTGTTGAATATGAAATGAGCCGTTTTGAATTCAAGTCGAATACGTTGTTGTGTTGGTCAAGCGCCAGTGCCGGATATCTGTGCATTACATAAACAAACACAAATGAAATACACCGAAGACATTGTGTACTGCAACTGCTGGTTCTGCTGTTTGTCAAATCAGATATATCCTCAGTGTAATAATGTTCGCCAGATTGGTTCAGACTGGTAAAATAATTCTGTTGTTTAGTGCTAACAATAATACAGTGAATAATTATTAAAACAAAAGCCCTCGTTTACAAATTCAAATAGATACGTTCGTTTAATAATATGTATAAAAATCGAAAAAATACTGCCTATGATGTAAAATCATGTTCTTGATATGTATCCTTAGAAGTTTTATGGGTCAAAATTAAGGTACAATCCGATTTCTTAAAAAATATTTACAATAAAGTTATTTAATCAAGTTTTTACTCAAATTATTTTAAAGTTTAAGAACCTTATGAAATGCCTAATATTGTACCTATCTCAAATCTTGGCAGTTATTACAAAGTATATATTAATATTATTATTAGCAAAGATGGTTAAAATTAAGAAAAATAATAGCAATAAAAATTTACGTTAAGAGTATTCCATACATAAATAATTAAATCCATTTCTGAAATATTTCTTAGAAGCGATTTGTTTTTTATCTAAGTATACTAGTCAAGCTGGTATTTCTTGTCTTTCATTAGAAGTGAATTTATAGCGATCACAAATAAGGTAAAATAGCAATCCAATCATTCATATGATAAGTTAGTAGTAATTTGTTGCATCTTTATTATTCTGTATCCAGTATTAATAAATCGTTAGCACGTCAATATACATTATTTTTACAACGTTATTGAGTATTGTATTGCATTAACACTGGCGGGACACGTGGAAATAAAATTATTAGAAGCAAGACCCTTACTCTCTCCCTTGTCAATATCCCTGATTGGGAACGATCCGACCCTACCATTGGCGTGAATGTTTCATTGTGTTTATTTGCAAGACCCTTATACATTTTACTCTTTGCTGTAAGATTTTTCTTTACATTATCTCCTTTTCATATGGCATTGTTTACACGTGCATGCTAATTGGTTTGTTTTCAAAGGTGCTTGTATGTGTTTATAATACTAGACAATTATTTTTCTAGTTCGGTGATGCTTTTCAAAAAAGCATCCATACTTATCCTACAAATTCCATTAAAAATTACTTGAAGCCCTCTTCTAGGTCTTTGTATTGTGACGGATAATTACGGAACCATACACTGCGTGTGACCCGACACGCAATTGGGCCGGTTTTTTTATTAGAACTTCACTAACTGACGTAGAATTTTTTATCGTTGAACATAGCTCATTGTGATCATGATGATATCGCGTGGCCGTCTTTGTTATTGTTTATTAGTTATTGTTTATTATTTGTTTGTATCTTAATAGCATACATGATTATTGATTAAGGCGCAACTCATTTTTCATAATAAAATAATTCCATTCATACTTATAAATGATTGGAAAATTCTTGTACAACGATGTGAACGGGATTCTTTTGTAAATTAGCCAGTATTCTTTTTTCCAGATTATTGATTGTACTGACTATTAGTCCAAAATTATTTTTCAACGATAAAAAAAATCGCGTTTTAAAACGCCAATATTTCTAATTTTCTTATAGAGTATTATTTGACTCATAGGTAATCTGCGAATACTCGTAGTATTAGAATCGATTGGAATTCGGAAAATGTGAATTCTTCTTGTTTTTTTCGGAAATTTTCGAATAATTAGATTTACGTTTGGAATATTCAATTCCAATTCCGTATATTCGATTCCAAATATTTAAAAAAGTGAATGGAAAAGTTATAAATTATTTAAAGTTTGAATACTTAGTATAATTTAAAAAAGAAATCGAATAACCTAGATAGGTGTATATAATTCCAAATTTTAAAAGAAAATACAATTTTTGAATTCTTTCAATAATTTATGAATAATTCGGAATATCAAAGTATTCGATTCGAACAGAATTAATCGTAAGTTCCAATTATTCGCACACCCCCCTACCCACGTGCTCTACAGGTAGGTCTACGTTTAATGTTCCAATTAGCTCGCGGTCGCGATCTTCGCTCTGCTTATAAAAATATCCTTATGATTCTTAAACACAGAATTATTCAAATTACTTCAAGTACTACGTCATACGACAGTCGATTGCTTTGCCGCGTCATCTTCAAGTTGCTAAATCCATCACCCACTTAAAATCACAACTTCACCTATATTTGTGTAATAAACTAGAGACAGAGTGATCATGTTTTACTACACGATTTGTATTTATAACATTTGTATATATTATGTAAATTGTAACATTTTTTTAAAAATCCATTTATTTAAAAACAATTTAAATGTAATTTTTACAAATGCTTGAAAGAAAATGCCTTGTGACACTAATCCAGTGTAAGATATAAAGTATTCATTCGTTCTGTAACATGCGAATGAATTAAGAAATGAAATTAATCTGAATACATTGATGATGTGACGAACATACTTATCCGCAACATGGTTTAACACGATATATTAGTTATTGCGAGCGCATTTTTGTTAAATTATAGCTTTTGTATTGTTATCGTACTCTCTTGGTTGACATTATGATGTGCTATAATGGCGTGGGTCTGACGTAGGGCTCGCTATCTGCGGCCGGCAGTCGCGCGTGACCGCTCATCTTGTTACCACCGCCCTTGCGCCCTTTCTCCCTACACTACGATTGTCTCCCCATACCAATTCCGTGGGTCATACTTGAAATGAGAGAAAACCAAATAGTCATAGAAAAATATCATTTTTCACTTATTTAATTATACCATATGCTTTTCTTGCTGTACGTTGAATATTTATAAATAAAATTCAGTTGTATAATAATAGTTTAAAATATTTTACACCATAACTAGCTGTGATAATTAAAGATAATTTCTTAAATTTTTTATAACTTTTAATAAGGACCAAGTATCTAAGGAGTAAAACAAAAAAAGGCGCACAACGGCAAATCGTAATCACTTTATTTGTATAGATTATTGCTACAAGTTATAATTATATACAACTTGCTATTTCAGTTTTAACCTTTGTTGTTGTAAAACAGGATTAAAAAGCGGCAGTGTTTTTTTTTTGTTTGAAAGAATTTGTTTTTTTTTTTCATTAGACAGGTCACAACCCCTCAGGCCGCACGGCCTCACCCCTTTGTAAACGAGTTCATTTGCTCTCGAGCTAATTTTTGCTGTGCACACGGCTCACCGCACGCTCTATATTTACAACCTTTGTTCTATAAATGCCGTTTATTAGATAAATCAACGTAAAAAGTTGTTTTTTTAGTTTTATTTCTTCTGGCACAAAACTTTATTATTTCCTGTTCGTACATATTTTTGTTTACTAAGAATCAAAGATAACATTCAATAAAATAATGCGTAAATTGAACCTATTTGGTTAATAGTTCTCCGGTTATGAACAAACTATTCAAACAAGATCAACCAAGAATCAATTATTATACAATTTCTCAAATTATTTTTTTTATGTCTGAGATGAAGACGTATTTTCCAAGTTAAACGAAATAATAGATTCTGAAAATCTATATGTACTACAAATAAAATCACTTTATTCTAGGGATAGACCGAAGTACCCGAACTTCAGTAAGTATCTAATTAAAACGGTACAATATTTTGCATTGTAGAAGAAATAAAGTGATGAATAAGTTGAACAATTCCCAGGATTAAACAAAACAATATTTTACTTTAATGCCCAATCAAATGACGATGATATAGATAACTTTACTAACCGAATTAACAGTGAAACTCGAGAACAACAAATTGTTGTCCAAATCATCCACACGCCAATCGTCATAAATATAATTTTGACTTTTGAAAGCCCTTGTCGAATCAAAGCCTCTAATTTCTGGAAAATGTGAGGTATAGCCACTTGACTCTAAAATTTCTTAGTAGATACTTGATATTTGGCTTTTACTAGAAAAATGAATCAATTAAATACATGGTCTTCCAAATTTGAAAACGTTATCCAGCGCTATAAATTGTACTAAGGCTTCATAAATTTGCGTAGAATATGGGTCACCGATTTTCCACTTACAGAAAAACAGTATAAATTCAGTCAAAAAAGTGTCGGGAATGGATGATTTGTTTATGGTGCCAAATTTTTGTTGTTAAATTGGCACAACTGTTTTTCATTTTGGCGCGGAGTTTGAGTTGCATCTGTCGTTTAGATTAAATACAGTGCTGTTTTTAGTTAGATCGTATCTAGTGAGTATTGCAAATTTCAAAATGGACAAAATAGTGCTAAAGCTTTTGCTTAACATGAAGCCGGTGTAGATATATTATCGCTCGAAGTTGACGGTAAATAAGTATAACGAATTGACTCCATCGTGTGAATTGGATATTTTAGCTGCTTGAACTCTTTTTATGTTCACTTATGAGTTTTTTTATCGTTATAGGTTTGGCGTAGTGACCACAACCTCACCTGATGTTAAGTGACGATGTGGCCCAAGATGATAACACGCTAAACCTAGTGGAAGACTGGCTCTCAAGTGCAGCTGCCGGAACACACCGATTGGTGCTTGGCGACAGATTTTCAACTTGAGGGTGGTAGCTAGCCAGGCGGGCATTAGAAAATGCCTTACCACCATGCTATGGTTTCCTCAGGTTTTTTCCTTCATCGAAAGCTCAGGCTTATTGCAGGGGTTCGAACTCACGTCACAGGACGTGAAGTCGTACATACTACCAATACTAAGAGATGGTTCGATAACGCAAAATTAGATACAATGTGACATTACCACCTCGACAAATTATTTATTCGAGTATGTTGGGTTCTGAGGAAGTAACAGAAGGAGGGGAGAAAAATCGAGAGGAGCGGAAAAAAAATGGCAAACGCCGCATAAATATTTTTTGATACGCTATTTGTCCCACAATTGGTATGGTGATACCATAGATCACTAGCGCGTTGCAGACCTTGAACTCCCCTACCCCAAGGAATTCTGGAAACCGTACTCACCGCAGAGACACAAGTAACGCAAGACAAGTTCATGTGGCTGCGATCTTCTGTAGGGTGGATGTATTCCACCAATCGGGTTGCCCCAAGTAGAGAGAAATCTCCAAAGAAATTTTTCTTTGCCCTACCTCTCTTCTCTACTTCGGCTTTGGTATGATTCAGAACCGAACATACAGGCGAAGTTCCGCTTCGGTATAAACAACATGGGCCGTATGAACTTTATTCATAAAGTTCACACGTTTGAAGGACTTACAACAAAATTTAACACTCGTAAGAGATGAAAGTCCCTGTAAGCTTCCGAGACATGTAATAGTACTTAATATTAAATTTTCACCCTTTCAGAGAGGCGACATTCTGCGAGTTGTCGTGTCACGCGCTCTGTATAAATCTTGAAGTATAAATTTGTTGGCCTAACAAAGACAGTAAGATTAATGATTAGTCTCCAGTGATTTTGATTTTGAAGCAATTATAACTAAGAGGTAGTGAGTAGGGACATCGCGTCGATAGACGTGAGTTCGAATCCCTGCAATGAGCCTGTGTTTTCGGTGACGGTTTTAGATGAAACCTTAGCATGGTGGTAGGGACTTTTTCTAATGCACGCCTGACTAGCTACCACCCTTAAGTTACAAATCTGTCGCCAAGCACCAATAAGTGTATTCCGGCAGCTGCACT
Organism: Saturnia pavonia; assembly: GCA_947532125.1. Taxonomy (NCBI): domain Eukaryota; kingdom Metazoa; phylum Arthropoda; class Insecta; order Lepidoptera; family Saturniidae; genus Saturnia; species Saturnia pavonia. The sequence goes on along the minus strand of OX383907.1, from coordinate 6,248,941 downwards.
TGAGAGCCAGTCTTTCACTAGGCTTAGTGTGGTACCATATTGGGCCACATCATCACTTAATATCAGGTTATGTAAGATCAGATTGTGGCCACAACGCTAAGCCCATAACGATAAAAAAAACAGATATTGTGGACGTAACGTACTAATACAATTGCGGCAACCAAATCTTGGCGTACACGAGCTAGTGTCATTCCAACAACTCTGTCACGTTTATAAGACGCGTGTTTTATTAAATAATCTGAAGCAAAATCCGGTATGCGTAGTGAAACTTTGTAAAAACAATACTAGAATAAATAAAAAAATATACAAGGATCACATAGGTACCTTATTGTATAGTATTGTAAAACGTTTTAATTTCAACGTAAAATAACATGAACTTAAAAATAAATGTATAAATCTAATTTATAAATGTGAATGTTTCGATGGAACAAATCCTTAAAATCTATCAAACGGTTCGAACGATTCAAATGAAGTTTGGCGCAGAGGTACATTATATCAAGGAAATGAAGATAGGATGCTTTTCAAACTGATACAAAAAAAAAAACACATAAATTATAAAATTTGTAAATGTATGCGATTAATGCTACGTATTTGATTTTTATAAAAAAAACCTGTCTTTAACCGGTTTCGAAAGTTATTTGCTAAAAATACGCTTAATTGTTTTGTTATGACCGTTAACGCAATTTTTATCAGCTATTGTGTACAACACAATTGCATAACTTATAAATGTTAGGTAAAACGTAAAAAAAAAAAAAAAAGTGAACATCGCTACGCGGCTATGTCCGCTACACAGTTATAACGAATGCTTATACTAAACATGGAATAAAGAAATTGTACTGTAATGCTTTACCAAAAACAATGATTATATATCCAATTATCACTGCAATATCAATAAATATTTTTGTTGTAGCTAGATAGGTTAGAATGACGATGCCCAGCAGAGAATTGTCCATGACAGTGAGTCTCAGATTAAATCTGTAAATACAGTTTAAAAAACATAAATGTTAGATTAGATTACTTGCATTGATATTCAGGAAAGGTTTCTTCTTCAGTAGCGCTATTAATGCGAGCTTACTTTAAAAAAAAACTTAAAATAAGTGCTTGTGGATAAGAGGCATGTATATAAAATATCGTTTTTTTTTGAAAAAATAAAAAAAAACTAAACTGTCGGCTTTTATAATGGTTGATACTATTTTCTGAGATACCTATATACAATCCACAATATATTTTATAGGCTACACAAAAAAATAGCTACAGTAATTTACTTTGATATTTTACTCAATGAGCGATCCTAAAAATATAAGAACACATTATTAAATATTTGTCAAAAAATGTATGTATATTTCTTGTAAAAACAATCAATCATTAAATTTAGTCACCGGCAGTACCGGCACTCGCGGCGGTTTGCCCTTTTTTATATCGCAAGAACAAACTAAGCTAACCATGGGCGTAGCCAGGATTTGGGTCAGGACGGGGCAGGCAAGGGAAAAGTAATGTTTTTTTAATACTTCCTTGAGAATATTATTTACTGTTCCTTTCGGGAGGACTCCATCCAGGTGCTTACCAAAACTGCCCCTCCTGCCCGTACCTGGCTACGCCCATGAACCTAACCTAACATGTTGGCCTATTATTGAATGAATAAAAATACCAATAATTAAAAAAACATAATAGTAATTCAATACGCTTATATAGTCACCATAAATATAATCCATAGATCAAATAATATAGATTTAATAATTAATATGATGCAGATAAAAATATTAAAATAGTGAAAACTTACAAAAGATTGATCAGATCTTAGAGAATTATCCTTAAATAAAATAAAAACAGGTGTCTTTTAAAAATTATAGCAAAGATATTTTAATTTATTATGTAAGTTCAATGCTACGCAGATCTATAGATATAATTAATTATAGATAGAGATCTTGTAGCTACTTAGCATCCTGAAGGAGCTGAGGGTTAAAAATAATCTCCCGCTTCGTAAGGATTACACAGGCAGGTTCAATAGCTTGTTCAATGAAAAATGTACTTTATAAATAAGAACACAACGTTGATTCTAATAGATTATTTTATGTAAAATCGATTAGGTTTTCTTGTTTACGAAGCGGATTTGTATCTGAAGTGCAATCTAAGGTTTGAAACGCTTCGATGTCAATTTCATCAGACGTATAGATTAATGTCCTAAGTTTTTGTTTAATTCAAGGATTGCTTAAATTCCCGAACATTACACTATTTCTACATATCCTGCACCTTGCACTATTTTTATGAATGTTTAGGATATCAAGCTTGGAAACCGATTGTGGGCAAACTAATTATGAATTAATTTATTCGTATGATATAAAATACTAGAGATAAAAAAATACAAATCGAATTATTATTGTAATATATATTATGACCACTTTAATTACATTAATAATATAAAAACAGATAAAGGATTCGTAAATGCAAGGATACGTATGTATAATTCAGTAATTGCACATTTGCGTACATTTAAGGACCGCGTGTCCTTGTTTTCGCATACAATGGCAAGTCGAACACGGTTTTGCTGGCTGTACGGCGCCGGCGCGGGCGCCCTGTATCTTAGTATTCTGTTTATCGCTAGTTGTCAGACTATTTCTCTAGAAGTCTACAAATATAGATAAGAGTCATGCGGTCAATCGACGCGCCAAAGACGCACGCACAAGGTCGATGGGTTCCCTCCTATCAGAGACGGCGCCTACCATTTCCCTTACAATTGAATTAGATTTCTTTGTCCATGATAATTGAATTTTCAATCGTGTTTACCTTAAACTATTAGCTCGGTGCATTCACGGCTCGCGCCTTTCGTCCTATTTTAGAAACAGCACGCATCATTGACGGGTTGGGTTCGTGCGTCAGTCGTTAGAACTATTTTGGTCAAGTTATTACTAGTTTGAACTCTGCTCGTGCAAATAGTTAGGTGGTCTTGTACTCGTACGAGTATCATGAATTCAAGTTAGGTATGCTATTTTAAAGCTTAAAATTTCGCAAGCTCGATGTGTACCTTTCTATGAACTTAGAACTTAGTTATGAATTAACATTAATACGATCCTTAAAAATAAAACTCTACAACGTAGATTTTTCGCTTCATATGATGATATTATAATACTAGCTGTGCTCCACGGTTTCACGCGTGTTTGATTTATTCACTGTGCCTCCTCCAACGCAACCGTGTCTTTGTTCTTAATTCCCGTACTTACCTATAACTTACCAGATTGCTTGACGTTCATGGTTACTACTCCGCTCCTTAGGGTCATAGCGTGAAGTTTTATAGCCTATAACCTACCTAAACAAATTAGCTATAAAATCCCAAAATTATTCTTCATATCTGACGGAAATTTCTAGAAATTAGCGCGTTTAAACAAACAAAAATACAATCTCCTTACATTTATAATTTTATTAATTAGTACTTATAGATTATAACATGTAGGTATTGGGATTTCGTGGACGTATACTCGGGTAGGACACGAAAACAAGTAATGGATTATTCATTAGATATAAGGGCGGATAGAATCTTGTATAATCTATAATTTCATCCAATATACCTATCGATGTATTTCATACTGAGTATGTACACTATAGTCGATAAGAGATAACGAGACAAGTGTTCGATGTATTTTATTACCGGGGCGTGCAAGTGTTAACGTTCCTGCATGTTTTATTTATCGTCCATATAATTAATAATATTATCTTGCAATCTGCAAACTTTTTATGATACATAATTTCGTTATAAAATAACCTGTATTGTACATATAATAGGAAAATTCACATTAATACTACGGTTTGTAGTTTTCTTGATACTAAACGAATACATCAATAACATTGTAACTCATTTAGTCAAGGTTTTCAGGAGAGGTGTTTTATTTTTTTATCAACTGCATGTTTTTTATTTGCATCATGATGGAAGTGGCATGATTTTCAAAGCTTTTTCGTAACAATATTTACCTATGAATAATAGATAAGTAATTGAATTTATAATAGTAAGTAACTTTTTCAATGATAATTTTAGTCGTTTTTTTTTTCGAACTGATTACATTGTTAGCCTTAAGGGCCGTGGAGCCATTAGAGGCTTTTACAGCTACACCGGGCTTGGGGGCAAGCGCGAAATGTACTCAGCCGCGAAAGTGAGGTTACAAATTCAAGGGTGCCAAAGTGGCTGAACCTTCTACCTTCTGGGAGGAAGGAAGAAACATGCGTATATGCATTTAGTAGTCTGGCAATTTAGTCTTTCTAACTAGCTAAAAAAGGTCCCTTACAGAACCTATGTACTTGTGTGAATTGCAGTGTCATGTATGTATGTTGATAGCTAGTGAATGCCGTGTCACCGTATCGCGCAAGCGGCTGCTGCTCAAGGGCTCCATGCCGGACGAACGTATCTAGGCTTGAGTTGCCGCTGGTTTTTTGAGCAGCACAATACGCGAGCGCGCTTCATCAACAGCATTTCGTAATCCACGCGAGCGGAGCCGCGGGCACAGCTCGCTCATTAATTTTTTACATAGAGGCGATCGTAAACATCTTTCGGAAACACCTTACATCATCATCGGCCCTATGCAAACAACATTACTTACTTTGTGTTTGCAAGGAAATATTAAAAAAAAATCTTTGTATTTTATAGTTATATTGAGGCTGTATAACTTCCCTACGAATTTAAGAAGCGGAGGAGTAACCATGAATGTCAAGCAATCTGGCAAGCTGTAGGCATGAATGGGAAGTGAGAACAACAATAGGCTACTACAGGCTACACCATAGATAATTAAAACAAGGTTTGTTTTAATTATCTATGGGCTACACGGATGCACTGGAGGCGCGGTGGAAAATTTATCGAATAAATTTAATTTCACACAGGTGAAACCGTGTAGCACAGCTAGTATGTAAATAATCCCGTAATAAATGAAAAAGCAATCCGTTATAATTGGTTGAACAATGCAATAGATTGTAGCTCAATGGAAAATAGGCTAATTAATATGCAAATTACCGTTTGCAAATCACAGGCTGTCTAAATTTTTAATAGGATTCGCCACAACTCGCATATCGATAGAGTCTGAGCAAATATTAATTACTAGATGTGCCGCGCGGTTATACTCGCGTTTAACTCTGACTCGAGGCAGGTTAGTTAGTAGTCTACATATCAGTGTGCTTCTCCTTAAAAGGAGTAAATAGTTTTATTTATTAACAAAAATCACAGCTTGAATGTCAATAATATAAACTACATTTATAGTAGATAATTTATCCATTAACGTTTTTTTATTATTTAAATTACATATATAATTTTCCGTATATATATATATATATATATATATATATATATATATATATACTTAATTATTCATATCTAAAAAATTAAATAATGAAATCAATTAAAGGGGTGTATTTGCGTGTGTTTCATAGTAGCTCAGCAAATTGACTGCGCTGACCCTAATGGTAGGCTCAGTACAATCCAAACAAAACGGCGATCGTTGCTGTCATGCCGGCCTAAGTTACTTATACGTAACTATTAATAAAATAAGTACTAATATTACGATAATACTACTGAGCCATCATTGCCTCCTATTTCACTGTTTAAAAGTTGTTTAAATAAAATAAAAACTAAATACTAACTCATTCATTTCTGATACAGAATTGACACGTATACAGTTAGTTCATTCAAACTTTACGTATTTCTAAACAACATTTTTACATCCAATTCTTTCATATCGAATGTTTACGTCATTCGACTAACTCGCGTCCAAAATTTCAAGATCTTAAACCCAACTGTATATGACCTTTGAGTATAGGTGAATTATCCTCAGTGCATTAGAATTTAAAGACATAATATTTATATTATGAGATAGTAAACAGTCAATACTAACGCCTGTTTAAACAATGACTGACGTCGGCAGAAATAGTTCTAACTATGGACACGTCTTAGAAAATAAGGAAGGAAAGAAAGAAGAAAAAAAAGAAAGAAAGGCTACCTATAGGCTTTACTAGGTATAAATTTAACACGGACGAAATCGTGGGGCACAGCTAGTAAGAAATAAAGTTTATGTTACAATATGTTTATTTAATATACAATTATTGAAATAGAAAATTATATATATATTATTATATAATATATAGTATTTAAAATATAAACGCAAAAACACTTATGCAAAAAGATATTTATCTGAAGGTCGTCGTAGTCTGCGTCCTTATTGCAAGTACAATGGAACACGAGGTCATTATTATTATAATAAATATTATTGACTAAATGTTAAACCGACCTTTTCAAACCGTGATAGGCATTTTTATACAGTGAATCGGGGGAAATCTGTCATCAATCGTAAGCAGGCGTGCCCGGTTGCGACCCGGGGAGATTACGAAGGATTGCCTGCCAGTGACACTGAATGAACCACATGCACCCTCCGCCCTTAAAAAACATGATCAGAGAAATTAAAATTTCTACATTCCAAAATTATTATGTAAGTCGTGGTGTTTTTTTTAAATAATATTGGCAAATAATAAAACATAATTATGATCCTGATTAAAAAAAAACTTTTTTACTAATTTAGCAATGAAATTTAAAAAAAATATGATTCCTCAAAACTAATTTTATTTTGTTCTTGTTTTATATTGTACTTGATATGTGGGTTTTGAAATATACACGTAGAATTATAATAATTATAGGTATGTTATTTTCTATGTTCTGTATTTATTTATTTCATTAATAAAGGCAGTGACAATAGCGCATATATTACACATTACCTACTTATTTTATATTAAATCTAATATAGATATGCGAACAGATTACAGGCGCCCACTACATTTACAAAATATAAATTCATAATTGTAGTCTAGTAACACAACATCGTCGCGTAAATTATTAATTACTATTGTAGAATAATAAAAAATATGAATAACTAAGAAATATTAAACACAAACATTTAATCAATAAGTCAAACATATAATTACGTCACGGTCCTAAATAGTTATAACAATGGAAGTTTTTAATATTTATAATGCATATTATTGCATAACGCTGATATCACAACCTAATGTTATCGCTTATTATGTATACTATTGGTAGAGTTACCTATGATAAACGGAGTGTGGGGTCTTAGTTGATGTTATCACGATCCGATATATTTCGAAAGTGTGTTTATGTTCGTGGATCGTTAAAATTTATATTTATAGTTTTATACAGATGAGAAATATATGAAACAAATTGGTGGCAAAGTCGATCATCGTACAGAGATTATTTCATTAGAAAAAGATCCCTCTTTCCATCTTCAAATGGTTTTGAAGGGGTCGCTGGAGAGTTGACTAAGTGGTTTTAAGGTTTATTTCACCCGAAGCGTCTATTAATCGAACATTTGGCTTCTTGGCTTTTTGCTCAGCTTTGAAGTTTAAGTGGCTGGAACTTGGAATACATAGATAGGATAGTTAGTAAATATTTAATATTTTTTTATATTGTTTTTCGATTTTAGAACATACCTTACACAATGATATATATCCACTAAACCTATTTTTATTAACCGGGTACTTCTTTAATCGAATACAGCATTGTCTCTATTATTGATAGTTTATTTTCTCATTCAATCAAGTGCTCCCCAGCGCTGAGTAAGTAATTATGCACCGAGAAAACTTCAAGGAACAAGATATAAATTTAGCTTTCTAATTAGATTATTCGTGAAACCCTGTGACTAGAAGGGCACATATTCCATATGATTGAAATGTTTTATGTAATTTAATTTGTATACGTATCGGATGTCGAACGGTTTAGACCGATATTTCGACTGGCAGTCTCATGTTCGAACCTCGAGAAACAAATAAAGAAAAAATAAAGAAAATCGGAATTCAAGTGCATTAACCAGATAGAATACAATTAGTAACTCTATCGACTGACGGTGAAGGAAAAAATCGAGTGCGTGAGATTTTTTATCGTAGTATCCATATTTATATTATATCTCAAAGTTTTTTTTGTGGCACGCCATATTTCCTTTAGCTCTTCATCAAAGTGAATGACTCAAACATAATTTTAAATAATCGCCGCTATGGCAAATCTGTTGAAGGCATTCCTAATAAAAAATATATACAACTAAAATGTAGGTGGCGCTATCTAATAACAATCTGTTTAACTAATATGATAGCTGTTACATTATTTACTACATTCTACATATATCAATAATATGCAATTCACACGAGTCAGTTAGTCACCATATAGTGGGAAAATGTAAATCTGTTGTGTTACAGTTTGAAATCACTAATACGCCGTAGACAGAGATGGTAATCAGAGCCAATGCATTTAGCTCAACAGTATGACAAAAAACAGACAGATTTTATTAGTACGTGATTTTATATGTCTTACAGCCAATATTCGATTTGAGCTGTAACTGACAGTTGAAGGGGATTCGATCATGTATATTCAAGTGGTTCTCGATGTCACATGTTTCGGATGAGCGCTGTCGGGCCTCTAGTCAGACCCCTATCGCGTAGAATATGTACGACAGTTTGTAAAAAATGGTATTTTAATTTGTAGTAATCATCTTACCACCACGCTTTTTTACTCATTCTTCACTTGAATTATTTATTTATTTCCTACGAACTTCACAGAACATTTGTAGAAATTTTAAATCACCTATACACATTAAAAAACTCAATGTCTCTCTGTCTGTCTGAAATAAGCAGTGACGATAATGGTGAATCAAGTCGGAAAAAATATGCTTTTGAGGATTACGCTGAGTAAACCATAAGAGATATATCAAGACAACGTACTACATAATTATAGATCTTAAAATAGTATATGTCTATATCCTAAGGATCTCCCACAACAAGCCTTTTTGTCAATAAAATAACTGGCGAGCGATCGCTGTGGTACTGGCGAGGGCAGCACAATAGCGCGTGCGCTCAACCGACAGAATTCTGTAGTCCACGCGAGCGGATCCGCGGGAACAGCAAGTATACTATAAAATGGAAAAATATTTTTTCAAATCTGACAAGTAGATTTAGAGGTTAGCCCGATCAAACAAAAAACATCTCCTGAGCTTAATAATATTATTAGTATAAGATTAAGTATTAGTACCCACAGACTTAGTTTAATTCATAAGTATACTTATTTATCATCGTCGGATCGAACTTCCTATTACGCAATGAACCAGGTGTTTAAAATGAAGGGAAATACCGTGATTAATGCTATGTTGAATGTGTTATTGGTTTTCCCAGTAATAGAGTAAGAAAAAAAAGCAGAATAAATATCAAAGGAAATGAATCCAATTTTAGATTTGAACCGACATTTGAGAGCTACGTGTTGAGAGGAATACCATTCGCAATATCCGTTCAGCTTCAGGTTTTCGATTTGAAAGAATCCTTTGTTCATATATCGCCTGAGGATAAATGTTGAACTGCGTTTCGGGAAATTTAAAGCTGCAGTATAAAATTTCATATTGTGTTCATATTTATGGTGTAGTAGTTGACCCTGCAGATGTCGTTCTGTCCTTCCCAATAGTCAATAACTCGACCACAGTGTCACCTATCCCGTTTCTTTTCCCATCATAACTTTCTATGACCATAAACAAAACAAAGAAAGGATTACAAATAACCATCCTTTGAATCTTGAGTTCATATAAAAATCCGACTGAGGAAAGGATGCTAGTTTTTCCCGAATTAGAAATTTTTTCTTGCCATTAAAACCTAATTCGGATGATGCGCTTACCAACGAACAGCATTTCATTTTTATTTACATAGATTATTGGAATTTTACTTTCTATAAAAGTTTACAAATGTTTCTTTATGTTAGAAGTTTTAGAACCAATTTTTGATGGTATTAAAACATTATAAATTCCCATGACATATGTATTCCCATGTATTCATTCAGCCAAAAGACGTACACTGCTGGACATAGGCCTCCTCCATAGATCGCTATAACGACCTGTCCTGGGATGCTCGCATCGAGTTCCCTCTATCTTCACTAGGTCGTCGGTTACATAGTGCACTGCGTCTTCCAGTGCGTGATCGCCAATCAAGTATTATAAAAAAAAAACATCTTTCATATGAATACTTCGATGTATTTCTCCTTTTTCTATATTTTAACATTTAACTGACTATTTACTGACTTGACGTGTAGGTGACTGGAAAACACAAAACGCTTCAATAACTGATCCTTAATATAATATTAATTTAACAATGGAATAATGGCAATTATAATGTTTAATAAAAAGTATTGTATTGTAATTACACATTTATTCATTATTTTCTTTCCTAATATGATAAAATATAATAGGATACAAATTCTTAGATTAAAGAAATACAGCAATTAGAAATACAACACTTTATTTTGCAGACATATTAACTTTTTTGATTGAAACTAGGAAAACAATTTTCGATACTGGTGGAATTATTTATTATTCACGGAAATTATTAATCGAAATAAAATAAAATACATATAATGTATTACATATGTAGTAAAAATTACTGTATAACTAATACATATTTTAAAAATTAAGTTAGAAGTTATACAGAAGTCCCACCAATTCACATTGTTTATTTTTTTATGTTTTTAGTAATGACCGCAAACATCGGATGACTCGAATATTTATTAATTCTGAAACATTATTAATGTACACGCAACAGTCATTCGCGTATATAACCAATTGATCCTATATGGTTACAAATGATTCATCAGATCCTTAATTTGTTTTCAAATCCGTACAACCATTACTCAAAATCATCTCCTATTTATATCTATCTATTTATAGTGTTATACCATTTTGTGGCATGACGTTTTGACGGCGAGAACAAACGCATAAAATACCTATTTAAATTGATTTAAAGTAAATAATTATTTGTACGAATAAATAGTGATCGAGCAGTTGCGGGCTTAATAATAATAATACCAGACTGTAAGTGTCCCTCTGCTTGGCAATGAGGCCTCTTTTCGAGTGAAGGCACGGGCTAAATCATCAGGCTAGCCCTCGACATATTCTATTCAAATGCTAAGAAATCAACAATTCTATATTTTTTCCCACATACAGCAATACTAAAAAAAACATTTCTCAAGCGTTCCGGTTTTTTTGGGATATTTTCCTTCACTGTCGGCCGTCAATTTAACTAAGTAAATTTAGGTGAATTCCAACAATGTCGTTGGACATGAAATCGATATTTCCCCGTTCTAACTCACTCGACCACCACGACCAGTGTGTGACGAGTGATTTCTATATATCATGATGTATTGACAGGGATTCATACATGGAGACAAAGGCGTAGTCAGGTACGGTGGAGCTGTCCCCTAGCAGAGTGTGGGTAACCTGAATGCTGGCTGACTTGACTCACACGCAAAGTAAATACAAGCATTATGTGAAACAATCTAATTGAAAAAATAAATATTGTTTGTTATTTTTAACGCACAACTTAACGACATTGCCCATGGAGAATCAAATATTTCTAAAGAAAGCAAAGTTGCAGCAAGGCATGTATAATAAATATTATTTTTCTCTGCCTGCCTGTTCCCCTTAAACAAAATCCTGGCTACATCCTTTCATGGAGATTATGTCAACCTGTAATTAAGTTTATTAATTATCAGCACGTATTTGTCCATTACAACTTCTCAAGACATATTGATTTAAATATCATATCATACTACTTTTGCAAAGTAAAGAATGATTGATGATCAGCGCATTTATCTAAATGAACCTTTAGATAAAATGAACGTTTTATAAGCAGAAAATATATTAATTAAAAAATTAAATCTTTTAAGAATTTCTATTCAGTTATCTGTGACAGGCTTTTTTATTCTTATAATAATTGTTTTACCTATAACCAATCACTTGCTTCCAATATAAATGGTTCAACATCGAAGTCAACACATACAATATACGTTTGTGATTGACGTACAGAAGCCACAACACGACAGGCTATTCATCAAAATGTTACTGTGTTTATACCCTTTAGGCTTAGCCAAAGGTCTCCAATGCGTTATCTCATCAAGTGATCTTCACTACACCGATACACAGAATATATTTAGATAAGCTACCCGTAAACAGTGATCATGTTTCTTAATATCTTTGATTTTTATGAATAATTTATCATTACTTTGACGCAGTCGATAGTTCTCGTTCTCTGGCCTTCCGCGGCTTTGATTCTGAATTCTATCTCCAGTAATAACATACACCTATACATAAAAATAGGAATTTTAACTTATAAAACAGCTTTATCAAGAGTAATCTTACTTAGACACGACTGAGAGTAACTCAGAATTTTCTTGGAACGAAAATAATGTTCAGTAAAATCTATACGTAGTAATTTTTTTTTATTTACTTTTATATAATTAAATATTATTAATAGTGATCATTTTATTTACAAGTAACATATTTATTATAAATAACATTTAAAAGAAATATATAACATTTAAATAAATAACATTATAAATTAAACAAATACATTTAAATAAAAGGGATTACCTTAAAAAAAATTTTAACTGCTATAAAGAACAAAAGTTTTTTTTTTCAAAAGCGCCTAATGATTACAATCACCATTTTGTTCTACGTACGATCAACCTTTTTATCCGTTAGACATCAAACTAGCTAATTCCACAAATGTTATTTATGAGAATGTTAAACGTCTAATTTTTCAAACATACAAACAATAAATAGGCTTACCAAAAACTACCGACGTTGTCTGTGGAATAGACAGGTCCAAAATCTGTTTTTTTATTTTTATCTTACAAAAACCAGGTTATAGATATTAATCTCCTTATCACAAACTTTGGAAAAGTCTCAATGTTAACGCATCCCTAAGAACTTACTATGTCAAAATATTTTATTAACATTTCAGTATATACAAAAGTAGTTATTTACGAATATCGCGTCCACAAATACATCTAATTAAATCAGTTAAGCGTTATTATCATCGAAGTGTCATTGCCAACTAGGGAACTGTTAAAATAAGCACACGTACACACGTGTACAACAGACGACCTACTTAAACTTTTAAGGTTGTGACGATATTAGAACCCGCTGAGGCACTGATAAATGATTTGCTTTTAACTTGATGTAGGGCGAAGCCGTCGGGAAAAAACAAAGTTCCTACACGATACACGACAATGAAAATGATCAATATAACAAAAAAAATTGTTCATTAGTTGTTATATGCTAACCTATTTTAGCAATTACAAGTCTACACGGCATTTTATAATTGAAAAACTGATATGTGAGCTTGTATATTATAAAATTCGTAAAATGTAATTAATTTCACGGACACGGTCTAACGATTTGGATGAAATTTTATATTTAGATAATATTTTATTTTTTAAGATACTGTTTAGCTCGTTCGCCTTGATATTAAATAATAATGAAATCTGAGATGGTATAATGTAATTTTAATTACGCATGAAACATAAAAAACAAATGTAATAAAGTTCAAAACGGAATTTAAATCAGTATTTTAAACCTAATTGGTATGTAATTATCTATAATAAGTAATCTGATATTTTTTTACCAGTAATGTAACATTATATAATTACATTCCACACAAACTAGAAGTATCATTTTGTAATGTTAATTTATTCAGAAACGTATTTTTTCTTTTTCAAACGACTGTACTTGTTTTAATTCTGTTTAAGTAAATTTTAAAATTAAAATATTCTAATACGCCACCATATAGCTCAAAATGCTTATTGATATTATTGATGTTTGTCCGTGCTAGCTAGATTATAGATTAACTACACGATTCTCTAACGCGCAACTTTCTCGTTATCAAATAAGAAACTTTGAATCTGTTAATAACCCAGAATAATATCTGAAATTATTTGTAGAATATAAAAAAATACGTTAGGTATTTGTAAATCATAATAAAATTGTGAACAAAAGTCGGTCTTCGTTATTAAGAAGTATTAATTATTGTATATTGATTTATTTTATTCATTATAATTTCTTTGATATTATTATTACTACGTGTCATCATCATGATCAACCTATATTAGTCCACTGCTGGACATAGGCCTCCCCTAATGAGTGCCATAGAGCCCTGTCTTCAGCTGTCTAGCAGCATTTGCCGTCAGCGACCTCCCGAAGCCCCCCGGGGTCGAGGTAGGGCTCTACGCTGACGACACAGTCATATACACGTCAAACAGACATAGAAAAAATCTCGCCTGCGCAGTCCAACGTGCCGTAACCACTCTCGGGGAGTGGTTTCGAACGTGGCGAATAGCTATTAATCCGGTAAAGAGCGCCGCGATTATGTTCGAACCGCATACATGTAAACTACCACGCACGGTAGGACCCCTCTCATTATTCGGTAGGAATATCCCTTGGGCCACCAAGACTAAATATCTGGGTGTCACCCTCGACTCGAAGCTTAACTTCAACGCACACGTTACTATAGTCCGGAATAGGGCCGTCTGGATCCTTTCCCGCTTGCGGCCCCTGCTCAGTTCGGTAAGCAAAATGTCCTTAAGACATAAGCTTACACTATACAAGATGTGCGTCCGTCCGGTCTTGACATATAGCTGCGCAGCGTTCGCACATATGTCCAAACATAACTTTGTCCGCATGCAAAGAGTCCAAAATCGGTTTCTCCGTCGCCTGCTTGACCCTCCAGCCTTCGTTAGGAACATGGACCTCCACAGGGACATGAGGCTTCCCTCGATAGAAGCCTATGTGAAATATCTCACCAGGAGATACTTCGATAGCGCTTCGAATCACCCCAACCCGCTCATAAAATCCACCGTGAACTACGTCCCAGACAACTCGATCCCCGTTGCCAAACGTTATAAACGCCGTCCGCGAAATCTCTTTGTCGATCCCGACGACGACATCGAGAAAGCTAATAATTACTACGCGTCCGCTCCCGCAACATATGCGTGCTCGCGCCCACGCCCGCGAAACCACCGTTCCCTCCGCAGGGGACGTACGGTTAACTTCGTTCCCGCACACCCGCCACGACCGCCCTCCTCTGCGGCAACTCAAGCCTAGGTCCGATCCATCGGCATGGAGCCCTTGAGCCAAGCAGCCGCTCGCGCGATACAAGTGACTGTACAATCACTAGCTTTCACAGCCATACATGACACTGCATTATACACACATGCACAACACACATAGGTACATAGGTTCTGTAAGGGACCTTTTTTTTTCTTTTTTTGCCTAGTTAGAGTAGACAAAAATTTCAGACCACTAAATACACATACACATGTTCCTTCCCTCCTCCCAGGGGGCAGAAACATGTATATATGTATAGTTAGTTTAGATCGAATTACGGATAGGGAATTAGTCAGATCGCGACTTAATTGCATACGCGCAACAGTCCGAGCCGAGGTCCGGCCACTTTGGCACCCTCGGATGTTGTTGCTTAGCTTTCGTGGCTGAGTGCCCTAAGCGCTCGCCCCCAAGCCCGGTAAAGCTGTAAAAGCCGTAAAGGCTCCAGGGCCCCTCAGGCTAACAGTGTAGTCAGTTCGAAAAAAAAAAAAAAAAAGCAGCATTTGCCTGCAGATGCCTTACTACGTGTATTAATATATATTATTATGTGGCTATATTAATTTTAAAAGTTATAATTTTTTTTGGTGCATTTCAATAGACGGATAAGTAAAATTATTTTTACCTCATTAAAAAAATCGGTAAAATGAATACACATAATTGGTATTGATGTCTAAATTCATCATGTCGCACTTCCGTAACATGATGCCCGATTGTTATTATTATTAATAATATTATTGATGTAAGCATGAATTTAAATTTATTAAAATAATTTTTGTTTATAAATTAACACCGTTAAATTATTTTACACAAATAAACAGTCAATAAAATGATGTTACATTATTATCATCATGTTGTTGACACGCGGAATAAGATTTTTAAAGTAATTTTTGTTTTGTGTACGTACAAGAAGTATAACATCTTTACATAAATTCCCCCCTTTTTTTTAATATACAAGACTGTAATGTTATATACATAAAATGTATAATCATACTATACCTTTGGGCCGAGTTGGATTCGACTTAATCCCGTCTCTTAGATATAGGTACATGTAGGGTATTGTTTGCGTCCATTAGGGGAGTCGAAATGGTACTGTAATGAGAATACTTCGAGGTACGCATGCTATACATAAAAAATGTGAAGGGTGGCAGAAATCATCCCTTTGAGAGACGCCGAGACCCGGAGGGACATTATGAGCGTTCAGAATTATATTTTAGCTTTAGTTTAGAGACGTGCATGGTACATCAACATTTTATGTTTATATTCGTCAATAAAAAAAGCTATTAGTAATTAACTATTACTTTAAAAGATTGTAAATTAGCTTAAATACATATATATCATTACTAGTGGTGCCACGTGGCTCCGCCCGCGTTTGTTACGTAGCAAATTTTTTCGTCTCGTATTTTTATCCATATTATTAATTACATTTCTTATAGCATATCAATAATGGAATTATTGTGCTTCCCGTCTAGATAATTACATTAAAATCTGTTGAGATTTTTTTTTATTTTATTATTCTTTGTAATTTTTCTAAACGTATTATTGACAATACTTACAGCCTTACAATTGAAAAATAAAGCTTCCGGTGTACAAGATTTTATAAAAATCAGTCAAACCGTTTTAAATTTCATAAAAATCAGTCAAACCGTTCTAAGTTAAATCCGGATATAGAAACAGATATAGATAGACCGACAATTTTTTTCAATGACATAATCATGAAGAAAAAAAATAATGTACAGACAGAACTGCAGATATTTTTAAATTGATTTTAATTACTTACTTTTGGATTCTAACCTAAGAGGTTCATACAAGAAAAGAAAAAAAGTTAAAATAAATATACGGTGTGAAGTAACAGACTGGCAAGAAAGGTAGGGCAGAGAAATTTATTTGGGATTTTTCTCTACTTGGGGCAGCCCGACTGTAGGAATATCTCCACCCTACAGAAGTTCACAGGCAAATAACCTTGTTGTATTTCCTGCGGTGATTAGGGTTTCCAGAGCTCCATGGTATAGGAGATTTAAAAGGTCGGCAACGCTTTAGTGATATTACAAGTGTCCATAGGCTACGATAGCCGTTTACCTTCAGGCTTGTTAGTCACCATAATTGTATTAAAAAAATTTTTTAATCCATATGATGTTGAGTGGACACAGTGGCAGGGCAAAG
Organism: Saturnia pavonia; assembly: GCA_947532125.1. Classification (NCBI taxonomy): domain Eukaryota; kingdom Metazoa; phylum Arthropoda; class Insecta; order Lepidoptera; family Saturniidae; genus Saturnia; species Saturnia pavonia. The sequence continues at coordinate 6,231,839 of OX383907.1, read as the reverse complement.
TAACGTCACTTTAGCTGATGGTGAGCATGGTGCAATCCAAAAACATAGGCGACCACCGTAGGATCTACAATCCATCGTTAGTTGATGCTGTCATGCCAGCTTGCTCATCAAATGTCTCTTCACGTTATGCTAGAAGGACGCCGTGTTATAGGAAGGAGGAAACACTGGCCGGTAGACTGTTTCACAGCTTCACAGTACGGCGAAGATAAGACGTAACAATTTTCTTTGTTCGTGACGATATGAAGGTTACCGTAAAGCTGTGACTCCGGAGCCCAACGCGTGTAGTTCTGTTATGAAAGGGAGAAGAGGGAATTAGATTAAACAGCTCTTCAAAACACTCTCTATGATACAGACGGTAGAACACGCTCAGCGAGGCAATGCAACTGCAACTTTAACTGATAATAATATAAGAAGGGCTTTGGCTATGCCTATAAGTTTTTCTTTTATTATTTATATTCATGAAATTTTTATGCTGGATGGAGTACAAGTAGGCAATTTTGGTAGTTTCTGAATGCTCCTAGTTCTTATTATAATTAATTTAAGGAAAAAATCAAAACAGGAACATGCCAGTGGTAGATATGGATAGTACGAAATTAAAATATTTGTTCTGGTGCTATTAACGAGGGACAACAGGAAACAGTACGTTTGTGTGGACGAAATTCGTATAACATAAAGCTAGCTGCTTATCATGTAATGTAGGTACTTCAGTTAATTTTATGTGAAGTAAATCTTAAGTTCGAAATGTCACTGTATTTTTAGTTCTTTAGTTTTAAAACAGAATTGTGAGTTTGTACAATATTTTATGCAATGTTAGTCCGTCCCTTTGTGTTTCATGAATCATTCATCAATGCATTGTTGTTGCACGCTTTAGAAAACCGTTAACATTACGAAATTAGAATAAAGGATTTTATTATAATCTGAAAATATTTTAATGTAAGTTACTCCATGATTTTTAATCATTCTTTTCATGATTTACGATGAATTTTGTCATTAAAGTATGCACATATTTTATTATTATATAAAAAAATCAATATTATTAAAATTGTCGTACAAAAATTGATTACCTATACATGTTTGCGAATTACGGCTTTACGTTGTTTAAATATAAACAATGCTTATCTTTAGCTCTGTTTTCTGCTAACAATATGGATTAGATAAAGAAAGAAATACTATAATGGGTATTTAAGTTTTGATAGATTTTTATAAGATAGTTCAATAACGGTCTAAATTTTCTGTAACCCAATTAGTGCAAATCTAGTTACTTATTACTACATGATAATATATAACGTAAAACAAATTAATACATTATTCACTATTTATTGTAGTAATAAGAACCCTAAAATAAAATACCATTTTTAATATACGAGTACATATTTTTCATTCAGCGTTTTGGGAGGTCTATGTTGTTTTCTACAAAATATTTCTCATTTTTAACTGCGCCTCCTAAGTAGAGTACATTGAACAGTTGGTAAATAACGAAAAACAAATTGGAAGTACGCGACGCGACGTGGCCTGGCGGCGGCAAAGCTTAATCACAACCAGTGCTCTCCACGTTTCGACTTTCGAGTGCAGTTGTGCATCAGATGAAATTGTTTAAAATCGCCTCGAGAGCTACCGTTGGGCTTCGCTTTTGAATTACTGTAGTTATATCGCGTCGGCGAGTTCTTACTTTAATTTAGTATGAATAATATTGATATATCCGTGGGTAGTAAAATGCTGTTTTACGTAAACAATTTATTCGTGCTCAAAGAAATACAAATTAAAACAATAAAAACTCACAAATCGCTCTCCGAATGTACTTGCTGAATTAGCCTGTATATTCCTCTTGTAGTTCTTCTTTATTTCGCTTGTTGTTTCCACTTCGCTTTTGAAATTAGAACTGTCGTGACTCGCGATACGGCTTGCTTATATACCCAAATGAGACGATTACAAAATCTCTAGAAGGTCCTTCAACTCTTAAACACTTTAGCTCATCGTTTTAAAAACTGGGGATAGTTTGATTTATACCCCATTGTTTGTTGACAGTTGAAGCGATAAGACTTTGTATATATATGTGCGTCGTCGAACCTATGACTACACGACATACGACTACACTATGATAAATACTCGATATTCCGGGCACATGCCAGACGATGTTTGAGATTTCAAGAATTGTGTTTTTTTACTGACTCAGACAGTAACAATATTTAAATGAAAAATTTATCGATTAATCGATGGCTTAATATTTACCTTCTACTGAGTCGGGATTCGAAGGGGGTGTGGAAGAATTTCACAGGTACTTGGCATTTTTTAATTTGTCAGCGTAAATACAATTTGAGACTTTTAACTTGGTTTTTACACACCGGTATGTCAGCAACGACTCTCTTAGTCTAAATTTTCGTCGTTATTGTTTTGAAATGCACCGTACATATGCTTATTAGGCGAGAGTGTGAAATAACCGTCCTAGAAAAATATGAGGAAATCTGCACGTACTTAAATTGCAAATACCGTATTTAGTGATCTGATTATTCAATAATATACCACTCTGTCAAAAAAGTACCGGGAAAAGATCAATAATACACAATGCTACTTATTCATCCAAATTTATTTTATCGCTTTCATAGTATGCTACTTCAGAAACACTTACGCCAACGAATAATCCATTCACCAAGACATTTTTTAAACGCTTTTTCCGGAATTGAGTTTAGTTCTCGTCGCGAATTCTCCTTTATGTCTTCTATCGAATGAAAACGGGTACCACGAAGTGGTAATTAGAGTTTAGGAAAAAGAAAAAAGTCGGCTGGAGCCATATACAGTGAATAAGGTGGTTGCTCGATGGTATTTGTTTAGTTTTTGGTCAAAAATTCGTTCACAATGATGGCCTTGTGCGAAGGCGCATTATCGTGGTGCAAAATCCAAGAATTTCCTTTCCACAAATCTGGCCTTTTTTCGTCGAATTTGCTCTCTTAAACGACGCATAATGCTCAAATAATAAACTTTATTTACCGTTTGACCTTCCGGTAAGAATTCTGAGTGCACATCACTGCGATTGTCAAAGAAAACAGTCAACATGACTTTGACTTTTGATTGACTTTGGCGTGCTTTCTTCGGTTTCGGTTCAGTTGGAAGGCGCCACTCCGAAGCTTCTTTACTAGTTTGCAAGTTAAACTCGTAAAACTACGTCTCGTTACCAGTAACAATGCGTTTCATGAATGTTGGGTTGGAATTGACTCGTTTTAGCATGCCCTAGAGACTCTTATGCGATTGAGTTTTTGGAGAAAATTCAGGTCTTTTGGGACTAGCCGAGTGGCAACATGTTTCATTTCCAAGTGATTATTTAAAATGCTACGGATCGACTCGTGAGATACAGAAAGTTTAGCGACTGTCTCTCTCAAACTTGAATGAGGATTTTCAGTCACTATTTCCTTCACTTTTGCGATTTTCTAACGTCAGTTGAAGACGTTGATGGCCTACCAGGGCAAGGCAAACCTTCCAGCATATCTCGACCGCTTTGTACAACTCATAAGCACATGTTTTTGATAAAGTCGATTCACATAATTTAAGACAAACTCTTTGTTCGATGTTTTTGTCCATTATGAAATTCGCAATAAACACTAGATATGATCTAACTAAAAACAGCATTGTATTTATTCTAAATGACAAATACAACTCAAATTCCGCGTCAAAATGAAAAACAGTTATGCCAATCGAACAACTAAAAAAAAAATTGGAACCATAGACAAATCATCCATTCCCGATACTTTTTTGGCTGAATGTAATAAAATAAAATGAATTAATGTATACCATTAAATGTATTGTTTGCTATTTCATGTTAATATGATATACGTAATATAGTAGCTTTTATTATATCTTTTCGCTTTACTGATTTCTTTTCTCTAGCGAAATGTGCTAGACGAGTAAATTAAAAAAATATTTCGCAAATAATTCCTAGTAATTAAAGTAATTCCTAACTTCAGTGCTCATTTTATACTTTTTTTTTTAAGATTAGGTCTTAGTACTTTACAATAATAGGAATGTTGGACGATATTACGACTACCGACATCGGTGCGTTTTAAAACATAAAATAATAAATTTAAAAACCTGTTGTATCTCTTTTAAACGAAGCTTTATTTAAAAATTGCAAAATACAATTAACACAAAACGATTTGTTAGATTATAATTACAAAATTTCGACTTTTTAACAAATTGCACGTTTTGCACTGTCTATTAGAATAATATAACTAAGTACCCAATGTACCTACTATCAAAAGATTGAGAATTTATCAACTATTAAAATGTCTCGTTGAATGTGTTTAGTCTCGGACATTTCGTAAATGTTCAAACTCGGGGATAACAAAATTTTTCAAAAATTAATAATAACAATATGCATACGTACATTTAGATTCTTCTAACGAAGCGACGTCCGTGCAGGCTACCAATGAGCCATCACTGCTACAAAAATTGTCTATATTGTCTATAACGTGGTGAGTTCATTGTTTCATCTCTTCGGATGTTATACATTTACAAAGTTATCTTAAAGAGCAAGAAACATAAATGTAACTTATACCGTCTTATACGTACTATTAAGAACACAGTGTGTAGTCTTAGCCCGTACGGACATATGGTTGCTCCACGTTTTCATGTTTCCGCCTAAACTGGAATTTATATACAAAACATGCGATTATTGCATATGACCCGAGGTGCGATGTGCTTATGGAATGTAACTTTGGCCGGTTGCCAGTTTCTCAACGTTGACATAAGCCACAAGTGTCAGTCATGAACGGGAGCTTGGCGCCGTTCATTGCACTACCAGATGCATAATTGGGTAAGAGAAATGAAAATACAAATTGAAGTTTAATTATGTCCGTATAAAAGTTAGCTAGTTTAAAAATTCCCGCATAATTTCACGCTCCAGCCACCATTGTGCTAGGTTTAGCAAAACGACGACGGTGCAGTAAAGGACCGTAGTGGTTGCTAAAAGGATATAAAAAACGTTTTCTATTCTTCCGTGTATATCTTCTTCTATATATATTATAAAACTCAACGTCTCTCTATCTGTCTGTCCGTTTATGTTCTTTTCACGTGAAAACACTAATCCGATTTACATGGTTAATTCGGAAAAAAGAGTCTTTTGGGACAATTAAATGGCCTACACTGAGTAAACGATATGATATACATAAAACTAATGTACTACGTAATTGTAGACCTTAAAAAGGCCTACAATAGCATAATGTGTATCTTCTAAAGATCACTCACAATAAGCATTTTTGAGGCAGCACAATTAGCGCGTGCGCTCGACCGACAGGATTCTGTAGACCACGCGAGCGGAGCCGCGGGCACTGCTGGTATATCTATAAAATGCAGTGTGGAATTGCATCGTTCTTCCCTCCGTTTACTTTCACCCTCATGGAGGGAGGGCGATTTAATAGAGCCCCTCGAAGCCTGTCTGTGTTCTTTTTTTCTACAGTAGTATTATATCATTCTCTCACAATAAATAATTTAAATGACTTATAAAAATAGACATATATACTATACTACTACTTAGGTATATATACTATAGTACTAAACATTAGTGGATTCAAAGTTGGTGTATTATTTATACACACAAACATAATAAATTTGATACATACGGGCTCTACGTGACGCCAAGCTAACAGCCGATGTTTTCTTCCTACATTTGTGCCCTTTCGTGGCACGCGAATCATGCATCTGTATCTAAGTGAAGTAACTACCTCTATTATTCTACAAAGGTGGCAAACAAGCGTACGGCCCGCCTGATGTTAAGCGGTATCATTAGCGCGTTGCAGACCTTGTACCCCGTAACCCAAGGAGCTCTGGACACCCTACTCACCGCAGGAATTCAACATAAGGTTATTTGGCTGCGATCTTCTGTAGGGTGGAGGGATTCCACAAGTCGGACTGCCCCAAGTATAGAAAAATCTCCAAAGAAATTTCTCTGTGCCCTACCTGTCCTTCAATCCAGAATATGTTGCCATTCATTTAATTGAATGTGGTGAGGTTTATATATTTTCATAACTAAAATCAAATAAAATACAAACTAATTAAAACTTAGATATAAGAAGATTTCAATTCTTATGTTTATCCTCTTATTACCTTTTTATTCAATGTAATTTAAATGAAGTAGATACAGTAGTTCATATTCGTGAATGAATCTAACTGTTCAGTGCATCATTACGTCTAGCCTTACGGCTAAAATAGGTTTAATATCCTTACGGATTCATAGTTTATTGTTATCAGAAATCGAACATTATTACATCCATATAATACTACATCACATTATGCTTCTTCGTTACCAAGTTACTAAAGTAACGGATTAACATAAAAATCATTACCCTTTTTGTATACACAAAATTATTTAAGTAATTTAATAATTTAACACTCGTCTCAGTACGTTGCATGGACATAAAATGTTCAAATTATCATATTAATACTATAATGTTTTAGGCAGTGAATGGGCAATCACATGGGAAAGTTATAGCCGATCGTTAAGTAACATAGGCCGATTAACCCATGGGTAGGCTCTGACCATCCTTCGCTTATGGAATGCAATGCAATTTTTTCCCAAAGTTCCCGATAGACATCCTATGTGAAGGACACTGATTACGAATATACAAATTATTATTATTTTTTGTCTGTCTGTTTGTATGTCCGGAATTAACTCAAAAACGGTTTTACCGATACTTATGAAATTTTGTACACGGGAAGCTTATGTCATTTTTCAATTAATAGAATATATGAATTGTTAGTGATTTGGTTTATGTCGTAACAATTATTCATCTCGTTCAAGTCACATCACTATCACACATAATATTCGCATAATATAACACATAATCTATAAGTATATAAATGTAAATCAAAATAAATATTACATTTTATTAAATATATGAAATATATATATATTTATATATATACATTTTATAGCCACTGATTAAAAACAAGCAAAATAGTCTAAAGGTAGGCAAGCTTTTAAATTTGGCGCGTTTGCGATGATCGGGTATTAGATGACGAAGTCGAACTGCCTATGCAGAGTGTTAACAAGTTTCACTAATAATTATTTTGATTATTAGTACATATTAGAAGTATAGCCATGTTGTTTATTTACTGGATTTTAATACATAATTAAAAATTATGAATTACAATTCAATTTAATTTATAGACCACCAGTGGTCCCTATGAGCTACTAAATTAAATCCTTATAACGCGGGCGCACTTGTAAATGCGGATGGCTGGTGCTAGATATAGAGCAAGTGATCAAATATATTAGTTCAATTAAAGTATATTTTTCTCGGTCTCTGATAACAACACGTAAATCAAAGTGGTCCCTGTTCCAAAAAAAGGTTGGGTACCAATGACTTAGATGATTTCTAATAGTTGTAAATTTGTGTCCAAGCATATGTCGGTGTGTTCCGGCAGCTAGAGATAGTTCCGTTTCTAATTTCCATCTTTAGCTACACTGGCACTTAATATTAGGTGCAATTCTGGTCAGACGTTAACCTATAAGGAATAAAATACATACATACCTTGTTTATATAAAATAAAAAACAGTTTAGCTACTCGATGCAACCAAATTTCTTAATGACATCGTTTTTTTTTGCTGTTTACATTTGTTTTAGTAGTCAAGAAACCTAAGAGAATAATTGTTTTAATTTATTTGCTATTTGACGTCGATTACAAATGTTATTCTTGTTTTGTTTTAATAAAAAAAAACTAAAATTAAATGTCAAATTTATACACATACTTTTGATTATATATACACATCTCTATAATCAAAGATAGATAGATACCTTATATGCCCTATTATTATACCCTATTCTACCTTATGCTTATTCCACTGAATGACGTTAAGTCGCCAACTACTCTTTAAAAAAAAGATTTTGTACTTATAATAATGAAATCGAACGATGAAATTAGGCTTATAGTAAAGTATCCTACTTTATTTTCGATAAATATACTTTATACTTTTGCTTAAAAATAAAGTATGCAAATTCTAACCTAATTTAATTAAAACATTGATAGATATTTATATAACATGTGTAATAGAAGAACGGTTCTTTCATCATCACGGTGTAAACAATTTTGATAATGTAGGCATTGATCTCTGCGGTATTTAAGATTTATAGGGAGGGAAATATACACTTTTACTATGAACACTTAATAAGCCAACTCACTGACTCACGGCATAGGATATTAAAAAAAAACCTTCTTTACTTCAATTATTGGAAAACATAAAAAAGGACTTTGTTTTAATCAAACTGTGCTCGTTTCATAAAATGTTTAATTTTGTAATATGAATATGATTTAAATAACATTTTGAAGATTAAATATTACTTTATTTTATCAAATATACTAACTGTGCCCCACGGTTTCACCCGTGTTAAATTTATTCGACAAACTCTCCACCGTGCTGCGCCTCTGCCAACGTTCCCTTGTGCCCTATCGTTATTCCAGTTCCCGTACTTGTTTACAGCTTGCCAGATTCGTTCATAATGACTGCTCTGCTCCTTAGGTCATAGGGTGAAGTTGTAAAGCGTTTCCGCGTGAATCTGGTAGTTACAGAGATTAGCTTTTTTAAACATAGAAGTAAAACCTTCAGCTTTATTGTATTATAGTATTGATTTTATTAAATTTTATAAAATCTGATTTGGAACTAAATAATAAAAAATCTCTAATTATTTCTACAAGCACAAAGAGATGCATTGTAGAACTGTTTTAAGTCCAGCTTTTATAATATTAATTTTATCTTGGGTCAAATAAAAATTCTACCCCATTATGCGTACAGTAATACCACTGTGGTAATACCGTATCTCGTTTAAAGTGGAATGGTATCAACATAATATTGTATACACTTGTAGCCTTACACACAAAAAGTTTGACTTGTCTTTCGCATCAAAACAGTAGATAAATATTGTTTGTTACGTTCAGTTATGTATCTGGGAAATTATTATTATATAAAACTTCAAAATAATGAAAAAAAATACAATTAATTTTAATAATTGTATTTTAGAATTAATGCACTTAATAATTATTAAATTAATTTTTATGTGCTGATTTACACCTCAGAGGATACGGCTGGGAGCTTTATAACCCTTGGTTTGAAATGCTAGCAGCTGCAACATTGTAGTGATATGTTATATATCCACCTTCCTATTTTAAATAAATATTCATGATTTTTATAAAAACATTCGATTTAGAAATGTATGTATTCTACCTATAAATGTATCATCATTTTCTTTTCATTTTCAAGTTAATGCTGTAATATTCTATTTTTATTTATCTAATTAGATCTTAGTTTCCTAATAATGACACTCTCCGCTTGGTTTTGCCTCATGACCATACATCTTTCAAGTTAATCACTAATTAAAGCACGAGAGTCGATGAAACAAAAAAAAAATGTATTAGAAAAACAGCAGTCTAGACACGTGGCGCCAGACACCGGCCATAATGTCACGCGATTAAACAGCATAAATATGGTATGACTATTTTCAGTAGAACATAGTTTCCTGGTCATTTGTTTGTGACTACACTAACTGGTGGTTTTACAGTTTTTTTGTTTTCTATATAATAGATTCTTCATTTACAGCTAGGTACTATACTTTTATTACGACAATATGCGTTGACGACTAAAGATTAAATACCTATTACATACTTTGTGTTATTATTATTTAATGTCAACGTGTGTTTATACTCAATTCTGCCAGTGTCGTGGGATAGAATATTTTTATAATCTTCAAAATTAAAATAACGCTCTAACAAGATAGCCATTATCTTGTTATAATAGACAAGGGAGTTTTTGTGGCAACCCAGAATGCATGGTTCTTGTTATCTATATATATCTATACATATTATATAACTCGACGGTCTCTGTCTGTCTGTTTGTACGTTTAAGATGTTTTACGCGAAAACCGCTTATCCGATTTACAAGTTTTTTATTTTAATTCATATCTATGTTATCTGGCCAGGTTATAAAATATATTTTGTAGTATAAAGTAACATACAAAATAAGCAGTGACGATAATAGTGAAACTTTAAAAAAAACTCATATAAGACTCTTAAACAGCTTACGCTGAGTAAACCATACGAGATAAATAAATTAATATTCGACATAATTGTAGATTTTAAAAATAGCTACAAAAAAGTCACAGCATATATACCTATAGCATATAAGGATCTTCTAAGGATCACCCACAATAAGCATTTTTGTCTTCCGTCTTTTGAGCGTAGGCAGCACGATTCGCGCGTCCTCTCGACCGACGGCATTCTGTAGTCCACGTGAGCAGAGCCACGGGCATAGCTAGTTAATTATAATCCACATCACTTGTGAACAATAAACAAACTATGTCATATAAAATGGCACCAATATTACATAATATAGGGCCAATACAGGACACAGGATTTATTTCCTAGTGCGGGGACCTACGGTATGTCTTGTAATATAATTTTAATAATAAAGATTTTTCTATTTTTTCTATTTTCCTTTTTTCTAAATAACAAATAAAAGGCCAATTTTATGACTTAAAATAAACCCAGCACTCAAGTTGAAAATCTGTCGTTAAGCATTTAATACATGTTCCAGTAACTACTCTTGAGAGCCAGTCCCTCTCTAGGCGTAGCCTGTTACCATCTTCGGCGACACACCGTAGCGTCATTTATTCCTCGATTAATACAAAAATATAAATATTTACTAAAATTGTAAATGCTATCTAAAATGTGAGAAAGAGGGCAATAATTTCCAATTTAAATGCATAATACCTTAACATAAAGAGCACAGATGTATTTGAGAAGCTTTGTGCCTTGTAGTGATCCATTATCGCATTTAAAATACAACAGCGGTTTTTAATTTTCGTCTGGTGAAATTAGTGCGCATGCGTGCTATCCCGGCTCCGTACTACGGGAGCAAAACCGACCTTCGTAGGTCGGCGCCCCGCCATTCAGTCACTGACGGCCGTCATTGATTTTCGACCCACTATAATACCATATGGTGAGTTCTACTCGACCGCGAAAACTGTCTAAACGTTTCATTTGGCAATATTCGTTGCACGTGTCAGTGGGGAAGTACGAATAGTTTACTTTCAGCCGGATTGACAAGAAGTAAGTTGATTTAAAGATATGCTATTTTAAGCCAATTATAGATCGCTTTGCTTCTTAAAAATTAACATTATGCAGTCTGGTAGCATTCTTTCATTAGAATAACTCATCAGATGGCTGTGCAAGTAGCTTTTGTACGTTCATCAGAGAACGGTGGCACGGGCTTTTTCCGATAAATCCATAGATTTACATGAGAGTAGACGCACTTAACCATTGATTTACAGTCAATGCACTTAATAGTTGTTATGTGAAAGATACCCATGTGTCCTGTTTACACGCATCGGTGTAATGTTTTTAACTGTAGGATTACATCAGAGTTATTTACAACTTTATAATTTTATTATTTCTAGAGAGTACTTAACCACAAATAATAAACAAATAGTAATAAATAATACGACATAAATTATTTTAATATATAGTGTAATTGCGGTTTATAAGGTTCAGTGCCATTTTTCTCATTTAGGTATTTATTTCACACAAATATTTCTGACGGTTTTTCTTTACTTTTATTTAAATAAAGAATTAGATATATGAGACTGTCTGTTCAAATCGGTCTCTACATTTTCAGGTGTCTTTATTAATCAGTTAACGCTACATAATATTTTAATTATAATATTTTTATTCTGAATAGCTTCATGTTAATAAACTCTAAATGACCAGTAAAGTTACGGTTTAAGTCGCTAGACATATGTGTATATTGCTGTATCTATATAGATATTAAAAATAAACGTTGACATTCAATAGTGCATTGTTCTTTTCGGTATTCTAGCGGTTTTTTTTTTGTCATATAACTATGAACGCTTGTAACAACAGCTTACATTTGTTACAGTAGGTATCACTAGCGAGTTGAACTTGAACCCCTCTTCCCTAAGGAGCTCTGGAAATCCTACTCACCGCAGGAACACAACACAAGGCTATTGGGCTGCGATCTTTTATAGGGTGGTATTTCACCAGTCGCGGTGCCCCAAGTAGAAAGAAATTTCCAAAGAGGCCCGAGCCAATTAATTCTTAATTGCATGATTTATTATTTTAAGGTATACCGTGAAAAATATATTTCCAAAAAAGTAATGGTTTTTGTGGATGTACATATACATCACGATGCAGTTAAGGGTAAAAAGTATGTAGGTATATATAACCTGAAAATTATTAAGCAGGGTTAAGCCGTCTTGATACCAAAACAAAATTCATCGAAGTGAATCATTATACAGGTATTACATCATACACAATATAGTAATCACGATTCTGTCATAGGTTCAGAACTCGAACTCATTTTACTAACATTAAAGCACAGATTTTTAATCAAACACCACGCGTGCGTCTCGTCTTCCTTACCAGCTAAGATAAAAACTTCGTATCTCATGATTATCCGTCTCGGCAAACTATGCAAGATGTCTAATACTAATCTCCTTCTTTATATAAATAAGTGCAAAAGTCTAATTGATTAAAATAAAATATTTGGTGAAGTTAAATTGTAAGCACAATGTTTTTCCTAAAGATGTACGTGACATCGAACATTTAAATTTGTTTCATAAAGCTCATGGGACATAAAACTTAGTCATAAATCAGTATTACGTATTCGAACGAGGAAAATAACCATTTTGTACAACGATCCTTGATTTAGTAGAGGGTTCATGTATTCAATTTAAGGTCGTCTTGAGGTGGTGACCTCACCGGCGAGGGCGCTGACTGTTGCGGTCACTGATATTTATTTACCTACATCCTACATCGCACAGCAGTACAACACAGTTCAGCGAAAAGTGGCGCCATGAATCATTTATCCGGCCCGGCTCTGGATCTTTGCCATCTGATTGATGCAGAAACCATTAATTATCCAAGTGAAAGTATTATGTCATCGGTAGGATTCCATTCCATCCAATACATTCATTCCATTCCATAACTTGCATAAGCTGCAACGACTGGTTTTTATCTCAAATATAAGTATACTAGCTGTGCCCCACGGTTTCATTTGTGTTAAATTTATTCACCAATTCTCCATCGAGCTGCTACCAACGCACGAACGCACCCGTATAGCATATCGTTACTCTCATATCCTGTACTTGCCTACAGCTTGTGAGATTGCTTGATGTTCATGGTTACTGCTCCGCTCCTTAGGATCGTAGCGTGAAATTATGTACCTTACTACCCGCTTACTCCGCTCGCGTGGATAACAGAATACCGTCAGTCGAGCGCACGCGTGAATCGTGCTGCCCCAACTCAAAAGACGGAAGAAATATTTTAATTTAAAAAAATAATTTGTAACATTGTATAACGATAAAAACTCCGATATTATATTTTAATTATTTACATAAAATGATCTTAGATTAAATTGTACACATGTAAAGTATGTACTTGTTGCATACCTAATACTCGTAATATTACCACCTAAATAATTCTAATGACATAACTATCTATATTTGAAGTCACTTGATACTGTTAGTTTTAGAATACTCGAAGAGATCAATGGTTCATTCGATACATCTTGCATCCATGACGTAGTATTCATGACTCACTATCTCGGATACTCTGGCACAAACAGTTCTAATAATTTTCAATATAGTATAAACATATTTATATTTAACTTGTTTTCAATTATTTGCATCAGTACATTCGAAGTCATCGGAACGCGTACACTTGTGTTAAATTTTCTGTATAGTTTAATTGTTTATGCCGTAATGTGTGTCGATTACGTTTGTGTACAAGTGAACGAAATACGTAGATTTGATATTGTTAAGATGTGTTATTGCAAACTTAAAAATGGTATACGAAAAGTATCCATGAAACGGGTAATTATTATATAAAGAACTTGAATAAAATTAAAATAATAATATAAATCAGGTCATCCCGGTATCGATATCGAAGTTCTAAAATGTTTTCTGATTATTGAATTTAGTTTGAGTAATAATAACCGTCGGAGACTTCGTTCGCTTAATTTACAAAATAAAATTTTATCATAAAAATAGTCTGTATCACTCAAGGATATGAACCTTATGATTGTGACGTTATAAGTAAAAAGTTTTTAGAATTTGATCAGTATTTCTAGAGATTACCTCCTATAAACATAAAAACTTTTCGATATTAGTACCTATATTAAATACTATATAGATAATGTGTGAAGTTTGCACAAAAATTTAAGTACTATGCAAAATTAAACAATCTTAATAAAAACTTTAAAAGCAAACAGACTTAAATTATTTTGTAAATTTCTCTGGTGTATCTTCGAATTCGAAGGTCCAATGCCGATGAAATTACATCCTTGAGATAACTCCTTTCCAACGAAAAAAGAATCATCTAAATAGCTTCATAAACAAAGAAGTTTGGCCAAACATCTATAAAAAAAAAAAATTTGAATTGAGAACCTCCTTCTTTTGTTGAAGTCGGATAACAAATATAAAATAGTGAATGTTAAGCATGCAATTTAAATGATTTTTTATGGAGTTGTTATCTATTACATAAACGATTGTGTCGATCGGAAACAGGCATGTCCTGCCTCAATGAACGCGATCGGCTTCGCTTGTTGCACAATGCAATCTCTCATTATCGGCTGATTTAGGACGCGCCTGTTCCGTTGCAGCAGCTGCATAAACTGCACAACACATGGACCCAATATTTACCCCGTAGCCCGTGTGGGAGTGACGCGACGGTGTCGAATACTAATAACTATAAAATACAAATAGTTGACATTTTATACTATTCATATTTAATTATCTTGACACGGTTTGTATAATATGTCACTGGATACAAACTGTTACTTTATAAGATTTTAAACTGTCGGTAGATTGTAAGCGGAGTGTCCGTTTACAATCTGACAAAAATGATTTTTTGAGGTCAAGTCTATTAAACAAGCAAAATTATGATACTAGGACTTGAAAAATAAAAATTTTCAATGGCTAATTTGTTTCTGGCACTCGCCGGCCTCTACCGTGGCCTGCTCAGCTCTTGTTATGATCAAGATTTTAACCTAACCAACCCAGACAGTTTAAACACCTACGAAAATGTGACCGTTAGATTGCAAATTTTAGTGTCCTGTTACAAACTACCGACAGTTCACAATCACACTAGATTTTGTATTAACTAACGGTTCGGTGTATCCGGTTACATATGTTTGTCGTTAATTTTCTTGTTCGGTAGTTAGGTACACTAATACAAATAAAGTTTGTCTGGATTTAAAAGCAGTCCTATTTTAAACGAAATTTCATATATTAAATAGATATACTTAGGTATATAAAAAATCATATTACTATATAATTATATTCGATTAAATAGGTAGATATAATCATAAGCTATGAAAAATATTGGTGTACGTCGATTCCTGATTTAGTTACGGTTTGTATTTATAAGACATAAAGGTCAACTTATGATCTCACCTATTGCTGTGCGTGTCATCTTAACATTTAAAAACTGTCGTTTACAAAGCATTTTTAACTGTAAATTAAGTAGGTATGTGTTTAATATTGTATCTATTGCATTTAATATGCATGTATGAAATAAAACCAATGAATGGATGACCTACAACAGTGTAAGAAAAGATCTAAGTTTTGAGAATCATAGGTAAGTATACAATATGCATCGTCACCGCAGATGGCAATAAGTATAGTATATTAAGTATACCTAATTTCATGGAAGCGAGTAATATAGAGAAATAGTACGACCTTTTTATCCTGAGATTACAAATTATTTATTGAATTTTCAACACGTTCGTAACAAATTATTATATCGAAGAATCTTATTGCGTTTTTAGGGTTCCGTACTAAAACATAAATTAAAACGCTATGTTTTCATATAGGCAAATAAAATCTATATCAAATAATAAAATTTAAGTGTCTATTTGTAATGTCAAAATAATAGCTTTTTACTAAATGTATACGGAAGTATACACGGTAACTATATCACAAAAACATTTTTTTATTTTTTTCCGTCTGTCCGTTTGTTTTCGCTAATCACCGTAAAGGTTGGACCGATTTTGACGGAACTTTCACTGGCAGATAGCCGATGTTATAAAGAGTAACTTAGGCTAATTTTATTTTAGATTCTGTAATCCACGCGAGCGGAGCCGCGAGCACAGCTAGTCTAAAATATAATTATTGTAAAAGGTTTTATAATAGTTATCATTATTGATAAGAGAGTATGTTACTCACTTCCTCAAAGCTTAGGTAAATATAGTCGACCTATTGCGATGTATTATGACATTTCATTATAGACTAATATCTAAATTCTGTTTATATAATTTGTAATTCTGATTCTGTTTATTTTAAGAGTGAATATCATAAAGTCATATCATTAACAGTCAAATATTTTGTTTCAGTGCATGGCGCGAGCGCTATATGACAATATAGCGGAGTCCCCGGACGAGTTAGCATTCCGACGAGGAGACTTGCTCACCGTGCTGGAGCAGAATACGGGAGGTAGCGAGGGCTGGTGGCTTTGCTCCCTTAGGGGACGACAGGTAAATTGTTTTTACGATTAAAACATACTATGGAATGACAAAAATATTCAAACAATCCCGAATTTTTCTTGTTCGTAATAGCGAATGTTTGGGATCAATCTCACATCTCTTTGGAACGTCAGCGTAGTGGTGGACACGTCTGCCATAAGCCATTAGACTATTTGAACTTCAAACTTTTCATTTACTTTTTGGATAATTTACAAGGGGCTGCAAATTCGATGATTCCCTAGGTCCCATTTCTGATTGGTACGCCGCAGATGTGAACAACAACCATTTACATATTGTCAAATGATAAAGAAGTTCTGATGTTGATAAATTTAAGGTCGATTAGATTTTTCCTAGTTCGTGTACCAAGGATTTTTTCGGAATTAACGTAAAACTCATTTGAATAGAACAAAACGTTGATAAGTAAGATGAAGGTGAAGTAAAACAAAATAAAAAAAAATTACAATGCTTTAAAGATGCTCTCTTATTATCACCATTCACAATGTATTAGAATGATCTATACATATTATAAAACTCAACGTATCTCTGTCCGTTTATGTTCTTTTCACACAAAACCACTTATTTTGATTTGCATGATTTTTATTTTCAAAGCCTTGTTATCTGATCAGGTTATAATGTTGTGTAAAATAAAGTAACAAACGAAATAAGCAGTGACGATAATGGTGAATCAATTCATTGTAAAACTTAAAATGACCTACAAAAAAGTCAGCGATAGCATATTTCTATCTCCTAAGTATCACCCACAATAAGCATTTTTGTCTTCCGTCTTTTGAGCAGTTGCAGCACGATTCGCGCGTGCGCTCGACCGACGGCATTCTGTAATCCAAGCGAGCGGAGCCGCTGGCACAGCTAGTATTATATAAATATTATTTTTAAGAGAATGAGATTGTCATTACGATTTATACTGCAGTGGTGATTAAGCCGTTTATTTCCTTCTAAAACAGCAATTAGCTTTCTATTATTAACTCTGTTTTCTTCATTTACTTCGTATTACTCAGTTTCACAAGATTATTATTCTACGCTCCCGGTCGAAGACATAAAGGAAAGTCTTCCACGTTCCGCTGTAGCCATATTCAAAGAATATTATCCAATATTGCCAATCTCATTTTGTTAAACCACATGGTCTTTGGAAGTTATCTCATCCTTATGTACTACCAACGAGTCTTGTTCAACGACATTCTCAAGCCTCACAAAGTGGATAGTTAATATTACATCGAAAAAAGTTAAATTTTACCATAACTAACATATGAATAAACAATTGAAGTATTGATGGCTCGGTGGTAACGTGTATGGACATCGCGTCGATCGACGTGAGTTCGAATCCCTGGTATGAGCCGAGCTTTCGGTGAAGGAAAACATCGTGATGAGATCATAGCATGATGGTTGTTCTAATTGCCGCCTGGCTAGCTACCACCCTCAAGTTAAAAATCTGTCGCCAAGCAACTATAGTTCCGTCAGCAGCACTTGATAGGCAGTCTTCTACTAGGTTTAACATGTGGACCATCTTACGACTAATGCCATACAGCATATGCAGTTGAACCTATAAAGGATTTAATAAAAGTACTAGCTGAAACTTGCGAATATTTTTCACATTAAAGAATGTAAACAATATAATAGTCATAGTAGTTAAACAGACCGTTAATAGATGGCGCCCCTACATGTTAGCTGAACATATTTTTATTAGGAATGCTATCAACATAGTGAAGTCCTAATAAAAAAGTTTTTAACATTCACTTCATTTTCGTCAATAGCTTGGAACACAATCATTAAAATGATGTTTGAATCGTTAATTTTGATGTAGAATTAAGGGAGGTATTGCGTTACCACAAAAAAAGTAACCTGAAAAACAAAGTTCACATCCAACTCAAACTAAACCTACGTAATTTGTCACCGTCATAACAAATGTAGCTAGAATTATGCGTAACAGGCTCATTGAACGAATCGATCAATGCGTAATAATAATTTAAGTTCGCTTATCGTAGTGCCGATGAATTCTATGACGCATTCACATTATCTCACTCACGTTTACATATAGAAACGTAGAATAACAAATATGTTTATTGTATTTTATGTTTATATTGAATATTGTTTTTATTTTCAGGGAATATGCCCGGGGAACCGGCTAAGGATAGTCGCCGGGGTGTTCGATGCAAGTGGCGCTATGCAGAGACGCCGGACTAGGACACCAGCCCCTGTATCACACCAGCCTATGCCTGCACAGCAACCACCAACCTTCACAAAAGTAAATAAGTTACAAATGTTCATAGTTATAGTTGATACTCATGTCTATCTCTTTCAGTCCTCTCCATATCTTATGAAATGTAGTATTTTTTGTGTTATTAGGTTTCATACACATTATAATTTATGAGACTTTATATCGGGTCAGGAAGTAAAATCTTAAGCAGTTTTATTGTATGTTGGCCAATTGTTGCCTCTTCCTAAGAAGAGGCCAACAATTGCTATCACGCGTCCCACAACATTATGAAGTTAGTCATCAATGATAATAATCTGAATCATTCATTAATTGTACTGTCTTTTAATTGTTTTAATACTTAAAAAATAATTTAACATGATTTTAATTTAATTAAATCGTGAAATCATTTTATAATAGAACGTTTATTTATACGCCGTTAATAATTTTTACTTAATTACATAACACAGAAAAGTTAGTTAAATAAATTATTATCTTTCATAATTAAACTTAATCATAACGGACGTACGTAATGATACGCGCGCACCTCTCATTTTGACACTCTAAGTACTAAACGCGCCAAAAGAAGTACTGATTAAATGAAAAATAAATATTTTCGTATAATTTATTTAGATCGAAGAATGTTCGCACTACGACGTGCCCCGTGCTCCGATGCCAGTGCAGCGTATCGCGACGTACGACTGCCCACGGCCCCTGGGCGACTGGTACGACGCGCCACGAGCGCCTCGTCCGGCGAGCGCCGACTCCGCGTGCAGTGGCACCGGCTCACTAGCATCTGCTACGTCCAGCGTCTCCGCCAATTCAAACTCCGGCAGTTCCGTACATTCCGCTGCGTCCGGCTCCAGTACATACGATGTGCCGAGATCTCGGGCCCTGCCTCTACCCTGTGATGCCGCTCTGGAAGCCTTGGAGAGGTTACAGGTCAGCAAAAAATTCATAATTACTTAATAAAAAATAAACAGTAGGTAACGTAATAGAATCACGCGAGATGGTCTCCGTAGCCACAGCTTTACGGTAAACTCCATTTCGGCACGGCAAAAAGTTATCTTTGTCGTACTGTGAGGCTGTAGAACTGTCTCCCGGTCAGTGTGTTCCCTCGTTCCTATAACATGGAGTCCTTCGAACATAACGTGAAGAGACATTTGAGCAGGCCGGCATGACAGCGTCGACTATCGATGGATTGTTAAACCCTCGGTGGTCGCTGATGTTGTTGGATTGTACTGTGTGTATCATGTGTGTATTGTATATCAGGTACAACGCTCCGGATAAATCACATAAGGGCATAAAAAACTCAAACTAATGGTGCCAACGTAGATTAGTGTATTTACGGTTGAGTATTTATCAACATAACATCAGAAGATGACATTCTTCTTTCTGTGATCCCTAATAATTGTTATTTTACTTGCCAAAGTATGATGTAATTTTCCAAGCATCATTAGACTAGGTTGTGTATTTCAGGAAGAGGCTTCAGCGGCAGTATCACGGTTGTTGTCGTACGTGACACCGGGTTGGCGACGACGCGGCGCCCTGCGACCACGCGTGCTGGACGTACGCGTGGCCGGCGCTCGGCTGCGAGCCGCATTGCATGACCTTGCCGTATTCGCCGACGCCACGCTCGCCAACGCGCATGATGCGCACGACAAAGGTACCACGATCGTTTGCATATCTATGTAGCGTCAAATTTAATAAAAACTTTACTCTTAGAGCTCTGCCTCATTAACACGCCATGGCGACGTCGCCGGCTACATATCCAAGCAGTTAATATTGAAACGTATGGTACCTAATTCACTTGGCGACCGACGGTTTGGGAACGTCGCCAATTTGAAAGCGTGGCCACGAGCTACAGCTCCCTACGTGGCGTCTGGATACTCTGGCGGCCTGGCGACGTCGCTATTATTGTACACGTTAAAACTGCATCTCACTCACTCAGTCGCCAACCGGCCGATGTTTACCTTCACCGTCAGCCGACAGTATTACCAATTTAGAAAAATTCGTTGGTACATGGGGTTCGAACCTGTGAATACCGAATCGATATTCCGCCGGTCTAAACAACCTGACCACCATACATACGATGTAAAACCCGAAACAATGATTCCCTTCGCGCCATGTTTCGAGACCACCTGGTGCATGTCTAGATTCTACTTACACATGTGGCGAATACCGATGGATCGTTGGTTTTATCGATGGCTGCAGTTGTTTCGGATTGTATTATGCTTACCATAAGAAGGGTTCTGTCAAAAAGGTTCTGTTTCATTTTTTTATAATATCTCATATAATAATATTGTTTCAGGTATTGTAGTCAAATTACGGCCTTTGGTTAAAGCATTGAAAGATGCCGAACGGATAACTCACGAGGCCACTAGTGCACTAGACGCGGGCGACTGGGCGCCGGAACGACTCGAACGGGAGCGGGAACCCACTGACGGCACGCAGGACGCTCTCGATCAACTGGTATCCTGCGCTAGATCCCTCACAGAGGATGTAAGAAGAGCAGCCTCCTTCATCAATGGAAACGCGTCGTTACTATTTAGGTAAATTGTTTTCATTGATATAAATAGACTAACTGTGCCCTTGGCTCTGCTCGCGTGGAGTACAGAATGCCGTGGGTCGATTAGATGCGAGAATCGTACTGCCCCCGCTCCCAACCGCGGCGATCGCCCGCCGGTCTTTTTAAAGACAAAAATGCTTAGTGTGGATAATCCTTAGAAGATAAACATATGCATGCTATCACTGACTATTTTGTAGGTCGTTTTAAGATCTACAATTATGTAGAACATTATTTTGATACATCTCTTATGGTTTACTCAGCTTAAGTTTCAAAGGTATCTTTTTTCCCAATTGATTTACCATTATCTACACTGCTTATTTCGTATATTACGTTATCTAACAAAATATATTCTATAACCTGGACAGGTAACATAGCTATGAATTAAATGAAAAACTATGTAAATCTGATAAGTGGTTTTCGCGTGAAAAGAACATAAGCGGACAGACAGACAAGAGAGACGTTGAGATTTATAATATGTATAGAATAGAAGATCATACGTGAGTTATCACATTGTTGGGTGGTAAGAAACAAGAAGTGTGTCCGACTGGATCGCGATCACCATACACCATGTGAACATTAATATAAAAGACGTAAAAGTTATAGACAGTATTCATATAATTATACCTTCTTACCCTGTGACATCTGAATAAAGTATCCTTAATAAGTAGGTACCTACATTTATTGCTCTAAAAATATTATGACGGCCTAACTTATAAACTATTCTCATGATTAACTCGGTTTTCTTTAGACAAAGTGGGCTATGCTTTACTCGGTGATAATATTTTGACTGTTTTTCTTTTAACTAATGACGTACGTGTTGGTTAACTAAATGTTTTTTGCTATCTTTCTAATATTTTTCTGATACTAGGAAATGTTACGTAATAATGTTTATGGATTACAGACGATCACCAGCAGTTCCCGAGCACGAGTGGACTGAAGAATATGATTACGTGAGGCTAGAGTCTCGGACAGCTGTGGGCCGTCGGAACGCAGAAATACGAGCAGCGTTACCGGACAAACTTCAAGCGTCCTTCGACACGTTAGTCAGAGACGCCGATCATGCTGGAGAGGTAATCTATACCAAACCTTGTTTAATTGAAATTTGACTATCTTACATAGGCTGTTTTTGATTCTTTTTACCTATTTCCTAAGGATCCTATAGTGAAGATAATTATATTAAAAAGGTTACCAGAACATAGGTTCTAATCCTCAAATAGACATAATGTTCAATAATTAAAGTTAACTATTTAATGATTGGTCTATTGATAAAAACCTACAAAACAAAAAAAAACTAGATTTTTTTTATTAATTTCATTTTCATTCAAAAATTAACAATTTTTTGTTTGCGAGTCACGTGGTCGGAAACGCTATACAGAAAACGTCACGTCATCGATGATTCAATATACACAGTTACAAGTGACTTTAAAATTATTACTAATTTTTGAAACAGTGGCTTTAAAATTAAATAGGTGCTGAAGAAATTACATAACTGAAATTCTAGTAAAATCAACTTTGCTTGCTCATTTAACCTTTAACCTTTTGAATGATGATGTTAAGCCACGTTTTCACGGCAATTTTATGCGAATTAATAAATATTTTATATTACTTTTATGATACATTAATATTCATTCACGGGTATTATTTTCGACATATAGTATTTAAAACAATATTTTTAAGGGTTGTTGTCGGATTCAATGGTTCTTTGTGAACGCAAAATAATCCGCATATCGGATTTTATTACATATATTAGATAGATACGCTGTGTGGTAAGACAATTGCACGGTTAGTTGATTTGGTGTATAGTACAAACATGTTTACAGGTAAGCGCGGTAGCGGCGGTCACACTTCTTGCTCCCGACGATAGGCAGCTTGCCGCATTCTACGCGGCACAGACAGCGACATACGCTGCGCACCTGTCGACGGCGGTGGAAGCCTTCCTGCGCACGATCGATATGGGACAACCCCCGGACGTGTTCTTGGCGCACGGAAAATTCGTTGTGCTCAGCGCCCACAGAATAGTTCACGTCGGTGATACAGTACACAGGTAAACATTTTCTACTTCTTGTATTGGCGCCGCGTAAACATTTGCCGGTGTCAATGTTTTTAAGCATAACTAACGTAACCTTTATCTTCAAAATTGGGAATAACGTGTAAATTTTTGTTGCAACTCAAAATGCATATTTCTAGTTATTATTTTCAATCCCCTACACGTATGCACAATAAATAAACGACAACACGTAAAATGCCATAAATATTATATAATAGCGTAAGTCAATGAATTAAAATAAAAACCACATGACGAATCAAGATCCACCAAAGACTCCCAATGACCATCTTAATTATAATGCTTAAGTATAGTGCAAATAATAGATTATAATGAACAAGCAGCATGAGGATTTTTAATCTAGACTTGCATTTATCTTAGGTTTAATCGACATTTAACATCGGGTGAGATTGTCGCCACAGAGTTAAATCATATTTCACACATTTACAGGAGCGCCCAGAACGCTGGATTGAAAGCGAAGGCCCTACGGTGTTCAGATGCGTTATCGGACGCGTTGGCTTTAACCGTGGCGAAGACCAAGGCAGCAGCACAGCAGTTCCCGTGTGCGAGCGCCGTAGCTGAAATGGCTGAGGCGGCTCGTACACTGGCGGCGCGGGCGCAGGAGATACGCCGCGTGTTGGTCCGCGCGGCCGATCCGCCCCCCGCACCCGACACTCCCCTCACGCCCGCTACCGCGGTACCGCCCACCGGTCCCTCCACACCACTGACACCTCTCACACCGCACAACAACTCGGGCACACCGTCACTCGCCGCCTTGCAAATATAATTGTAGATCCTTAAGCGCTTTCAGCGCTGTTGAAAGTTCCGACGTTTCGGGTTTGCCCAGAAACGAATACCTCTTACGTCTCGCCCTCGCTCGTGCTGCGAGGAAGCTTAGATACGCTAGAGAATTCTTCTTATTCGAGAGATAGTGATCGTTTGCGACTACAAGTGCAAGATTACCAAAGAGTTCCGATAGGATAGAACTGCCCATCGATGTATACTGGAGTTATTTAAACGTTTAGATTTAAAAAATAAACAAGGCTGCATCTGGGGAATTTAATTTTATACGATTCGCAGCTGTAACGAAGCGAGTTCTGAATTACTGGATGCTCATTTGCTGTAGTGAGTTGAGTTGTCCGTCCAATTATTATGTGTACTTTTCGATACTTTTTCATAAGGCGCAGTATTTTTTTATTATATGCTTCGAACGAATAGTACTTACTCGTAACTGTGTAAATGCGTGATTTAAGTTCCAAAAATAACACTCTCAAGTGTAATAAAGCTACTATTAGATAAGAAATAATTTTGTAATTTTTATAGTAAAATTCATACACACTGCCGTCAACAATAACTTATTTACTAAAAGGTGCTATTACGTAATGTTTTCAAGACACAGTTCAAAAAAATTGTAGCTTATAAGCTGTCAATTCTATTTTATTGCAGAATGAAGATATTTTGTTGTTTTTCCATTTATATATAATAATAATATTCAGTATTATAATTACATTATTACGTATTGCTCTTTATTAAAGTGATTTTTGACAAATACGGAATTTATTAGTAGTCAATAAATAAAATTGAGTACAAAAGATCTATAGAGACAGTGACTTGCTTAACGACTAGCAGTGTCAATAAAAAATTGGGTACAAAAGATAGACACAGTGACTCACTCAACGACTAGCATAGTGTCAATA
The DNA here is from genome assembly GCA_947532125.1 of Saturnia pavonia. Taxonomy (NCBI): domain Eukaryota; kingdom Metazoa; phylum Arthropoda; class Insecta; order Lepidoptera; family Saturniidae; genus Saturnia; species Saturnia pavonia. The sequence continues at coordinate 6,206,804 of OX383907.1, read as the reverse complement.
AAAATTGGGTTCAAAGAGTAGTCACATTATATGGCTCAATAACTAGCACAATGTTAATAAAAAATTGGGTTCAAAAGATAGACATAGTGACTGGCTAGCTACTAGCAGTGTCAAAATAAAAAAATGGGTTCAAAAGAGACACAGTGACTGGCTCAATAACTGGCAGTATGTGCTCAAACTAATTATATCAATTTGTAATATCTACTTGTGGCTTGAAATTACTTAAAGTTTATTCACTACAGTCATCATCAAATGTATTTTATGCAATTACATTTGTTAAGGGATTGAGAGTCGACTACTTCATTATTTTATTGAAAGAATTGGACAATACTTAAAGAGGGCTTAGTATGTGGACTTTGAATCGCTGTTTAGTTTGATAATGTGACTATAATGATAACTGGCTCTCAGTCTAAACATTGAATAGAAGTAGTTATTAATATTGTCAATGTAAAAAGCATGTTGTATATTAGCGATGTGTAATATATTTAATAGACGTTGTAGTTTAGTTAGGGTATAGATGAAATTGTACAAAAGCATATTATAATTAAATAATTTTAATAATAAATTATAATTTATAATCATCTTGTAAAACGTGATCAAATAAAATATACAAATTTTCGTATCTTAATTTTGTATTTATTTCAGTCTCGCACAACTTATAAGTAGTTTTGGCATAATGATTAAGTATAAAACAGGCCACGCTTGTTACGGGCTACCGTTGAGCTAACTGTGCAGGTGTGCCTGCGCAGGTAGACTGGAGCATGTATTGGAGCAGACTTGTGCAGTGTCATTATAACCTGCGCATGCCATCGGCGCAAAATCGAAATTTTTTTTTTTGGTGACACCGTACGGTGTAAGGGGAACCTGTGCATATGTAAACCGTCCTATACACGCTACGACGTATGGTCGACCTGCGCAGGTAAACCTGTACAGGTAAGCCTTTTCGGAAGACTAGATGTGTGGCCGGCTCTAAAGAATTATACAAATTAAGTATTCACAACCATTATTTGCTTGCTAAAATCCGTTTTTCGATCTCGTGGAGTAAAATGGCTTATGATGCGTTGCTATTTAATTGTTTAGAAATTTCCACCAATCGGAATTAACCGTAAGAGATATTATCCCTTTTATAAGTGTTTCTGAAAAATCATCAAAGGTGAAAGCTAAATAAAATCGCGATTAACATGGGTTTTTCATACGAAATTTTTTTAAAGTCAAATTAAGAAATGATAATAGAACGGATAAAAACGGTATACAACAAATACAGTAGCCAAACTAATTCCACGAGCCCTTCATGATTACATGTCCTTTCAATGTTCCAAAGGAATTCCTTGTTTGTTATTCTTAATAAAATTGACTAAATTGGTGGCACCGTTTGCTGCTACTAGGGCCAAATTTTTCAATCGTCAGATAACTTTATTCAATAACTATTTTTTTGTATTTTGACCATGCATTATTCGCACAAAACGTTAAATTATTCCTCAATTAAAATTATCTGACGATTGAGAAATCGTCCTTTAAAGTCATAAGTCGATTAAACAAAAAGTATTTCATTTTGTCAAAACAAATAACTTTACTTTAAAATACCTTAAAAACATATTCCAGTTTTCAAGTTTCACTGTAATCCAATAAGTATTGCGCCGGCGACTCTTCAACAGTGAAGGCCAGCGCCGGATGAGAAGACGGTAGCTTCACTGCCGCCGCAACAGCTTCTAACCTCGCAGTGCGTAGTCTTAACGCATTCTCTAATGCTTCAGACCGTATTGCATCTTCTAACCTTTTTCTCTCTAACTGAAATGGCAATAACAATACTGCAGAAATCCTTCGAGAAATAAAAAAGAGTTAACACAAGAAGGTCAGAAAATAGATCCTTGGCCAGAGAGAGAAAAAGAAGGAGCTATACCATAAACTGAGAGAGATTGATGAGTATGATATAGTAAGGCAAGTGTAAACAAAGATAAACATATACTATTGCAGACTTTTTGTAGGTCTTTTTAAGATTTACAAAATTATGTCATACATTAATTTCATATATCTTATTGTTTACTCAGCGTAAGCCATTTTAAGCGCCCCAAATGCGTCTTTTTCAAATTATTCACCATTATCGTCACTGCTTATTTCATGTTACTTTATCTAACAAAATTTACAGATACAGATTTACAGACAAAATACAACTAACCTTAGCTGTTTCCATTTTATAGTTCAATAGTTGTATCTTCAATTTCACAGCTTCTTTATTTTCCAATGGATTAATTAAGTCTGGAAACAAAATTAAAAAAAAAAACTATCGTTTATTGTATATTAAAGAAAATATGTGAAAGTTTATTAATTAATTTACAATACATCTCCTCCGAGGGTCAATAAATAATAATTCATAATAATTATGAAATGTTTTCTGAAAATCCATTCCCTAACACTTGCGTCTCCTTCCACTAGAGATGCTTACACATTCCTCGCTCGCGTCCCTCGCACACATTCCTCGCTCGCGTCCCTCGCACACATTCCTCGCTCGCGTCCCTCGCACACATTCCTCGCTCGCGTCCCTCGCACACATTCCTCGCTCGCGTCTCTCGCACACATTCCTCGCTCGCGTCTCGCACACATTCCTCGCTCGCGTCCCTCGCACACATTCCTCGCTCGCGTCTCTCGCACACATTCCTCGCTCGCGTCCCTCGCACACATTCCTCGCTCGCGTCTCTCGCACACATTCCTCGCTCGCGTCTCTCGCACACATTCCTCGCTCGCGTCCCTCGCACACATTCCTCACTAGCGTCTCTCGCTTTTTTGTATGCCCAAAGATTCAGCTAGCCCTTTTCCATCAGAGCGAGGCTAGGAAATTGAAGTAATCCTATTGGTGAATTTTATCCTGGCGCACCACCTAGCTACCCCGCACATCTTTGATGGATACACAGCCTAAGTACATTAAAAATACGATCATTCCCGAGATGTCGATATAGAGAAATTCCATCGTTTTTAATTTTAAAAATTATATTTTTCATTTGAACTGCAAGAAAATTCGGTTTCAATAATACTAACCTATTCCTGAATCGCTGTTTAACACGGTACTTAAAGGATCAGGTATGAAATTAAGTTCCTCATTTGTTTTTTCACACATATCAGTGCGATTATCATTATCATTATTTTCGGGTTCTGAATCGCCTTCATATTCGAAATATGGTTCTGATTTTATTTCCTGTAAATATTTTTTACATAATTTAGATTTATTAAATTATGTAACAGAGACATTGATATAAATAATTAAAAAAAAACAATAATAAGAAGAATTTGGTAATAAATCTTACAAATAAGAGAACCAATGAATTACGTACTTTTTATATACTTAAATACTGTGTTTACCATACTCGATTAATTTTGAGTTTCAACAGGTAATGAAAGTACGCAATATTTCCAGTCTCTAACTCAATACAACCAAAAAAATGTTGTTAAATTTTATTTGTGAGATGCTAGTTATTATTGCCAAAATAATGTTCTGAATGTGTTTACCACCTACTCATAAAATAGTAACGATATATTTTATAGAGACCGGTTATACTCATGAACACGCCTTGTGGCGCAGTGGTATCAAGCCCTGTTATTGAGCTGAATGGTCGCAGGTTCTATCCTTTCCCACGACTGACTTACTTTTGTGTGATGAGAATAACTGTCAGTTATGCATCAGCTGTTCAGTTACCAAAATATACAATAGAAGCTTTGCTTAGTCTGGAATTAAAAAGCCGTGCGAAATCTATCTATTATAAAAAATAAAATGATTGAGGTTTTCCGTTCGCATCACACAAAAACTTCTGGATAGATTTTCATCAATAAAACATGATATCTTCATTCAATAAAAGGTTACAAAAGTTTTAAGAAATTAAGATTTCTCCTGTCGTCCACGCAAGCGAAGCCGCGGGCACAGTTTGTAAAAAATAAAATAATATATACAGATTCACAATAACTTACATCGCTTGTATCTTCTTTTAAACGTTCATGTTTCTTGCCAAAACATTTAAAATTATCTTTAAAGTTGGCATTCTTTACACACTTCTTCATGTTTGTGAATTTTGTACGTAACACTTTCGTTGATCTCTTCCGTGGACTCAGCTTATTGTATTCATTAGTAATCTGATAACATCGAAATTATTATGTGGGTCAATCAACTAATATAATCACACTTTGGAGAGGTTATAAATAACGTTTTTTTGAAAAAATAGAGCTTTTATTCTGATCATAGAACACCGTCGCATAGCGCCTCAGAAAAAAACCCATTTACCTATTTCTGACAAAATTCTTGAAGTTAACTAACTCATAATACACATTTTGTAAAGGACACAAATAAGTTTTTTTTTAAGTGTTTTGGCTTATTTCTTTTTTATATTACACACGATAAACTATATCATATAATTATGTTCTATAATGAAAATGAACCCCAAAGGACAAGTAAAAGTTCATTTGTATGAAAGATCACAAAGTAATGTGGTCTTCGGACAGGAATATTTTGTATGGAACGGTTATTTCGTATACTGAATCCCGCGTTACCATGAAATTTTATAGACACAAAATATTTTTGGGAATTTAATCAAGTTTCCCATGGTAAGATAAATAAAAACATAAACAAAATATAAACATACCCTATTCCATGCTCTATTTTTTAGTTTGTTTGCACCAGTTGTGGTCGATTTGCAAAATACAAATTTCTTCTCTGGCCTTACACATTGTAATAATAAGCTACTCTCTTCCGGTGAGAAATTCATTGATCTATTGATAATCCTGAAATTACCAGTTACAATTAAACAAAACAAGAGACATTTCAACTGTTGTTCTGGTGAGAAAAAAATAATTAAGTTTAACATCGTGGTTTAATTAGTGACTGATTAATGAATTATATCTAATTATTGTATTTGTGTTATCTATGGACTACCTACACTTCTATACATATTATAAAACTCAACGTCTCTCTGTCTATCTGTCCGTTTATGTTCTTTTAACGCAAAAACCACTACACAATTTTCATTTTTTTTTTAATTCTAAGCTATATTATCTAGCCAGGATATAGGATAAATTTTGTAAGATAAAGTAACATACGTAATAAGCAGTGACGATAATAGTGAATCAATTCGAAAAAATGACACATTTGGGGCGCTTAAATGGCTTACACTAAGTAAACCATACGAGATATATCAAATTAATGTACTATATAATTGTTGATCATAAAAATACATACAAAAAAGTCAACGATAGCATATGTCTATCTTTTAAGGATTACCCCAAAATTAATATATTTTTGGGACAGACAATTCCCGCGTACGCTCGGCAGACAGCATTCTGTATTCCACGCGAGCGGAGCCGCGGGCACAGCTAGTATAATTATAAGTAATGATTTCAACAAACACACAAAATGGGATTGTTACTCTACTTGCAAGCTGCGACTGTTAAACGCAGTGTTAGTAAAACATTAATGATTTACAATTTAAAATGTTTATGTATATTTCTGTTGTAGAATATATTTTGTATAAAGCTATAGTTAATAGAATAATTGTATGTATGACAAAATATAAACATAAATAAACATGTAATGTACAAACTTAAAAAGCTCTTTAATGTATCATTTTATATCTTGTAATATATGTATATTGAGCATATCAAATGTAATAGTAAATTTTTTACCTAGAATTATCTCCATCATTATCTGCAAATAAAAAAAAAGGTTTTTAATTTCCTAAACTTCAACTTATATTACTTTGAGTCTCTAAGTTTCGTTGTCTTGCTACATATTTGCAAATGTAATGTTAGAGTTAAGCAAACTCTTAGTTAAGTCAAAATATTGTTAATTATTTAAGTGACTAAGTAACATAACTTTTTAGTTAAGTAACCAAAAAATTCTCAATGTCTTATCTTTGTCGTACTGTGAAACTGTGGAACCATCTCCCAGCAAATGTGTTCCCTCGCTAAGTGTGTTTTACCATCTGTATCATGGTGAGTGTTCTGAAGAGCTGTTTAATCTAATTCCCTCTTCTCCTTTCTCCACAACAGAACCACACGCGCTGGGCTTCGGAATCACAGTTTTACGGTAACTTCCATCTCGGCACGAACTAAAAAGTTCTCTTTGTCGTACCGTGAAACTGTGGAACTGTCTCCCAGCCAATGTGTTCCCTTCTTCTTATGACATTGGGTCCTTCAAGTGTACCGTGAAGAGATATTTATGCAGGCCGGCATGACAGCGGCGACCGCCAATAGATTTCGATCCCTCTGTGGTCGCTGTTGTATTTGGATTGTACTGTGCTTACCATCAGAGGCAGTATAGCCAATGTGCCGAGCTATTATAAAAGAAACACTTGTAATTAAATGAATATTATTATATAGTTAAACTTAAAATATTATTACCATCAGAATTACTTTTATTTTTGTCTTCTTCTTGCTCCCAAAGGTTATGAGTTTCCATTTCTTTTTGTGTTTCTGCAAAATAAATAATAAATGAAATCATGTTTTATGCTATCATCAAATCAAATCTTTCAAGCATTCAGAAGATTAAGACTACAATTACAAGAATCAATCACAAGGACAGATATATTTTTAATTTTAGTGTGGTCACTCCTAAATCATTTACTACCTTAGTATAGACTTTTGCATTTAATTGTGCTTTTATTGCTTTGATTCACTTTTAATGGTTAAGAAAGAATATTAGAATAAAAGTATTGCCATATACATTTATTTCATTATATTATTATTACTTGATAGCATTTGTAGAAATTACAAAATATTTTTATCACACACAGCAATAAAGTGGTAACTGAATGATGTTTTGAAATATTTTAGAGTTAAGTAAAATTTTAGTATCCTTATGTATTAACATAAATGAATTCATTTTAAAATTTATTACTTCATCAAAAAGCTTGGATTTACTGAAAGACAGCACCTAAAAAAAAGTATCAACTTTGTCAATGTATATGACGATAATGTTATTCCAAAAGATGAAATAACTAAAGTTGCAGTAGGGCGATCATCACTGTTATTATTCACTAAAACCAACTATTAATACAGTAAATAAGTTTTACAGTAGCAACAGTTTATGTAAGAAAAAGGATGGGATAGCCTCTATAAATTGTAGCAACAATTCGCTTAAGGATTGGATAGAAAGAATGAATGAATGATCGAAAAACCAGTGGTTTCCATTAGGGGAAGTTTAGTTACAGCTATCAACAAGCACAGAACCATAGAGATAAAAAATAAATACTTATCTTCGGTGATATTGCTAAACGAGCTGTGTCACTATGAACTAATTTTACAAAAGACCAAGACTACTCCTTTAAGAGTTCTCTAAGTATGTGACATGCATATTGTAGTGTTATATTGTTAGAAAAATTTATACAGTGGTATATAAATCAATCTTGAATGTAGATATAATGTAAAAATAACCATACATACATACATTATTTTTCAATGAATAATAGAGACTGAGACTTTTAACATAGAACATATTGCAGCATCACTAACTTTATAACATACCATTTAAGTCTTCGTCAAAGTCCATTGTTTTATCCATAAGTATACCAGTACTATTATTCTCTGCTTCACACATCAATTTAACTATCTGACTTGTGACATCATCAAATTGATTCTGTTTCGCGTCAAGTAGATTGTTGGATACCTTTTTTGCATATTTTTTTAAATTATCCCATTTCATCTTTAGAGTTTCTGCGCTTCTTTCATGTTTAAAGCCGCGGTTGTTGAATAGCTTTGCGATTCTGGCCCAGGTCACGTCTTTAGCATGACTTGCAGCAGTGCTTGTAGATTTGTTTGTAATTATATTTTTAAACTTTTCAATTAGGCTTAACAACGCTTTAACCTCTTCTCTACTGAAAGTGGGACTTCTATGTCTCCTATAAAATATTAAAATAAAATTGTGGGTAGGTACATACTTATTTTAGTTTTGAAATTTTACTCACGAATATACAGATGCATTGGGGTTTTCTTCTTGGCTGTCGTCGTCCATTTTACAAATTATATGTACCTATCTGTTTTTTTTTTTAATTATAATATTCGCCTAGCTATTTTATCTTTTATTGTTTATTCAAAAAACCACTCTATTAAACAAAATACAAATGTTTGTAGGCTAGGGATGCGATCTGAGATCGATAATTTAATTGATGAATAAATTTTTTGGGCCAAAAAACTGTTTTTTTTTAAAACGACACAGTACTGAATCGATCCAACGAATCAATACTTCAACCTGGAAAATCGAGATTCAATTTTCTGTTTTGTTAAGAATCGTTAAATTATTTACGATTTGTTAAATGTACCATAATACATGTAACGAAGTGACAGTTGTTCACTTAATTACTTAAAAACTCGCGAGATGGCTATATTGGCTGTGTGCTAAGTTTCCTTCGCCTCTCTTTAATGGAGAAAAAAAATAATATAAAAAAGTTACGTTTCTAATTAGAGGTGGTCATTATAACAACAACGAATAATTATTCCTACGCAAAATATAACAAATTTATAACATTTACAATGAATATTATAACAATCAAAATAATTAATTATTCTTCTGTCGATTACCCGTTGTTGGTTATTATTGTTGACACTGACAATTCTTGACCACTGTTATCGTGTGGTGTTACTGTGTGAACAAGTAAGCACTATGCAAGCATTAATAGGGAAAGAAGGGAAAGAAGGGAAAGGGAAAGAATTTACGATTATAATCTTTGAGTGCACGACAATAAGTTCACTTAAATTTTTTAAATTATCACTATTCATTTCATTATCGTGGCATTGTATATGGTGTCATTTACAAAGTATAATACGATACATAACAGAAATTAACCCTACAGCAGAATAACGACAGTAGTTAATAAAACTAAATTTGTGAAAGAAATTATTTATCTACAAAACACAAACGTGTGCGTCTCGGGATTTCCGACAGAAGTGATAACTTAAACTAGTAAGGAAAGGTTATTTATCAATAACATATTTTATTGATTATAATATATATATATATATATATATATATATATATATACGCGCCTATAGAGCCGTTGCGTGTTATTATTTAGAAATTTTTTTTGAAGATTTAATGCTGTTTTGAATATATATTGTTCACAATATAATCGTATTCTATTATATTATTAAACTTACCTTCCGTTAGGAGATTCTGTAATGTTCCGAGGATCATCTTCTGCCTGTTTCATGATATTTTTGAAGTGTTTATAATCACCATTGAAACGGTAATAGTTTTAGGTTATATGCTCACTATCAACAGTATATGTCTATCGCACACTAAACACTGAATAGAGAGAGGGGGAAGCGTCTGTCCGAAATACGACTAACGCTGTGGGTTAGAGTGGAGAGGAATAGCCTGCCTGCCGCTGCTGTATGCGTGAAAGAAAGGGAAGCCAGACAGACTGGCGCCATTATGCGTTACGTTAGGAAACAGTTTACCCTCCCATAAGAAGTTATCACTTCAAAATTCTCTTTCTCTATACAATTCTGGCTTTACCATACTGGCTGATACTTTAGTATGGTTATAAAACAATTTTGATTATTTAAAAATGATAAATTATTGATTATTATGGTTTCCTTTTTGTTTTCCATAGTAGCACGAAATAGATCGCTTTTTGAGAAATTGATTTTTAAGACCTCGATTTTTTTAATCGATTCATCACGCTTTAAACTATTAAAAATCCATCTTTTATCGAAAAGAATCGCCATCCCTAGTGTAGTTGCATTGGCGCGCTGTGCGCTTCTATGTTGAGCATAGACCAATAACCACAGGTTGTTGAGTCAGGTGAGTGTGTTCTAAACAAGTGTTGCTATAAATAGAAAGTGGTACAAAATTCGGAAAAAGATATTTGCACCATTCTTGCTTATAGATTTGAGACTTCCATGAAATTAATATATTAATTAAATATTAATATAAAAAATAAAAATTTAATTCTTTATTATATCTACATATAACCTTATTTATAGATCGAGATTAATCAAATTATATACTTTTGATTTCACTTTGTGCAAAAAGACCCCTTAAACAATATATATGTTTATAATAATTAATAAGGTTGGTCACTTTATCACTCAGGTTTATAACTATGTTAGTATCCGAAAGGTGATACTGTGGTCGAGCTATTAACTTCCGGAAAGGGCAGAACAGTGTGTACCATCGGGCCAGCTGCACAGAAAAGTTTATAGGTTCATCTACATGTTTATAATTGATTCTTAACATAGCTGTGAACCATCTTTTCGATAAAACAATTAATGTTTTCCGTGAATATGAGCTCAATTGGTGAAGTCGTTCAGAAGTTACACGACCACTAACAGACGCACAAAAGATTCCTATATATAGCATAATAAAAAACCATCGTGTAATTATGCAACTGCATCATCCCTAACATCATGTAGGGAATTTTCTAAAGCCCGTTTTTTCCCGACAAACTCTGCAACTGGATCTTCGGCTTTCTACATGAACGCAGAATTCGTGTCCTTGTGGATGATGTGATTCGCAGTTCATGTCGATAAACACTGGAGTTCCTCAAGGCTCTGTGCTTTCGCCCACTCTGTTTCTTCTGCATATCAATGATATGTTACCTTTAAGTCATACTCATTGCTATGCAGATGACAGCACCATTCATGGGAGCTATTATAGCAAGCCTTCATGTGGTCGGGAAGAAACAGAAAAGAGACGGGAGGAAGTTGTCATTGAACTTAACCAATACTTGCAACGTGTATCTACATGGGGAGCAAGTAACTTGGTTGAGTTCAATGCCAAGAAAACTCAGGTGTGCGCGTTTTCCTCAAAAAAGTCTCCGTTTTCACCCCTCCCCACTTTTCAGAACGTCTCACTAGCAATGCTTGACAGCCTCAATATCCTAGGTGTGGATATTCGCAGCGACCTCAACTCCAGGGATTACATCGGGAGTGTCATCTCCACCACATCTCGGAGATTAGGGATCCTGAACAGGGTGTGACGGTTTTTCACGCCCGGTCAACTGTACCTTCTTTATAAGGCACAAGTTCGGCCGTGTATGGAATACTGTTCGCACCTCTGTGATGGATCCGCAAAGTACTTCCTCGATGCCCTGGATAGGTTACAGAGACGGGCTGTTCGCATTGTTAATGAAGCTGACGTTACCCATTGCATCTCGGCACGAACTAAAAAGTTCTCTTTGTCTTATCTTATCTTTGTCGTACCGTGAAACTGTGGAACGGTCTCCCAGCCAATGTGTTCCCTTCTTCTTATGACATCGGGTCCTTTAAGCGTAACGTGAAGAGATATTTAAGCAGGCCGGCATGATAGCGGGGACCACCGATGGATTTCGTTCTCTTGGTGGTCGTCGTTGTGTTTGGATTGTAGTGTGCTTACCATCAGGTACAGTACAGTCAATGTGCCGAGCTATTATAAAAAAATAAAAAAAGCCCGCCTTGCTCGCCTCCAGGGTTACAAACGTAGAACGATACGTTAATTTGTAACTTAAAAAAGACGTCTTTCGGAGCGAAGTCGATAAAATACCAAAGTGGTACAATATACGAAATATACGATAATTTCGGCATTGCTGGTACGATAGCTGCCGTGTTTCAGGTTATGCACCCTGCTTATTACGAACTGTGATATGTTTAATGGCACCGTTTATCATCATTTTTCTATGACGGAATTGATACGATAAACCGAAGTGTATCTCATGGCTAAAATATAGTATTAACTATCGATACATCGTATTGCTATATCGATATTCCGTTATATCGTATCGGACATCCCTAGTTCAGTGATGTCAGTTGTCACTTTTGTCAATGTCATGAAATAAGTGAGGTTATATTGTTGTTATGGAATAAATATTATATATTTAGAAGATTTCTTGCTGTTTTTTTTAAATTAAAGTAAGTAAATTTTAGCCTTTTTATTAAAATCTTATCTATTTCTTGAGAATATAAAAATATCGTATAAAATTTATAGTTAATTTAGAATGCAAGACATACCCAGCCAAAATGGCGCACCGAAACTGCTGACGATAAACATTACTTCACTTTGTAAAGATTTACATGCTTGTGCATGCTCTTAGACATAATAAAGTCTTTGTTTGGGTAAAGTGAATGCTTTAATCTCGTGTTGTATTATTAACCTATGCTTAGTGAGATATGAAGGAAGTGATATTAGCTATTATAACCTTCGTATGTAGCGTATTTTTAGTTTTTGCCTTTGTGCTATTTTGTAAGTAGTCCATTTTGCTTCTTGATAATAAAATTAACAATCGAAATATTAAATACAACGAATAAAGTACTATAATGCTCATTACAATACCGGTTGCAAATTGTCTTTGTTCTACAGGTACATAGTGTACATAGGTACATAGTGTGGAAGTGCTGTTTATCCAAGTTTCGCTTTGTTCGCGAGCTGCTGGGTGGCATGTCAGAGACGCCTCCTGGATCAGAGAGCAGACATATTATTAAAATTAAGAAATCTAAACGGGAATAACTTTATAAAGAAAGTAAATCTTTGTGACTTTATAAATATATTTTTTAAGTATGGTGATATATAACTAATTATGCCAACTTAACCTTGCATGTAAACAAAGTCTTATAAATAACGTCATATATATATTTGTGATATATGATGAAATGTAATTAATGATTTCAATTTGTGATATGAAAATTATATTTAAAAACTATTTTCACAGTAAGTACAATAAAACAAGCAAAATGAATATCAGATGTGCACGTCCTAGTGATTTAATGAACATGCAGCACTGCAATTTGCTGTGTTTACCAGAAAACTACCAGATGAAATATTACTTCTATCATGGACTCTCTTGGCCTCAACTGAGTTATGTTGCAGAAGATGAGAAAGGACACATTGTTGGTAAGATTTAATAATCTTATATAATCTTTTCTTTTATAATTAAAACCTTTAATGCATACGGACATCTAATTATGTACTAAGTATGTATAAGCACTTTATCATAATAAAGCTCATTTCCTTATTTATGTCATTCAGGTTATGTGTTAGCTAAAATGGAAGAAGATGGTGAAGACAATCGCCATGGTCATATAACATCACTGGCAGTGAAACGATCACATCGTCGTTTAGGACTGGCACAAAAACTAATGAATCAAGCTTCACTTGCGATGGTGGAATGTTTTCAGGTAAGGTTCATATTTGTTTCAAATTGAGAGTGCCTCATGCCTCTTTTAAATGTAATATTACTTAACAAATCTATTCAACTTTCTTTAGTTGTATAGATCTATACACCATAGTGAGATTCTATAATATATTAAAAAGTTTTCCAAGTCATAATTTTTACTGTGGAAACATCTCATAGCTATGTGTTCCCACGTTATAACATCAGATCCTTCAAGTTTAACACAAAGGTCTATACATGCTGGCAAGACAGTGACAAACTTGTCACCATTGTTTTTGGATTGTACTGTACTTATCATCATGCACGCAATGTCACTTTCCTGAACTACTATAAAAAAAAAAACATATTGCTTATATTATTGTTTAGTTATTATTTAAATAATAAATTTTATTTTTCAGGCTAAATATGTATCACTCCATGTAAGAAAAAGCAACAGAGCTGCATTAAACTTGTACACCAATTCTCTTGGTTTTAAGATTTTGGAAATCGAGCCAAAATATTATGCAGACGGTGAAGATGCATACTCTATGATGAGAGATTTAAGTGCTTTTGCTGTTGATAGCAAAACAGAAACTCAAACAGAAAATTTGGAAATCAAATCTGAATCTGCAGTTATATCTCAATGTTGATTTGGATGTACATAATAATACATTTAATTTAAAGTAATAAAATATATTGTATGTGAATATGTCTCGTTTATTATCTTTCATAAATATCTGTTACTCACGAATTTATTTAACTCATAATTTTATTATGTAGTCTGGTCTAGGTAATCATCAATGATTATAATTGGTAAATTTGTCATAATTAGAAAAAGGATAGATTTCCACTTTAGTCGATAAAAATTAAAACAATGTTAAACTATTTGGTATTTTGTAATAATTAAATTTTATCTATAGATAGTAAATCAGTGTAAATAATACTGCCATATCTAGTATAGCTGCAGTGCTTTGATTCTGTATTCTGGCCTGAAAGGTATTATGGTTGGCAACATGCTGGTATATAAGGAATTTCAACTTAGTTTTAGAGAGTAGCATCCTATTATTATTATTAGCAGTGGATAATAACTCCTTTTTTGGGTAATGAAGCGAAATTATTTATTGAACTCTGATGGCAGTTTCCAAAACTATCTATTGTTGTATCTGGTTTGCCTGCACAAGAAGTTTGTCGTGTTTTGATAGTATTTTATATGTTACAAAGCTATCGATGACACTAATTAGGTACCTTAATATTGTTTTAAGATATTTTTATTTCGGATTCGTATACTTATGTAAATAATAGGGCTGCAGACTATGGCCACTTTGATATAAATGACCGTCGAGACAGTGACTGTCAAGATTTAACTGTCGAAATGATATCGTGAAGAGGTAACCATCACACAATACACTTGAAAAAACATAATTATTCAAAACCTACACTATACACCACACTAGTATTAGATATATTTTTAAGTCGCTTGTTTAATTCAAGGCCACATTTCTATCTATACATATAATAAAACGGAAGTGTCTGTTTGTAATGTCAAAATAACACATTTTTACTAAATGCATATGAAAGTATACACAGAACTTATAACAAACAACCATATTTTAAAATTTTTGCATGCCTGTATGTTCCAGGTAATCTTCTAAATGGTTTGACCAATTTTGATGGGACTTTCAATAGCAGATAGCTGATGATATAAGGAATAAATTAGGCTCAGTTTATTTTAGAAAAAGAAATAGGGATCTGCACAAAAAATAAAAAACACTTTTTTAGTAGTCCACGCAAGCGGAGCTTCGGGCTTAGCAAGTTAACGAGATGAGTCAACTGTCCAAATTCTAGGGGAACGAGACAACAATGATTTTTTATCTTTCCTTTCAATAACCGCGTTCAACGAATTTCGACTTAATAGCGACGTTTTTCATTGCACAGAACAATAATGAGTGACGACAGAAACCGCTAGTGAGAAATAAATAGTTTCGCTACAATACAATAACCAGCTATCCATTATTGCATTGATAGTTGCAATAACTATCTATGTTTCCCAACAACCAAGCCTAATTTACTGCCTCAAGACTAAAGTCCCTTTTGAGGTTTTTATATTTATAACCATTTAGCTATAGCCTGCATGATCCTATGTTACAAAATGGTATGTTTACATAGAACAATACTTATGCAAGTGGTATAAACCAACTTTTGCACTCTTTATTTTACTGATTTTTTAAAGAGTTTGTTGTGAGATAATCCCTGGAACTTCTGATCTGGTTCTTTTTTCCAACTAACTGCAGTTTTTCCAGATTTTTTGGCAAGTGCAGGAACTTGGTCAAAATGGCAACAGAGGTGCAAGGGTGCCAAAGTGGTCAAACTTCAGTTTCAGCTCTTGTTATGCATGCAATTCTGTGACTTGAGACCTAAGTACTGATCAGATTACAAAAATTATTTCACTAATAAAGAGCTACATTATCTTATGAGTTATATGTTATTTTTTTATTGGTATTCAATTTTACATCATAATTAACATGAAAGAAGTTGTAGGATGTTGTAATGTTGTAAGGATGTTGTTAGTGTTTAAATACTAGTCCTCACATTATGATTTGGAGCCAATTGCAAATTTGTGGTTTAGTATTTATCCCCACTACATCTTATGTTAAAAGGCAAAGATAATTTATTAGCTGTGTGAAATAAAAACATACTAATAAGTTTAATTTCTATTACATATTGTTAATGATTAGTCTTCCTCAAACAAATGGTCCAGTTTTAGCACAAGTTTTGATTCAGTAGTACTGCTTTCTTTGGGAAGCTTTTTGTTTGCCACATCTTTTTTATCGGTCTTCTTTGATACTCCTACAACATACTCTGGCATGATCACTTTACCACATTTAAAGACTGGTTTTTGATTGTCGGGTGTCCTTTTAAGTGACAAAGAGTAGTTGTATGTAGGTTTTTTAAATATTCCTTCATCTGGATCATGATCTATACGTGTTTTGGCTGCCTCCTTTTCTTCTAATTCCCGAATGAAGGCGAGCGCTGTTGCTGTATTAGTAGAGTCTGACATTTGATCTGGAGTTACATCAGAAAGTGAGTAGTATACCCAGTTTTGTGGATTCTTTATGAAGCCAGGTATCGTTCTAGCTCTTAGGCATTCTCTAATATTTGCATGTTCTCTTTTGTATATGCTCTCTTTACCGCGGAATTGTTTCATTTCGCGTTTCAATCGTTTGTATGTTCGTCTGTCTATCGTGCTATAATCTTGTTGAACTGTAGCTTTGTTTGTTTTTGAAAAGCTGGACTGTTCTTCAGCATCTTTTAAATGATCGAAGAGATTTTTTTGTCTATCGTGGAACGTAGACATTGTATAACTTTTTTATTTCAATGTTGATACGGCGGTTTTAATTACGATTCAAATTAAAAAAGATATATTAATTATGAACACATAACAATATACTCTCAAACGAAGATAGAAATAGATTTTTTATTATTGTTATAGAGTGACAGTTTTCGGTAGTGTTGATACATCAATTAACAATCAATAGTTAATAGGACATTGAACTATCGATTGTTGAAACAAAACAAACGATTGTTGATATCCAATAGGTACATAAACGGGGTATTTTGTGATTACTAGGAAGATTTGCACGAAATACTTTCTTTTAATAAAATTGTGTATGGTTTATTTTTTCTATGGTGACGTTTTAATAAAAATCACATAAAAATGTCACAAATAAATTTAAATAAACTGATTGTCCTCATCTAAGCGTTTATGTAAAAGTTATTAAAGTTTCTTTTTTTATAACTGGCTGTTTTTACAAAGTTACTAAAGTACGCAACCTTTGGACACACGCGATAATCTTTTTCACGGTGACTTTTTGCTAGTATTTTTTTTTTCGAACTGATTACTACAACTATGTTGTTAGCCTTTCGGGTCCTGAAGCCTTTGCGGCTTTTACAGCTATTCTTACGATCGATTTATAACAATTGATTGTCTAGCGATTAATTGATTGTTTCTAGAAAACAATGGATTATCATTATTTGTCCTAAACCCCGATGTTAATTTATAACACTAGTTTTCGGTCACATATTATATAACATATTTGAAATCTTTCAAAATCAGGGATGATGGATGGTGGCCATTAATGACGTTAAAGTTGGTATTAAAAAAGGCTGGCACCCTCAAGTACATAGCAAATAACAGAGGTAGGGGTGTCCACTTAAAAAATATATCGATATTTATATTCGATGTAAAATATCGGATCCTAGCATCGATGTTTATCGATATATCGCTAGAAAACATCGATATTTTTTCAATAACGAATACTTTCCACAAAAGTTTAATATTACCTTTTTCCAGTGAAACGCGCAGTTTGTGGTCCTTGATTTTCTATATGTGAATGTAGAATCAGAGACCAGAGTAACATAGCTAAACTAGTATTATAATAATAGTGATTTTCTATGAGTGTTACTTGAATAGAATTGTATTACTTTTGATAGTGGTGAGATGACTGAGATGTGGTTGTAGTGTCACATCACTATTGAGTTAATTTGTTTACAAGTTTAAAAACTAAATGAAAAATACACTAAAGAAATTATTTGTAGCAATGCACGTAAGTACATAACATATCGATTAACTACTTACTTCATTATAATGATATATGATGTATAAAAATAAAATAGGAAATATATTTATTATTATGAAATGTATGATAATATAAAATATCATTATGTTATATCTTCCAAATAAAACACTGTCACAAACGAGTAGAGGTTAGGTTCAGGAACATAATACAAATATAATATGACATTTCTTTTCAACTTCGAACTAGCTATCAGATGATGCGTTAACTCATTTCAACATTTTAGGGTAATTAATTGTATTAACAAGTAAAAGTCTTACATAAACTTGTCTTAGATAAACAAACAAAACAATGATTTAATTGCGTTATAGCCAACCAAACAGCAGAAGACGATGCAAGAAGAATGAGAGTGAGTGAAAGTAAATATAACGAAGAGTGAATGGACGATCGATCTGTCAGGATAGATTAGGCAATTAAGCTGGTCACTCACAGATGTCACTATCATTATGAAACTTATTTAAAATTTAAGTCATTAAGTAGTGTTAAAATTATTGTTGTTAATAGATTCGAAATAAAAAGCAAATATTCGTTGTTTCTATATAAATAAATCGATATATCGAATACAATAAATGTTTGTCAAAACATCGAATCACTACGATATAATATCGTCATTAAAACATCGAATAAATGCGATATATCAATGTTAAGTGAATATCCCTAAACAGGGGCTTAGTACTGTCCAAGCCCGGTAAAGTTGTAACAGCCGTAAAGGCTCCAGGGCAAGGTTACCAACCTCAATTTTAGTAAATTAGTAGACTAAGTATCAAAAATCGGAAGACTGTAAAATGAAATTTCGGTAGATCTACCTACTTACTCTATTCATTAGATTTTTGAAAATGCAAAATATGTAAATTAAAAACATTTCTAGAAAAACTAATTTATTTATTTAAGTTTAAACGTTATTAACTAGGATGCCTGTTTTCAGGGTTTCAAAGTCAACAAGGTACTCTTATACATCATCATCATTTCAGCCAAAATGCAATAGTGCTGCTCGCATCCAGTGGCTCCCTGCAACCTTTACCATGTCGTTGGACCACTCTTATACATAGTTTCACTATATCCGTCTGTCTGTCGCGGCTTAACTCAGAGATTCTTAATACTAGAAACTAGCTATCTAGGACTAGCTTCTGGGAAGATAGCTATACATTGTATATCTTAGATTGATTTTGTTATATGTATGTACTAGCAGTAGTTATTAATAATAATTACCATATCATACACATAGTGATAAACCATCACTGTTTTTTTTTGTCGCTTAACGGGATCAGCTAGTTTATTTGCAGTAATAGAGCGGGGTGGCAGTAATCGCGACCACTATACACATAGTAATACACGCAACACTGATTCTCTTTTAGTTTGACGTGTTATTGGATCAGCCGGTGTATATGCAGTAATAAAGCGGGGTACAATACCTTTGAGTAGATACACAATACAGGGTTTTTTTGGGGCTTTCGAACATTGCATTTAGGGTTATTTAGGGCTATTCTATGTTGATCTTAGGTCTATTTTTTTTAGGAGTTGGTAACCCTGCATGCGGCCTGTCCGATGGTAAGCAGCTACCATAGCCTATAGATGCTTGTAATACATTATATGGTATAATGTATATAATATACTATATAATATAATATAATATGGTATAATGGTATAGCACGCTGCCGACCTTTATAGTCATAATCACTACGATATTAAGTTGCCGTATCTCTGTGTGCCGTATGTAGGAGCTATTGTTTGTAGGTAGAACGTATTGACATAATTATATTCTACCGATAGGCAAGAACGTTCATAGAAATAAATAAATAAATCACATACTGATAAACAACATGGTGGTCGTTCGTATAGACATACATACATCGCAGAAGAGACACAGTTTTGGCTGGATTTGACTGGATGCGAAGGACCGAACATCGGATCCAGTGGCAATCCTTGAGGGAGGCCTATGTCTAGCAATGGACCGATACAAGCTGATTATTATGATGATGATGAATTCGACAAATATATTTGTGATCGATTTTTATAATACTGGAAAAACCTTATTGGATATATAACATTATCGGCGCCGTTACTATAGATGCGCTTTCCTCTTCATCTACCTTGGGAACTTGTTGAATTGCTTTCGTGGCTGAGTGCATAAGCGCTCGCCTCCAAGCCCGGGTGAAGCTGTAAAAGCCGTTTGAGACTTCAGAGCCTTCATGGCTAACAGTATAGTCAGTTCGAAAAAAAAACGTCTTTATTTTGAGTGCGTTTTCCTGTATATAATTTATAGCATGTCTTTATTAGTAAGCGTCAAAAGTCAAAACTAATTATTGAATGACAGCGCTCGCTTCTGAGACGTGAATCACCGTAAGGTGAGTATAATATGTTCGTTGGATGTGAAGCTTAATAGTCCGATACTCATGAATTCGTCATATGCGTCATAACTTTGTTTCATAGCATTCAACTAAAGTAGATATAAGATTCAATAAAAATTGAAGACGGAAGATGACTTCATAAGTCTATAGTGTTTTCAATGGAGGGACAAAGATTTATTCAGCCAGACCTCACCTACGAGAATGAACACCATGATTGTACAAAATACCTCGAGATACAGATAAGTTTCTAAGGTAGCATATATCTATTTGCATTGTTTAGTAAGATTTATCAAAGATTATGTTGGAAGTCTAAGTTTGTTTACTTCTTATGTAGTTCGCTTACGCTGCGGTAGATTAGATACGTAGCTAATTGCTTGTTTAGTATTAATGAGGGTAAATACATCGACTGAACTTCATTTAAGAAGAAAATTTGAGAATTTGTTCTTTTTATAACCGACTTCAAAAAAGGAGGGGGTTCTCAAATCGATTGTAGGTATATTTTTTTTATGGATGTTCAGGTATAACTTCTTCGTTTATGAACCGATTTAGATAATTAATTTTTCGTTGGAAAGAAGATACTTCATGGGTGGTCCCATTTTAATTTTCATTGTTATTGGTCCTTCGACTTCAAAGATACACCAGGAAACTCCTCAAAATAATTGATTTTGGTTTCCTTTTTTGTCAAATGTTAAGGAAACATTTATAGTGATACCTATGGTATTAGACGCGTCTATAGGCTACGGTAGCCGCTTACCATCAGGCGGGCCATATGCTCGTTTGCCACCTTTGTAGTATATAAAAAATACCTTGAAGTACCCTACCTCAAGGAGCTCCACCAGTCGGAATGCCCCAAGTACAAACAAATCCCCAAATAAATTTCTCTGTGTGCTACATCAAAGAAGAGAACCATAACACACTATTTAGCTAAAAATCTGTTCTGGCATTTGCACTTAAGAGCCAGTATATACCTAATACCTATACCTAATATTTATGCTTAGCCTTCTTAATATCTCCGACCGCATTGTCATTTAAAAAAGGACGAGTATGTGTTATTAAGCTCCCTAATAAGTACTACCTACAATACTAATGGCGTTGATTGGAAGCTGTTCAGACAAGAAGCCCATCCAGTGAGTCTCAGTAAGATGAGAATCTGTTTCTTATGAGTTCTCACCACGTTTAAACATTGAAGTTTTGAAATAATAATTTTCACAAGAAAGTTAGTTCTGTTAAAATGTTAAAACTCACTACATTCGGTTCATTGGTGAGAATGTTACTACTGGTGCTGTCAAACAATGATGTCTCAGTGGTAGCGCGTATGGACACCGTTTCGAGATAGCTTTCTAGCTTTTAGTGAAGGAAAATATCGTCATGAAACCATAGCATGATGGTAGGGCATTTTCTAGCTAGCAGCACCCTTAAGTTGAAAATCTGTCGCCAAGCACCTATAGGTGTGTTTTGGCAGCAGCACTTGAGAACCAGTGCCTCAAAAGGATTAGTGTGCCACCATCTTTTGCCACATCGTAAATTAACATTACATGAGAATCTGGCCATAAAGCTAAACAGCTAATTAACAATAAAAACATTTTCAGTAGTAGAATTTAAAAAAGTTCGACTTTTAACAAACTATAAGTAGCTACATTTATTTGTGTCGCAAAGGAAAAGTCCTTGTAACGTTACTCGGTCTGAAGGTTGTTAATGGCAACACGCACTTGCATACGAGGTGTTCCAAGTCGACTAGTCCCCAGGAGTAGCATCCTATTATAGTTCTCAGGACTGCGGTCCTTTTTTAACTTGGTTATAAATACACGTAGCTAGATACTGCTCTGATTACATAACTTTATCAAATCAATAAAAATATTTTGTTCAATTTAGGCCATAAGAAGACACTTATGAATGGTTAAGAAATTACACATTACCTACTACTACCGGTTCGGTTAACATCCCAGTCATCGAGAAGAGTCGGCAAGAAACTCGATTTTACTTAACATCAGATGGACTGCACGCCTGTTTGCTACTTGACATTATTAGTGTTCAATTAATACTTTTTACAATTTAATTTATTCGTATTTTTTTATATTGTTATTGGTTTATAATTGGCCATTCAAAGTTATATGTATTCGACGGTACTTATCATCATCATCATTTCAGCCGAAAAACGTCCACTGCTAGACATAGGCCTCCCTCAAAGATCGCTACAATAACCAGTCCTGTGCTGCCAGATTCCAGCGGCTTACCGCAACCTTTACCAGGTCGTCGGACCACCTTGTGGCGGGTCTGCCCACGCTGCGTCTTCCGGTACGTGGCCGCCACTCGAAAACTCTTTGACCCCATCGGCCATCTGTTCTACGAGCTACGTGGCCCGCCTACTGCCGCTTAAGTGTAGCTATACTTCGGGCTATGTCGGTGACTATTGTTCTCCTGCGGATTCCTCATTTTTGATTCGATCACGCAGAGAAACTCCAAGCATAGCCCCCTTTGAGCAACTTTGAGCTTTCTTATGAGGCCCATAGTTAGCGACCACGTATCAGCACCATATGTAATCACTGGCAACACACACTGGTCAAAGACTTTCGTCTTGAGACACTGCGGTATCTTGGATGAAAATATGTTACGTAGCTTCCCAAACGCTGCCCAGCCGAGTTGGATTCGACGATTGACCTCTTTCTCGAAATTGTAATGTCATTAATTTATGTTTAAAAATTTATCGATTTGTTTTGTATGTAGCGGCCCACGTTTAAATCACAATCTGTCCGGGTGCCCCTAGTTCCAATAGCCAAATGTTATGAGGCTATTTTTTAAATTTATTAAATTGATATTATAATTAACGCAAAGCGAAGTCGAGGGCGGTTGCTAGTTAATAAATAAAAGTAGCGTTACCTACCAGCGCGCATATTATCTTTGTAATAACCAAATATTGTCATACACTTATACAAACATTGTATCGTTATTAGTATAGGCTTAAATCGTTTTTAAATACGACCACAACTTTTGTTTTGTACCTACTACAAACTTTAGTTCCTCTACGTTTCCGCTAAAAGCGCTTCAACTAAATGGTAAAGCAGCATTTATCAACCTTTTTCTACGTAGCATTCGATTCGGACCTCTAAAGAGATTCTTACTACTATTTATTTATTTATAATATTGCTCATTAGTGATAAGGAAAAACATTGAATAAAATAAAACCTTACTCTTATTTAAATAGTGTTATACGTAGGTTAATCGTAGATAAAAGAAATATAGTGTATCATTAACATAATATTTTCCACACCCGTCAAACGTTTTGATTTGGGTACTATTTAGGATAGGTTCGCGAACCCCAGTTAGGAAACCCTGATATAAAGGAAAGGAAATTATTGTTCATATTAGAACAACTATTAAAACTTATATGAGACCCATGGAATTCACTTTCAACATCACTTTCAACTTGGTATAAAGTGTAAAGGACTCTACAGACTCTACTGCACTTTACCATAGAATATATAGTTCATCTTAAGCAAGTTATATATGTACAGTACACTTCAAAAAATAGATATCTCCGTCCAGGTATTTACACTGACGTCACTAACTAATCCCAAAACGCGACGCGTCGAAGTTAGTCGCATTGCAGTGGTCATAATCCACTGTGCCACGAGTGTTTGACCATCCCACTAATAGGTTCATAAATTACCTAACCTTGTATTATTATGTTACTTATAATTAGCGCCCTAGCAGCTACCATTTGTAGCTATTCTAACGGCTCGAGCGACATATTTTGTTGCGCCTTTATTGTGCTTCGGCTGCACAGACCATCGCTTTTCAGAGGCCAGGCTCAAATGCGGCTTAGTTTGCCTATAGTAACAATGTGGGTATTAGAGAAAAGACAAAAAAGAGGATAGTTCGTCTATTTGGGAGCTTGAAGCAAAATGTTTTTCTAATTAATGTGAGCAGATGTAGAAATAACTCTAAAAAGGTCGCCCACTTCAAACTAAGAGGCGCATCTGAGGTCCTGACACTCCTGTCGTCTAAAATTCTTAACGATTACTTACAGATAATGCGCAGCTTAAACCGGTTGGTCTAGCAACATGAAATTTTGTACGGGAGTTCCTTATTTAGTATAGGAGAGATAGAAAAATTGCTTTCACACGTGATAGCTTTATTATTTATTTTAACTACTTTATGACATGTGAAAAACTAAATTTTTCCATGGTAAGCTGGTTAAGGAATATAAAATCATGGAATTTGTTAAACTGGCAACAGTCTTACACGGACCGTGGTTAGGTTATCTTGGCTGGTTAACTTCATTTTCATGGAAACACCACATATTTTAGAAATTCGATGTATTCGTCTAAATCATTTTATAATGAACCCGTATTTAGGACTTCGCTTATCATGATTTCGGATAGGTCGGAAGATTATATGAACTCTTATTACCTCGCTAACTATGAATTCGGAATGATCGGGCGCGTCGGAATATTTAATGGATTCATAAGTTACATTCGGGTTTTTCTATTTATTACGATAATAGACAACGCTTAAAACAGCCTGTTAACACTATTGTGAAGTGTTAAACTGTGTATGTATCTAATCAGATACAGAACTCAAATTAACCGGAAGTCCGCAACAACTTTATCAAATATGGTCGGAGCCGGAAACGCCTAGATTTTTCGCGGTCGATTATTTAATGTGAATTAAATAACGCCTTTCTATAATAAAGTGAGGTAAATAAAGTAATAAGTTTTGAAATTAGGTCCTCGAGGTGAATAATGTTTACATTTCCAGTGTTATTGTTGTTATAATTTAGAATTGCGCCTGAGTCATAAGCGATAGTACGCACGTATGTTTCGCCAAGGGCGCACGCGACCACGTCGCTACGCTTTGGTCGCGAGATACAGCTGTTACGGGGAAACGACTGTGGTTATTTTTTATTTTCAGGGAAATTTTATATTTTATAAATTTTAAACGAATTACTATTTTATCGTATTTTTATTTTTTTACTTTGCTAAGTTGACCTGCATTGGATTTTTTCTTTCAGCCTTCTTATGCTATAGCAGAAGCTGATTACTAAACTGTGCTAGTTAATCGTTCTAACTGAGCCCTCAAGAGTAGCTCCTTTTTATGACAGGCCTCAGGACCGCGGTCCTTTGAGGTTGGTTATATAGCTAGAGGCTGAAATGACATGTTGGCAACTTTCATGATATAAAAAAATTGTTATAAGGAAACAATTCGAATTGAATTTGAATGAATAAAATTCTTCTAGATTTGTTAATGACTAATATTATTTATAATTTTATTAAAAATATCTGGCCCGGCAGACGATGTCCTGCACTTTCCGATAATCAATAACTTGACCACAGCGCCACCTATTCCGATTTATTTTCGGAAAACTTTCCTAGGACCGTAACGAACAAACATATCTATAGCTCGCTCGAATCGTGAAATATTGGTCTCGAGTTGAGAAAAGAATCAACAGAAAAAAGTAATTTTTCTTTCCTAAAAACCTTACACCTTACCCGACAATACAAACATTAAAAAAAGGTCAGCCCATTCCAGTTATTCTTAAGTGATGCGCTTACCAATGAACAGTAAATTAATATGTTTCTATATAAATTGAACGGAGTGATATAAATAACTGAAAAATATTATATAGGAAATGAATAAAATGAGCTCGTAAGGTTTGAAATATCACGATTTGTAGGTACACTTTGCGTTCTCGTCTAAAATTTTATTGATATAAATTATAAGAGATCTAAGATATTTATAAGACTGGTTAATATTATTATAATAATCTTAAATAAAACCTATATTTATAGTACATATATGTAAATGCATTTATAGTGTTTTGAAATGCAAAAACGTGTTAACTGTTAAGAAAACGTATCTGTTTGTCAAAACAAGTTTTGTTAGTAAACATATTTCCTACAGGAATACAGATACCCCGTAGTTGGAGGTTTAGTCAATACTGCCTTCGATACGGGATAATTTTAGTTTGTAACCGTCTGGGCGACTAGGCGACGCATGCGTGCTTAGCTGAACGGCAGGCACCCGGCGGCAGTCGACCAACGACCGGCGCCCACTTATCCACAGAGGCCGGCGGAGCGCGTTCGTTGCGAAAAACCGCTCGCTAATATTAGCATTTGAGTTTGTGTCGAGTCGGTGCGGCGTTGAGTTCGCTGAGCAGTGTTTTTCCGGGCGAGCCGTGACAGGGCGGGCGGCGCGCGCCGGTCGCGCCCCTTTCATCTTTAATACAACGTCAGCTATACATAAAACGGCTCGTTCCCACAGGTGTGCAAACGTAAACTGTAAAAGATAACAAAGGATAATATAATACAGTGGTGCAGTTCTAACTGCAGTGCTGAATAACCTGATGTGTTTGAATTTCGTATAATTGTGAACCGAGGGCAGCACTTCGAAACAGGTATTGTCTTTATTAACATAAAAATGTATTTTGAGTTATACTATAATTATTTCATCGTTATGAAAATGTTAAAAAAAATAGTTAAATAAAAATATTTCTTTATCAATTTTGAGTACCTACCTGCTTGTATCAAGTTAGAATAATTCTTATAGAATATTAACGAATTATGGTGGTATATAGACATCGTATGAAACACCTAATTAAACAGTTTTTATTTACTTTACGGGTATAAACTATACCGCATACTACCTTATGTAGCATTATCATATGCGTGTATTATTAAATATGTAATACAATTGAAATTAGAGTAAATAAAGTAATTTAGTTCAGTTCATTTTCAAATTCATCGTTCAACTGTGAGGTGCGCAGAAATTCTAGTATAACTGGCATTTTTCCTGCAAGGTACGAAATCTTCCTCATAATTATAATTCCTCATATAGAAGAGTGTGGGCATATAGAACCATTGTACATTAATATTATATACTTTCTTATCAGATTTGTAAATATCAGAACGAATACAATTTTGATGGCTTATAGCAGGAACCCAATATACTTTTAATTTATGTACGTATAATTTTGTGTATAGATTAGATGTCCACAAAGTTTGAATTTAAAGGAGAATACACGGATATATTATTTACAAAACAAGCTTTGTTATTACAAATATAACTAAACTCTTCGATCGTTAGTATAGTAAAGAAGTGATTAATATGTAATTATAGAAACGGGGAGATAATTAGTACAATAACTCAAATAAATAAATTGTAAAGAATAATATTATACACAGAAATTTGATTTAGATATAAACTTGAGCATAGCAATATTATATATAGCGATCAAAAAACTCATTTATATAATGTATAAAAGGCTTTGCCCTGGTTGATTCTCATCGCCCAGCAAATTGCTATAAATAGAATTTAAATTTGGTGAGAGAGCAACAAGAAGAGATTTCTCAAAATTCAACTCCTAAGGCAGTGAACACACTGTTAAATATTTCAATGGTAATTTTACAAAAAAATATTGGAAACTGATAGGCAAAACATATAGCAAAGTAAAAGTAAAAAGTAGGGTATTGTAATTATGCAAAATTTTTGTGTATGGTTTATACATAAAGATTGTAAAATTATAGCACTTTTTAGGTTTCTTCACATGCTAGGAAAATTACTCGTATATTATTTATAACTTTGGATTATATATAAAATACAGTGTTTTGTAATTTTAGTCATACTTTGATATGTAAATCGATTGTAATTTTATCAAAAAAAAAAAAAAACAGTTCAAATTTTTATGGGAAACTATATTATTCAGCTTGGATTTATTTGAAACTTTGTGTTAATACTATTCGAAACAATTAATGAAACATGTATATTGGTGTTTTCCAAATTTTGACCTCCAAGAATGCGAGAGGGATTGGTAAAAATGATATATAGTCAATATTTTTTCTCGGTTCTGATTAATCAATAAATAATTAACCAATAACTAACTACGCTAGCGACGCCGCGTGCGAAACTAATATTAGGTCTTTACCTATGAAATTGCCGTTTTGTATGAAAAAACTTAAACGATGTTTTTTCATGTATTTTTTATTTGTATTAATCGCAGTAATCACCCATGCAATCAATGCATCTTTGTCAGTGCAGTGGCAGTTTATTGATGCCCTTCTTAAAGAAATCAGCTGGACGGTTAGGCAACAAATTCTTCAAAGGCATTTTGTACTGCCTTTCGTGTATTGAATTTTTTTACCGCCAAGGAGTTATCCAAATTCTGGAAAATTAGTAGTCTGTAGGCGCAAGGTCTGGTGAGTAGGACGGATGACGGAGAACTTCCAACCCCAGTTCTTGCAACTTGGAGACCGTCTGTTGTGCAGTATGAGGTCGCGCGTTGTCGTGCAAGAGCAGCGGAGACGAGCGATTGACCAATGCTGGTTGAAGATGTGCCAGCTTCTCCATCATTGTGTTCAGTTCTTCACAGTACACATCTGCAGTAATGCTCACCCCGTTTGTTAAGAAGCTGTGATGAATCACACCGGCGCTAGACCACCAAACAGTGACCATCACTTTTCTAGGGGTAAGTTTTCGTTAAGGGCATTGTTTAGGTGCGGAACCAGGATCCAACCAACTTGCTGAGCGCTTGCGGTTATCAAACAGAATCCATTTTTCATCGCAGGTAACAATGTGGTTCAAAATTCCTTCATTTGTGTGTCTGTTAGACAGTGCAAGGCACGTCTCGACGCGTAGTTCGCGCTGGCGATCATTGAGTTCGTGGGGCACCCATTTGTCAAGCTTTTCTACCTTGCCAATTTGACGCAAATGGACCAATATTGTTTTGACGCTAACGTCGAAAGCTGCTGCTAATTCAGCCGTAGATTGTGTATCATCAGCTTCCACAATCGCCTTTAATTCGTCATTGTCGACCAAAGTCTTCGGACGACCGCGAGGTTCATTTTTCAGGTCGAAATTCCCAGAACGGAAGCGAGCAAACCAATAACAGATGGTGCGTTGGTTTGTAGTGTTTAGCTCCGTAAACGTCGTTGATGTTGCGTGCCGCTTGTGCCGCGTTACGTGCCGCCACGACGGTACTCATATTCCATAATTACTCGAATTTTTAACGTATCCATGATGACAAAAAAGATTGAAATGCGATGAAAATGTAACACTAATCAATAAACAAAAGACTACTTTTGGAAAAAATATTCCATGTTTTTAAAATAGAATTAATTTGAAATTAGAATTCTTAGCCAAACAAAAATTATTTTAAAGTACTGCAGAACGGCAATTTCATAGGTACCTATTATTATAAATGTGAAAGTAACTCTGTCTGTTTGCCTATCTAGTTATCAGATAGTTACGTGATGAATTTTGGTATAGAGATAGATTGAATTTCATATTTATGCTTTTGGGAATAAATAAAGTGTGAACTAAATCGTTGGCAGATCTCCGATATTTGTCGCAGATATATCATACTAATATTTTGAATGTGAAAATTTGTATATTTGGATGTTTGTTACTTACTCAATGACGGAAAGATGGCTGAACGGATTTGTATGAAATTTGGCTCGTAGATGGTTTATAACCTGTTAATCCAGGATACTTTTATCTCGGTAGACTTAATTCTAAAATCCACGCAGACGTAGTCGCAGATAAAAGTTAGTATTAATAAAAAAAAACATTGTGGCAAAAACCCATAATCAGGTATCTTTACACAATAGTTTTATTATTGTTGGTTTCATGTTATATTTTGCACTTATAAGTTCGAGGTCACGTAGAAAATGAGTAAAGGAGAGTTCAGCGATTCATTGTCAGTAATTAGCAAATAATTCTTCATAAAACTATAAGTATAGATTAATTTAATTTAAATAATTTAATTAAAAAGTATTATTTACAAGTAATTTTAATTTATTTATTAATTTAAAAGAAATTTAATTTAAATTACTCTAACTATGGATTTCCGCTATTTCGAAAAACGTCAGCTCATTTTGTTTCCTTCCGTTATAATAAATATTTGACCCGTTTACTCATATTGGCACATTTCCAAACATAAATAACTCACTTTGATTCATAAATCGTGTACAATCATTTAGTATTTTTAAGAACGAATGAGGCAAATGTTTTTTTAGACATTCATGAAGTAGGGCGCTATATTCATTATTCACTTCATATTACCGCCCACTATTAAATGAATGTTTTGTCAAAATTTATTTTATATTCTAAGGAAATAACCGCCTTTCCTGCATATGAGGAACATGAAATAGCCATTTTAAAGCAAATCTAACAAATAAACTAACTTCAGAACATAAAGCTAAAAAAACCGGATCGTCCCGCTACAACCATTTAGGAACTGATTAACCTAAAGACGCGTTAACTGAAAAATTATAACTAAATAGTCAGTTTGAAGACAGCCCTATTTGTTTTCTTTGGTGAAGTTAAATTTACCTAATCAATTTAAATTTTTTAATATAATTTTGTTATCTTCATTAGTTATCTCAATGGCATATTTCTCCATCTGTATGGAGCCCTAGAGCTAAGCAGCCGCTCGCGCGATACAGTGACTCTACATTCACTAGCTTTCACAGACACACATGACACTACATTGTACACACACGCATAACACACAGGTACAAAGGTTCTGTAAGGGACCTTTTTTTTTGCCTAGTTAGTTTAGACAAAAATTTTCAGAACACTAAATACACATACACATGTTCCTTCCGTCCTCCCAGGTGGAAGAAATATGTATATATGTATAGTTAGTTTAGATGAAATGATAGGGAATTAGTCAGATCGCGACTTATTTGCATACGCGTAACACTCCGAGCCGAGGTTCGGCTACTTTGGCACCCTCGGATGTTGTTGCAAAGCTTTCGCGGCTGAGTGCCTTAAGCGCTCGCTCTCAAGCCCGGTAAAGCTGTAAAAGCCGTAAAGGCTCCAGGGCCCGTAAGGCTAACAGTATAGTCAGTTAGAAAAAAAGAAAAAAAAAGGCATTTTTCTCAAGGGGGCCATGGCCCTGTGTGGCGAATTGCGCTTTGTATCGCCTAAAGTATACAAGTAAAATATGTATATATGGGCCTTCCAGTTGCACGACTATTTTCTTTTGTGTTTTTTCTAAGGCCTTGTTTGTACCTTTCAAAAAAGTTAAATAGGGAGGTTTTTCAAGACGTAGGGCGTCAAATTTTAAATTATGCCACTGATCTGTCTATATAACTAAACATAAGTAAAACACCCCCAGGGCGGGCGATTTCACTTGTTTTATGTCTTGGCTTAAACATTGTCTTTTTATTGATATGAGTAAGAATCAAACTCGGCTGGCGTTTGGAAAGCTACGTAACATCTTTTCCTTCAAGATACCGCAGTGTCTCAAGGCTAAATCTTCGACCAGTGTGTGTTGCCAGTGATTACATATGGTGCTGAAACGTGGTCGCTAATGGGCCTCATAAGAAAGCTCAAGGTCACCCAAAGGTCGATGGATAGGGCAATTCTCGAAGTTTCTCTGCGTGATCGAATCAGAAATGAGGAAATCCGCAGGAAAACCAAAGTCACCGATATAGCACTAAGAATAGCTAGACTTAAGTGCCGGTGGGCGGGCCACGTAGCTCGTAGAACGGATGGCCGATGGGGCCAAAGAGTTCTCGAGTGGGGCCACGTACCGGAAGACACAGTGGTAAAGGTCCACCAAGGTGGACCGGTAAAGGTTGCGGGAAGTCGCTGGATGCGGGCAACACAGTACCGGTTATTGTAGCGATCTTTGAGGGAGGCCTATGTCTAGCAGTGGACGTTTTTCGACTGAAATGATGAAATGATAATGAACGCTAAAATAAGTAGAAAATAATATCCAAATGCATCAGCATTAAAAGACCAAGGACGGTATTTACAAACGTCCAATTAATTCTAACCTAAATACTCGTAAACTTAAAAACAAGAAAAGTCCGTATTTGTAAGAAGATGTATTCTTAGAATATTACTATTGTCCAATATAATTATTGTAATTAGTTATTCTTTTAAAATAGGGAAAAACGAGTATTTATCTCTTTGAAATTATAAGTTATTTTCCTGTTAATAGTTATTATTGCGTGTTATGCCAGGTCCAGTTCTGTATATTAATAAATTATTCCACTTACATATTCACTATAGCTATTATTTAAAGTTTGTTTTGTTATTAACGAAAAACTAAATGCCGTTTTTTTATCTTGTTTTGTTAATAACAATTGCCATTATTTATTTGCTAATACATCCTCGAGATACATTTTTCTAAATGTAATTACAAATCGAATGAGCTATCGCTCATATTTTTAGGATTTTTATCTCGAATTAACATCATTTTGAACTTGTTGAGTAGACTAGCAGGCGCGTTCGCGTTCTCCGTGGGTTTGTCGTATAAATTTAACACGGATGAAACCGTGGGGCAGAGCTAGTATATATATATATATACAAGCGAGTTTTTTATTTTCACACCATTTTTATCGGAAGTTTTCAAGTATAAGCTATGTTAGATGTGTGACGTCACAAACTACCTACCAAGAGCGATGACTGTACTTAATACAGTAGCTTTGGATAATGTGGTTGGTTAACCTAAACCTGTGACAAACATTTGAAATTCGATTCTATAACTATACCGATAAAGTCCATTGCGATGTGACTGAATAATCACATAAGTTTACCGAAATGTACGTAACATTACTTAATGGAAACTTATTATGGAAAAGTTTTAGGGGCATTTGCTTAACGAATCACGCTATTACCTTTGACAAAATTTTCCCTACATTTGAAACGGGTTCATGTGAATAATACTTGATACTACACCCTATATTAATGCACGCTATTCAACGGTTTCCCGCAGTTCACTTGTAAATGGCATGGAGTGCTTATGGTGTCTTAAAGTCTATAAATCTAGTAAGTACCAACGATTATCTTATTTTATTTCAGTGGACCCTTATTTCACTTCAGTGGACCTTCTGTCCTGCGTATTGTACATGGTAATCTCACACCAGTCGACTTTTGTTGTTAGTGTCAACGTTTCGTGTATAATCTTTCTTAATTACTGTTTGTTGAAGATAATAATAAGTACTTCTAACTCCTAAGAGTGCCTTTTGGAAAATTCAAATAATAAAGTACAGCAGCTGAAATGTAATTTTGTTTTACCAGATTAAATTGAATTAATTTCAAAGATATTACATATCATTGTTAATATTATCTGAAAACAAGATAGTGTACCTATCTAATAAGTAATATCAAAAATCAATTCTAATTTTAAATCCAGTTTTCGTTTTGTAAATATATTTAACTCTTCTGTTGGGATAGATACATCAATATGTAATATCAAACATATAAATAATCGATTCTATTCATATAATAACATTGAAGTATCTATTTGTAATGTGAAAATAACAGGTTTTTACTAAATGCACATGAAAGTATACACGATATCTATAACAATAGACATTGTCTGTCTGTCTGTTTGCTTGTTCTGGGTAATCTCTGAAAAGGTTGGACCGATTTTGACAGGACTTTCACTGGCAAATAGCTGATGTTATAAGGCATAACTTAGGCTATATTTTAGAAACATAAAGTTCTGCACAAAAAAAAACTCTACGCGAGCGGAGCCGCGGGCACAGCTAGTTAGAATATAAATAAAAGAATGAAATACAATTTTCTTAGCTGTTTCTTGTTAAATGTTATATATTCAAATGAAACTCTTATATATTCAAATGAAATGTTTATCCATTTTGTAAACTTTACATATTTTTACGACGTGTATTATTAAAAAATACACACATTATAAATATATACCGCTAACACTGTAAATTGTTTTAAAGTTTATTATGGAATAAAAAATGTATTCTACTGAATACGTTAATAAACTCTTGCTCGTAAGATAAATAAATATTCATGTCATGAAATTTTATAGTTTTCACATCTGAAAATATTACAGACGATTTTCAAATGGTAAACGAAGCAAATACTAAAGACGTAAAGACAGATAAAACATAGCAAAAGTATATTCTTTTTAAATAAAGTACTATCAAAAGTCCGTGTATCTAATCCCAGGGTTCACACTATTGCGACTTATAGAGTTTAGTCGTATACGTTAAAAATGTTAAAACGTTCATACTTATACGTTTTGTTAGTTGCTTTTCTTTGCTTGCCTATTGCTACTTTTGAAAATTGGTACTGTCACCGTTTAGGTTTTTTACCGCACGCTACTGTGAAATCAACGAAACGGTTTCTTTTACCGCATTCGGTTATACCGTGCGGTAAGAATATGGGTGTAAACATGCCACTGAAAACCACATAAGAAAAACGTTTCGGTAAACCCAAATTTGTGAACTTAGGGTAATAAACTAACTTTATTGGTGATGATGCTACCAACAAGTATGGAATAGATGATTCATACATAACGTAAATTGCTCTCGTGTGAATCAAAGATAATAGATTTATATCAGTCAGTTATAGCCCAGAATTTTGACCTTCTCGTTTTATGGCCATTTTTACGCTCGCATCGTGAATGTGGTGCGAAATTTGGCCATAAATTGTAATAAGAATTCTGTTTTTCATGACAAGCATTCCAAGTGATCACATTTTGAACAAAGAAATGACTAACAATTCGCCTGACGCATAATGATAATTATGCATAAATATAATTTGAAAATTAAAAATATCTTCATTTGTTATAAGATCCTTTATATCTTTGGTTCGATCGTTGGTCGTTAGCTTCTCCTTAAATGGAATAGGGTGACAGTTTATTAGAATTCAATTAGGTTTTATTCAGCTTTCGGTTCAGTATTATCTTAATAATTTACAAAAATAATAAATGTTATTCCGTGGCTTTCTACTGTGTATTGATTTAATACTTTTTTACTTCTGTCTTAGTTAAAGCTTAAGCTTAAGCTACTCAATAAAATATTTATTTATATTATCACCATTCACCGTGATGACTTAATTTAATACATAATATGTCACCGGGTTCAGAGGTGGACTAGCAGTCTTGGCCGCCCTAGGCCATGTAGTACCAGCCGACCCTTCTCAGCCCAAAGTTTACTGTGGCGTATATATAATAATAATTTACTTAAATTTTAAAACATTTTTATTTCGATGGTAATAAAGTACTGCAGTTTTACGATGTCAACATTATAATTCAAACGGATTTTTTTCCGTGTCTGGAGTCTTAACACTATATTATGCTTTAGTGTACTATTATTTATTGTCGACACATGTTCGCATTAAGTAGTATATTTTTTGTCACGATTAGCCGCCCTTAATATCTGGCCGCCCTAGGCCTGGGCCTAGTTGGCCTTAAGGGAAATCCGCCACTGATCGGATTATGAACCGTTAGTTCCTAGTAAATCTACTCAGATTCGAAACTGTTGATAGGTTATGAACAGATACTAAAATTTGCGGTCTAACGGTTACATTTTCGTAGGTATATAAAGTAATTGTATTGGTTAGGTTAGTTTGAAAATGCGATTATAATTGAAACTAATTAGCTGTTGAAACCTCACATTTTTCAAGTTCCATATCAAGGTTTTTTTTATTATTAAATAGGCTTAACCTCAAAAATTCAAAATTATTAGTGTTCGTTCACAAACTAACGACATTTTACAATCTAACTAGATTGTTTATAAACTAACAGTTTGTACAATTATCCGTTATTTGTATAATTGTATTATACAATAATATTATACAATATAATAATTGTATAATTTCAAAATTTACATAAAGTAAAAGTGAGTAAAAATAGTATAAAGTATTCACAAATCTGTTCATCAAAGTGCTGCTAAATTTCCAAACATGAGGATGTGCGATTTTATTGGATATGGGCTACTCTTGACCCAGTTCGAGGTATGTAGGTCGGCCGGTTGGGCTCGCTTGCTTGGCTGTCTAATGTTTTAATATTTTGCACTACTCGAATCCGTATAAAATGCCTTTGATTTTTTTTTGGACTTTTTATATTCAAGTTCATGAAATGTTAATAAAATTGTTATCTATTGTTTTGTTGTTGTTTTATCATAGATATATGTTTTTCGGTTTTATATAGACATAATATGGAAATTTACTAAATGGATAAATTACTATTTAATAACACGGTCTTATTCATTGACCACATGGTAGTGAAACTACATATCATTCTAAGGACTGACCCTGGTAATGCTTATTAATAAATACAAAAAAATCTAATTTTTTTAACTTGAAATATTTTCAAATCGTTTTAAATTTAAAGTTCAGAAAGTAATAAT
Organism: Saturnia pavonia; assembly: GCA_947532125.1. NCBI lineage: Eukaryota > Metazoa > Arthropoda > Insecta > Lepidoptera > Saturniidae > Saturnia > Saturnia pavonia. Next base: position 6,170,604 of record OX383907.1, on the reverse strand, counting down.
GTCTAATACTATTTTGGTTAAACGTTTGGATAACATGATCATTTTCTATTCACTATATCCGTCCAAACGTGAATTATTTTTTTCGAACTGATTATACTGTTAGCCTTAAGGGCCCTGGAACCTTTGCGGATTTACAGCTTCACCGGGCTTGGGAGCGTGAATAGGTTGACGACTAGACGCATCAAATTCCAAAATTATTCAAAATTGTCATCTGAGTTGTCTAATTTATAATTATGTTGAATAAATGAGTTAGTCGATAGTCTTAATTATTTTTGGTACACCGCACAGCACTTATCATATAAATGTAAACTTTAAAATGGCCACACTGCTGTGAAGTACCTATAGGTATATGCATTTTCGACTTATCAACGTATTCACCCTTTGTAAGGATAATTATTACATATATTAAAACCACAATTATTTACATTTCAATTACTTACAGTTTGAATATTCAAATGTATTCTTTTGTGGATTTACTTTTTAATTTAGTGGCCAGTACAAAATGTTTTGTTAGTATGTCTTCCGAATTCCAATGTCAAACGTGCTCTCAAAAGACCTTATTACGAAACATAAAACCACTTGTCCAAATATTAGTCAGTTAATCTAAAAAGATACTGTTTACTTGTGGTTAGATGCATTATTTAAATATTGTTGAATAAGTTTGAATAGGTTTTGTGTGACCTTTGTATATACAATACAATATACACAAATATTTTGTGTTTGCACAGTGATTTTAAGAAGCTATATTTACACCGTTTGCCTCTAACGTTTTCGTAGAGTTAACTAAAATATTGAAAGTCATATGAAAAACAACAATATGTGAGTGAAATATGAGTTTTATGCCGTGACTATAAGACTCGTTAATTCATGTTATGTCATACTAGCTGTCACCGCAGACGTGGCTGTGCCCGTTCCAGCAGTAAATAATTCAACCAAACTGACACCTTTATGTCGCTTTCAGGAATATTATTAAAAGCTTCTTCATTTAAAAAATACTAACTACCAATTTTCATTGTTAATCGGTCAAACGGTTTTTCGTGTTATAGTAAAGTTTGTTTGTTTGTAAGATTAATCTTTAGAATTACTTATCAGATTCGGAAAATTCTTACACTGATACAAAGCTACGTTCTGCCTAAATGATATAAACTATATTTAATTATTTTTAAATTTAATTTTATAATTAATATGACTGTAGTTGTGAATGGTTGCTAGTAAATTAAAAAAAAAACAAATTTAAATTCATATTATGCACGTTTGCGAATTACTATATTCTGAAAACTATTTTTTAACTTCATATGATAGATTTGGATTCTGAAAATTATGTTATGTCTGTCTGGCAAAATATATTTAGAGAATATCGATATATTAATTAAAAAACCCGTCAGTAAAATAATTACCTATTATTATAATATTATGAAGAATGTAATGTAACTCATAAAATAGCTTCCTGTATGTCGATTCACTTCATGTCAATTTCCGCATGACGCAGCTCGCAGAGCAACGCTATTTCTGCAACGCAGCTCATCGAAACAGCATATTTTCTTTTTCAATTATATAACAAATTTAGAACTTCTTTAGACGGTATTACTTGCGGCATATGTAGTTTATAGAATTATGATCGGTCCTTACCCGACTAAGGGGAAGCCAAAAGAAGGGCACTCTATGTAGGTATATGGACTTGTGCCCGCATATTTTCTAAATTACCTATTATAATTTGACAGTCGAGGTATCGTTAGAAGCGTCTTGATCGTCCGCTGTTATAGCTATGTGACGTCATACTAAATTCAATATGGCGCTGTCTAGAGAACACAAAGTATGTATTTATATATTTTTTTTAAATATGCCTTGGTGAGTATCCAGTGTTAGGGCCTAAAGAGCATTTAAAAAATAAATCGTAATTTTCAGAGCGCGATGTTTCCGTAGTTGGGTTTTAGTTTTTAAACTTATCTAGTTTTGTCTAAGTAGTTAGATTTATTCATGGGAATTTCATTGGTACCTTCACTGAATAAGAAATTTTTGAAGCAATGATGGCTCAGTGGTAGTGTGAACGACTTGTCGACGCGTCGATTGACGTGAGTTCGAATCCCTGCAATGAGCCTGAGCTTTCGGTGAAGGAAAATATCGTGAGGCAACCATATCATGATAGTAGGGCTTTTTCTAATGCCCGCCTGGCTAGCTACCACCCTCAGTGAAGTTAGTTGAAAATCTGTCGCCAAGCACCAATAGGTGTGTTCCGGCAGCTGCACTTGAGAGAAAGTCCTCCACTAGCGTGTTATTATCTTGTGCTACATCGTCACTTAACATCAGGTGAGATTGTGGCCACTACACCAAATCTATAACGATAAAAAAAAAATAACTTCATCATGTCGCACTTAAATTAAATGATGCGCGTGCAACTCTCAATTTTACTCTTTACTAAACGCGCTAAAATAGGTATAACTTAAATAATCCATAAAACTATAGTATCTACACTTTATGATAACTAAGTAAACTAGCTTATATAACAGACCTTCGTACATGTCAGCAAAACCGATTAACTAACTACTAGCAGGGTCATGGATACCGATAATTGCCAATTTATGCTAACGAAGATTAAATTAACAATATATTTTGTTCTGTACCTAGCTTACCAGCTTGTTTGAGCGTAAAATTACTTTCATTTACTATTATTTGAACTAGTATGATATCCATTGAAGCGTTCATTTTTCGAAAACTCTAAAATGTGTTTATTCCATAATTCTCGTTCGTATAGAAGTCTATAAGTATAAGTATTAAGCCGAAGAGTCAATTTTTTGTTTGAACGCGCTAATCTTAGATTAGAAAAAATATATTTTTCATAATATAGCTTATTTATTGAAGACTACTTGTGCCCGCAGCTCCGCTTGCATCGACTACAAAATACTGTCAGTAGAACGCACGCGCGAATTATTCTGGCACAAAAATGCTTATTATGGGTGATCCTTAGAAGATAGACATATGCTATCGCTGAGTTTTTATAGTTCTCTTTAGATCTACAATTATGTTATACATCTATTTTATATATCTCTTATGGTTTACTCAGCGTAAGCTATTTAAGGGTCCCGCAAGCGTATATTTCTGAATTGGTTCACTATTATCATCATTGCTTATTTCGTGTGTTACTTTATCTAAAAAAGTGTATCTTATAACCTGGAAAAATAAATAATAATTTTGTATTCTACGCGGACACAGCTAGTCTTTTATAAATACAGTTTCCGTATGTTTATTAGCTAAATCTGAAAAGTAGTGGATGGATTTATTTGAAATTTTTACGCAAAGTTTTTCTTTAAAACAGTGTCTATGTAAACTTTTATCCTGAAATTCCCACGGGAACAGGCAATACCATGCGTTTCGCAAGAATCCAAGTACATAAAATACAATTATATGTGACAAATAACTACCTATCACAATTTTTCACTTAAAAAAAATAACTATTTTTACTAATTTCTCTTAAAATACTCATACACTTATGAAATAAATTTATACTAAAGCTAATAATTATATGCTTTTAAGATGGAATTAAAGATAATATATATGACTAAGGGTGTGTTGTTTCATCAGTAGTTATAGTTAAAAAGAGCTTGTTAAACTGACTATTTGTTAATTTTGACAAAAGTCCGTTGTTTGATAGCTAGTTACCCTAACAGGTAGTTATTTTTTTAACAATAGTCAAATAATTTTAACTACTGCCTTCCGGTGTAGTTAACTAATATGGCGGATAGTTAATGTTAATCTTGACAGCTGTATTGTTTCATTCAGACGTACTTCACAATTTATGCATAAGTTTTATCTTTCTCGAATAGTAATAAAAATGAATTTAAATATTCAAAGATTTTTTGATTTGCACGATGATAGTTCATCTGAAAGCGACGACGAAATAATTGTAGAATATGTACTATTGCGGAAGCCAAAAACTATTAGGCCACATTTTTCGCAAATGGAAATATGGGACGATTCTGAATATATTGCTCGTTATCGAATGTCAAAGGAATGTGTTACGTGGATTGTTAGTGAAATTGGCAGATACATTCGATCTCCTACATCTAGGTAACTGTTTATTACTAATATTATCTTGTTTGTTTATATAATGTACATGTGCAAAAATCGACTAATATTTATATTACATACTTTTTTTTGTAGAAATAACGCTGTTTCTCCGTTAGAGCAAATCCAATTAACGCTAAGATTCTATGCCACTGGAAATATTCAGCAATGTTCAGGGGACCTATTTGGATTGCATAAATCGACTGCATGTTGAATTATCCATAACGTTTCAAGAACAATATGTACAAAATTGAAACAATTTATATCAATGCCTTGAGGAACAAGAGAAATTAGAGAAACAGTAAAAAAGTTTTACAATGTGGCAAAATTCCCAAGTGTTGTTGGAGCAATAGATTGCACACATGTCCCTATATTAAATTCAGGTAAGTTAATTATTATATAGACTTTATGGTTTTACCTAACAGTATTTGCCTGCTAATTTAAATGGAATTCCTGTTTTAGGAGGTGACAATGGTGAGTTGTTCAGAAACAGAAAAGATAAATTTTCATTTAATGTCCAAGTAATAGCAGGCGCAGAATTACGAATTATGGACATTGTAGCAAGATGGCCAGGTTCAGCCCATGATAGCACTATTTTCAATGCAAGTCTAATAAAATCAAGACTACAGAATGGAGAGTTTGGCCATTGCTGTATATTAGGTGATGGGGGATATGCACTCAAAAAATATTTACTGACACCGTTGTCCAATCCTACAACAGAAGCAGAAAAACTTTATAATGAGAGTCAAATACGCACCCGAAATGTTGTAGAGAGAACATTTGGTGTATGGAAGAAGAGGTTCCCATGTATAGGAACACAATTACGCGTTAAATTAACAACATCCAGCCAATAATAGTTGCAAAAGCAATTTTACACAATTATTGTATATTTAATAGAGAGAGTGTTCCAACAAGTAATGTTCAAGTGGAAGATGAAACCTATGAGTATATACAAAATTTCATAGGAAACTCTAGCGATACTGCTTATAGAAATCAGTTGATTGAAGATTATTACTCTAGGTAAGATAAAACACATTTTTACATCTTATCACCTCTGATCTAAAAAAACATAGGCTATGGTAGCCGCTTACCATCAGGCAGGCCATATGTGTGTTTGCCACCTTAGTTTATATATATATATATATATATATATATAATATGTATGTATTAAAAAGACTCCCAGAGAGGTAACAAGTTTTAATGCAGATTTGCAAGTATCATATAGTATTATCACTGCAAGCATGATACTGTAATTTTTCTTTAATTTGTACTTTTTAAGATTGAGCTTCATATTTTTTGTTTCAGATTGCTCAACTCAGGAGAATGATAATAATTGAAAATAACCTTGAAAATTTATAAATAAAGTATAGCAATTTATAAAATTATTTTATTTATTATTTATGTCTTCCAATCTTTTTTCTACTATTTTCAATTCAGTTTCAAGAAGTTTTTGATGCAATTCCTTTTTTAATTCAGTGTATTTAATAGTTTCATTAATTTCTTTTAAGTTGGCATAATATAATGATTCCTTATATTTGAGTTCAGTACAATGCAACTCCTCTTGATGCTTTAATTGAGCAAAATGCAACTCTTCTTTATGCCTCATGTTTTGTATATGTTCCTCTTCAGCAAATTTAAATAGTGAAGATTCTCTTGTTAATTTTGTTTCTATTAAATCAGCTTTTTATTGATATGACTTATTAATGTTTTTCTAGTTTGAAGCGGAGTAAATTTTATTTTTTTCTTGTTTGATTCTACAACTGAAAATAAAAGATATAATATTATAATCATATAACATAATATCAAATCTTATATACTCAAGAACCTCTAATTAAATAAACTTACACAATTCCTTTGAAGGTAGTCTACGAAGCATAGCTTTGGGTGTGCTTGCATCAAATGCCAGACTTTTCTTTTTATCTGAAAAAATAAAATAATGTACATAACATAATACACAATAATATATTTTTATTTTTTTATTACTTAATTATTATCCAAACAAATTATTGTTATACTCCATAAAAATGATTAGTTACATTATACAAAATATTAACTAACTCCCATTCTCCCATAATATTGTTCAACCATTCTGTTGGGGCAGATGGTTTTGGAGAAGGAGGACCTCCACCAGTTTGTCTCCTACTTTTTTTTTCTGATGATAATTCATAGTATATAAAATAATTTAGTTAATATTATTTCACATACATTTTAATTATTTTAGATATAGGTAAATAATCTCTCAAATTAACCTTTCTTGCTGTTTTTTTCATGTTGTTAAATTTGTATTGTAATTGTTTCGTTGTTCTATACAAAACAGCATTTTGGTTATAGTCAGCTGTTATGAGGCGCCATGCTTCTTCTTTCTGTTGTATGCTGACATGATCAGTCTTTTTACAGGTAATATTTGGAAATTCCTGCAATAAATTCATTAATTTCTCCGTATCTTCCCTCGTAAAATTAGCACTACGATCTCTGCAAAATAAAATATCAGTGAATATTTATATTCGATGCACGACACATGAAATAGGAATAAAGTATGCTATTTCACTTACTTTACAACTTTAGCAGCCATCGTTATTATACCACAAAATCCACAAATGTTTACAAAATAAAAGTATTTGAGGTTATACAGCCGTCACCGAATAGATATCTTTGACAACTACGGCGGTGTTGCGATGAAAAAAACCATTGGCTTATTTTAAAATAGCTTCCCGAGGGGTCATTTCAGTCTTTTACAATGGCAACATATTTGACAATTGTTAACTTTGACGATTGTTAAAAGTGATATTGAAAAACGTAATCTCTCTCTGTGTGATAGTTAACGCTCTAACCACGGTCAACCAACAATAGTTACTTTAACTAACAATCTCTTTTTGACTATGTCTCAAACAACACACCCTAAAGCTAGTATTAGTATAATAAAAACATATTTATATTGTTGTATCTGGTCACTACTACATGTTCAATTCAATCTCATCCTTAACAAACAGCAGTAAAAAAAACTTTTGCATAACAATGAATATGGGTAATACAATGGGAAAACAAGAAATAGAATAAGAAAAATAATTGTAAATGGTTACTAGCATTGCATGCAACTTGCATGGCATTATTATAGATGACTTATAAATTATTACACTGATCCAATTATTTTTATGTACTTACTAAGAATCAATGATTGAATTGTAAACATTATTGTAAAAATAATTAAATATAAACTATAAAAAACAGCAACATAAGTTTAAAAAAAGCCTTGATTTTGATATAAGGTCACCGTTCACTACTTTATCAGTAAGTTAAATAGTTAGGCAATTTATAGGATTCATGCATGACGTGTGTACTAAGGGCACTACCCGACCATATCATGTTTCACATTAATTTTTCAAATGATCTACATATATATATATGTGGCAAAGAGAGAGAGAGAGACATCAGAATATACTATCGATCTCTACTTTATTTCCATTTATTTTATATACGCCGTATATTTGAATACCTGACAGGTCTGTTATCTCGTTACTATGAAACATTATTTCTTTTTAAATAGTGACATAGACACGATTCTCTGACATATGTATATCATATAAAAACATAAGCGCATCGTTTCGTGTTTTCGAAATCGAAATCGATTTTTTTAAATAATTTTGACGCATTTAGGTATTATCTGTTAACTGTAATGACACGCGACGATTATACGTAAAATATTATCGCTGAGTTTTATCTTGGGTTGTCTTCTGGGAATTAACTTACTTGATTATTAACTTTATATTTAATAATATTAAATTAAATAAACAATTAGTAAACAATAACAACAATATCCTGATTAACATCATTTTGTTTCTGTTCTGAAAATTAAAAGTTGCTATAGCCTAAATCGCCCATAAAATATAAATTTCTCAATTTTATATCTATCTTCTATAAAAATAAAATGATTGAGGTTTGCCGTTGAGCGCGCATCACGCAATAACTACTGGGTAGATTATGATCAATTATTTTTTGTTTTATTCCTTAGATACTTGGTCCTCTTAAAGAAAAATGTCACGACATCTTCATTCAAAAAAAGATATTAAGGTTTATTTTTATAAGCACTACGCGTTCTTCCGTCATCCACGCAAGCGGAGCCGCAGACACAACTAGTTAATAAATAATTTGAAGTTTATTATTCCATCTACAGCTGATAATATTAAAGAATATAGCGCGAACTTTAATTTTATTTTAAATTTTAAGTAAACCTACACACTGTTAAACTCATTGAAAAGCACGTATATTTTAAAATTATTATAGTATTGTCGTGTTGAAAATCAGTCACGAAATTGTCATTAAACCGCACACAAAGTTTTAAATATAACCATTACGTTATTATTACACATATTTCCTTCGATATAGTTATCGTCAGAATGGATTGTTTAATTATTGTTTATAATATTTAAAATGGTAAAAGTTAAACATTTGCATAGTAAAAGTATTTTATAGTAACTGTTATCTAAGTGGCTCCTAGTTGGCCCCAAAGAATTGTTCTGCCTTTTCCACAGTAGTCAATACCTCGACCAGCTTGTTTGAGCGTAAAATTACTTTCATTTACTATTATTTGAACTAGTATGATATCCATTGAAGCGTTCATTTTTCGAAAACTCTAAAATGTGTTTATTCCATAATTCTCGTTCGTATAGACTTATATTAAGCCGAAGAGTCAATTTTTTGTTTGAACGCGCTAATCACTGGAACTACCAGTTAGATTAGAAAAAATATATTTTTATAGTGACTGTTATCTAAGTGGCTCCTAGTTGGCCCCGAAGCATTGTTCTGCCTTTTCCACAGTAGTTAATACCTCGACCACAACGCAATTTATCGTTTTCAGGGATACCATAAAAACCTTCTCCATCAGAAAACAGTTAGACTTACCAACTTTAATGGTGATCGGCAAATCGGTGTTGGAGTTTAGGGATCTTATATTTATGTATAGATTTATTCATAACCAGCTATTGGCGCGGCTTCGCTCACGTGGACTACTAAAAATCCAAATTATTATTTTTTAATAAAAGTAACCTTACCTTATAACAACAGCTATATACCAGTGAAAGTCCCGTCTAAATCGGTTCAACCGTTTCGTAGATTAGGAACAAATAGACAAACAGACAACAATTTAAAAATGGATTTTTTGTTATAGGTACCGTGTATACTTTCATATGCATTTAGTAAAAAGCTGTTATTTTGACATTATAAACAGAGACTTCAATTTTATTATAAGTATAGATGATGACATATTAAGCTTCATATTACTTTAGTTCAAACTAACGATTTTATTACTTGTCTTTGGATTAATACTTTCGTTTAAATGCCCATTGGGTGAAGAAACGCATTGGCTTTCGTAATATTGCACTAACGAATCACTGTCTCTAAATATAGGGCAATTCCAGCACACCAGTTAGTTATGCCAATGTTATTTGGGTCAACGAAGGTATCTCAAATAACGAAGTAATCGTTCTATTATATTCTTCTGCAGTAACTTCGTCACAAAAAGAATTCGTGTATTAAAAGAATTAATATTTGCTTGGAAATTGTATTGTTTTTATATTTATGTAAAACTGTTTTATTTATAGTCTAATGACGATCACCTAAATAAGAAAAATAATTGTTTAGGTAATAACTTTTATGATAGATTTAAAAAAGTAAGTAGTATAAGTAAGCATGTATTTTAAAATATCATCGTACATAGATTTATAAGAAAACTTAAGGTCACTCAAAGGGCAATGGAGAGAGCTATGCTCGGAGTTTCTCTGCGTGATCGAATCAGAAATGAGGAGATCCGCAAAAAAATTAAAGTCACCGACATAGACCTAAAAATGGTTAGACTTAAGTGGCTATGGGAGGGCACGTAGCTCGTAGAACGGATGGCCGTTGGAGCCGAGTTCTCGAGTGGCGGCCACGTACCGAAAGGCGCGGCGTGGTCAGACCCACCACAAGGTGGACCGGCGACCTACTGTTGTGGAAAGCCACTAAAAGCGGGCAGCATATGACCAGGCGATGTTGCGTTTTGGGGGAGGCCTAAGTCCAGCAGTGGACATCTTTCGGCTGAAATGTTAATGATGATGATGATAGTGTATATACATATACTTGTCTTTCTCGAGAATAGGGATTTGCCCAGCAATGGTACAAGCTGAAAATGATTGTTAATACTATATAAGTAAATAATCAGTGGCCGGTTGAATATATTAGTATATCAAAAAACCCGTTTCTACCGTTTTTGTCGCAGAAAATACCGTTATATTATATGAGTATATTTTGATATCTTAAGAAATTAAGACTATTTCTTGAGGTGTAATAATCTCAATGTATAAAAAAGCTTTAATTTCTTCAGTCTAACTTCTCACGTCGGGCACGGATATTATATACACTTATACTTTTGTAGTACATTTTTGGGAAACATTAAAGTTTGTATTATTTAAATTTATCCAGGAAGGATCTCCTATATTAGATTGCACAATTTTATACAGCTGCCAATTCAGCGCAGAGGTTAGGAATTTTTTTAATATGTTTGAATTCTCACCAATAAAAAAAATTGGAACACGGAAGCGCATTTCTGTCACAAAAACGATAGTGTTTTGAAATGGGTTACGTTAATATATTTACTCTCATAATTTATTTTTCATGCAATTAAGGTTTGTAAATTAAATAATTAAGAAAATATTTCTTTTAAATAGCACTATTTTATTATAATAATTAGGTTGACTTTTATACAAAGTAAAATAATTAACATAATATAATACCGACCCAAGAGAGCATCTTACACACTTATAAAAATACGGTAGGCAATTAATTTTTTTTTTTTAATTGTTGCAGAATATTTCGGTTTTTTATTTTATTTTCCAGAACAGTAGTAGTATTCATCGTAAATCTATTAGTAAGATAGATTAAATTTATAACAATGTGATGCTGAATCATAGACGGCAAATTCTATGCGCTAACTGCGTCAAGTTATTGATCGTTCATTACTGTTCCAGTATGATATCTAGCAAGCTGTGAGATATACTTCCAAGGTTATTGAATACTAGAACGTTAGTTTTAGAATAAATTGAATAACCAGTTGACTACGACGGGAAAGTTCAGTCATTAGCAACGAACGCTCCTCGTCTGATAGTAAAGGGAAGAATTTTGTTTACATAGCAACTTCATTTTACATTGAGTATTATGTAGTACGTACTAGTTCAATGTTTTCGTGTTCGTGTTTTTAGTACAAGAAAACTATCATAGCTTAGGTGTCTTGTATGCCTTTATTTAAAAATGTGGATACGTTTTATGTGACTATCTTCGCCACAATAAAACAAAAAATTTAGAAAGTATTGGAAAAGTTTGTTCTCATCATTTTTTCATAACGAGCCTAAAGAATTAAAACTTCAATAATTAATCATTATTTCAATCTGTAATATGTACACACGAGTATTGTAACTGTTTATTTCCTTTAATTCTCATGCATTTTCCTTTGGAGTTTGAATACACGCGTGTATTTTTGTTTACACGACGAGAATGTGTTAAGTGGTGCATTCCGCGTGTTGACGCATGATTCGCGAAAGGGAATCATAATTCATATTACACTACTATAGGCATCCTTTTGACGTATAAAGTGCATTGAATATAAATTCAGTTATTCCATTTCTATATTCATATGAGATCTTCCACTAATAGGAATTTACATTATCCCTGTGTGTTATAGGCTTTTTTTTATTATTATTTATTGAATTTTATAATGTAATTAGCACGAACGATTTCACGCGAGTGGTTTGCTAGTAGAATATTAATAATTTATGAACACGAAAATAATATTTAACTAGTTTTAAATATGTTAACAAATTAGAGACATTTTTGAAGTCGAAAGTCGAAGTAAATATTTTATTTTAATTTAATATTCTCAAAATAAAAATAATAACGATTTGATATCCTTAAAGCGTTTGAAAAGAACTTTGAACTTATAAATAAATAGAAAATTTTTACAGATCTCAATATATTTTGTCTTATTAAACTTACATCACAATTAATATGTGATACTCGTGAAGTAGAAACGTGATCTCCCCGATCCGTATAGTAGAGATTTATATTAGCCAATCCCAATAGAAACGAAAAGGCAAGTAGTGTAGCTGATATTAGAGTGTCATCATGAATATTTAACATATGTTTAATCCGTCCGGGATGATGATGTAATAAAAAATATTTTGCATCCAAATTCGGCATATATGCCGAATGAGATCGCGGACAGGTTAAACGCATGCTTTGTAGGTTCGTTAAGAGCGATGAAGAAAGTACTGTTACGTGAGAAAGTAGAAGACGCGATCCGACCGAGACACGCTCTTATTAAGTAGATCAAATAGACAAAGTACTAACCTCAGGGGAAATTAAAGAAATCATAGTACTGACCTTAGGGGAAATCATAACTGATGCATAAATGGCTTAATGAATATGTTATAATGTAAAGGTTGAAATGTAGTGGTCTATCATTTCTGAGATTCTGCATACCCAACATTGATTATATAATAGCGCAATGCGTAATAATAGATAATATTACATTTACCAAGAATTTATATTTAATTTATAAGAGAGGTAGGTAACAGAGAAGTCTTTTTGAAAATTTCCTTCTTCTTGGGGCAGCCCGACTGGTAAAATATCCCCACCCTACAGAACATCATAGCCAAATAAACTTGTGCTGTGTTCCTAAGATGATTGAGGTTTCCCGAGCTCTTTGGGGAAAGGATTCTGAGGTCGGCGACGCGCTTGTTACAAGCGTCCTTATGCTACGGTAACCGCTTCCCTTCAGGCGGTCCGTATGCTTGTATACCACCTTAATTGTATAAAAAAAGAGTAACTAATACATAGGAAATGGAAACCGGTACAGCCGCTAAGTCATCTAGTTTGGAATGGGACTAAGCTGAAAGTCAATAATTTCCTTATACTACTTGCTTCTTCTTTGCTTTTATTGCATTAGTCTCTTTTTCCGATCAAATCTGCAGTTATTTCTGTTAATATACCATTGTTATGCTCAATTACGAAATTTACAAAATGTTCAAATGAGTAAATAGTTAATAGTTTATTTGTGTACACACAGTGCGCGTATTCAGGTAACTGCCCTTGGTACTCTATTTAACACTTAGCATGACTCCGTCATGCAAACAGAACTAATAATTATTCTCTATATGGCACTCATATGAGTATACAGGATATAATAGAGAGTGCTAACTAAATTCGTTAGCGGATACTGGAACAAGGAAATATAAGAGAATTAAGAAAATCATAACACTGTTTACATTATAAAAAAAAAAACGGATTAATGATATAAACTATACTATGTTCATCATAAAAAAGGTTGCATGACAGATGTCTCATTTTTGTTTTAGAGATGTGGCATAACTTAAACCGGCATTTGATTTTACGATTATAGATTATTTTTTAAAGCTATAAGTTATCGATAACGTACTAATGCTTTAAAAAAGTGGTGGGGTGTGTAAGCTGTGTAAATAACAAAAATAAACCGTAACACTTGACATATACGGTTGTCGTACACATACTGAGTGTCTGACGTCAAAAAAGATGGGGATATATTCATTCGGGTTCCGTTTTGCTGAAATGTAGAAATTACTAAAACAAAAACCTTTCCAAAATATAAAAACTACTAAAAGCTTCAGCGGCATTCGGATTATTGATTTTTTTCACTATGTCCTCCTCTCGTTTTTAGTACCATAGAATGTAACGCTAAACGTAGTAAAAAAAATATCAAAAATCCTTGTATTAAGGTAGTTGTTAATGATTTTGTCATGAAAAATATTTCATATAATGTATCTGTATAATTAGTTTTATAATCAAAACTGATAATTAAAATGCATGTTTTTGGTTATGTAGCATCACGTAATAATTTACGTTCTATGCATATGTCATGCAACTTTTCTTATGAGGAACATAGTACAATTAATATTTTTATTATTTCTCTGAATAATAGATAAAAATGTTACCGCCTAAAGCAGATAAAAACGTTCAAAATAGTTGCATTTGCATTGATAATTATCTACATGCCTTTTGTACGAAACTCCGTTTCAAAGTCTCGATATATATTATACTTTGTCAGTTTTAAATAAAATAATTATAGAAAATCATAAATATGATCCGATAAGGTTGTTATTTTAATGAAAAATACTAAGTAACAAAATTATTTCTTTTTTACAGATTGTGCTTCTACTAAGTTATCAAGATGACCGTCGTCACAAATCCCGCTCGTACGAGTCCCGATGAGGAAATTATTATACCAGACGACACAATCATAACTGAAGGCATTAATCCGGACTTATGCGGCCTCACGTTGGACGAAAACGCACGTCTCTACGATGACGAAAAAGAAAGCGACATTGTGTTCGTAGCTGGTATCAACGGCGACACGTGGCGGTACCCAGGACATCGACGTGTTCTCGCCGCTACCAGCCCCGTCTTCGCTGCACTTCTATCTGCCAAAACTGACGTCATTGTAGTCGATTACATCGATCGTCGAGGTTTTGAGCAATTGCTTCGCTACCATTACTGCGAACCGACTCAACTTAACTCCGTAGCTACAGCAAGATGTGCATTGGATGCCGCGTACAAATTCCTATGCCCACCTCTGGCTGAGCGATGCGCGCGGCGGTTAGATGAAATGTTGGATGCTGGCGTTGCTTTAGAAGTGCTACGAGACCTGCGCTTCCTGTGCGCTAGATTGCCTGGAGCCGCCTCTGCGCCTCCATTACCTGCTCTTACCAATGATGCAGCTGCAAGATCTCTAGCACAATGCTCTAGCTGGTGCGACTCTTTGGCACATAACGCCCTTCTAGTCCTTGATGACAATGCTGACCAAGCACTGGCTGATGAGCGTCTGGAAGAGCTCACTTATGAAGATCTTGCACTCATTGTAAAACGAGACACGTTGCGAGTGTCGAGTGAGCTTCTACTCGCCGAGGCTCTATCCAGATGGAGCACGGCTTACTGCAAACGTACTAAAAGGGAACTCACTCCGGGCAATAGACGCGCAGCCTTGGGAGAGCTCGGGTATTGTCCACGGTATTTATTATTAGCAGGGGAAGAATTGGATCGCGCTTTGGCCTTAGAACTTCTAGAGCCAATGGAACGAGCTCTAGTTATAGCTAGAGCGCGTAAACTATCGGCACCTGTGCCTGTGGGTGCGGAACAGGAGGCCATGTTGAGGCGTTGGGCTCGCCCGCGTCCCACTGAACCTTCTGCGTTGCCAGTGCATTTGAGTCCTCGATCTGAACAATCAGTTGAAGACTTACGACCCAGTAAGCTGTGCGCCCGCCGCCCCAAGCGACCAAAGCAACCAAGTTTTGCTCCCGAGGATAAAACTACTAAAAAGCGCGGATGTTGTGCATGTTTCGGCGATGGCCTTCTGAGAGCTTTCATTTGTTTATTTGACTGAGATCAGGCTGCAAACTCTTACGTGTAAAGTGGATAGTAATAGTATTTCTAGGTATCCACGCACGTAAGACGTTCAAAATGTACACCGAAATAAGTGAAGTTTTCCCAAACATCAATTTAATGATTCCAAAGGAACGGTTTATGATAAAGATAATTGATCGAATTTTGAAAGTTAACTTAATCTTAATGACTACATCGTGTATTAAATAAGAATTATATTATAATAATATAATTTTATTATATATATATATATGTGTATATATATATGTTCTAGTAACAGTTAACGTAACATAGATATGGAAAGGTAGTAAAGGAAAGATTGCCATCTTTTGTAATTTTTTACAAATATAAATAAAATTTCATACTTATGTCTCATGTGAATAATTTCATAACTGAGCTTTGGAACTTTTCTATTGTATGAGAACATTCTAATAGTTTTTTTATTTATTTCATCGTTAGATATCTATAGTTTATTCACTATGTAATTTTTTATTGAATTGTGATTGGCAGCTTATTTTGTCTATGTGTTAAATCTTTAGAAATTCATTTTTAAGAATGCTATGAGAGGACCATGAGTTCTCTTGAAATGGTTTACAAGACGATAGGATAAATTTACTTTTAAACTGCGGCTCGGCTGCTTATAAAGTAAATCGTTTAAAACTAGGTATGTGTTTAGATATTTGTGTATCTAAATGTTGTGATATTCCCTTTCGTTGTTGTGTTAGACATCAAATTGTTTAACAATTTGTATTTTTTTGGATTTCACCTAAATGGTGCACAAATTGTTAGTTGACTTGTACGCGTTTTAGATGTAATTTTGTTGCATTTATAGAATAATATGTCTGCGAGAGTTTTATGTTATAGTTATTTGTATGTTGTTAGTTTATGACTTTTATTTAGTCATATGGATATAGATAAAATCTTCCAAATATAATTGTAAGTAATAAAAAATGTTTACTAGTCGCTTATAATACATTAAGTCGGCATGGTCAGTTTTAATTTATTTTAGCATTTACTTAATATTTTTATAACTTTAATATTTAATAGGTATTTAAAGAATCGAAGATATATTTTAAATTAATTATATAATAGTTTCAATTAATAATTGACCAATGTCCATGCAATTCAGTTTTATTGAAAGTGCCATTTTGACTATATTTTATGCTTTTTCAATAATGTAGTTAAAGAGTACGTAAATATTTAATATTAAAATATTATATGTATTTAGCAAGTTTAGATAAAGCTTTTTATGTATTCAATTTTATATAAAATATGTATTACCGTTTTAAACGATAAAGTTTATATTAATGCATTAGAATTGATGTTTTGTTTGCATTTATTAATAAAAATTAAATTGTATAATATTAAATAATTTATTGTAAATGGTGTAAATCGATGTGTTCAGCTCAGAGCTGTAATTAAAATGTCAACCTGAGGCAAATATATGATGTTAAAAACACACACTTTTATTTCTATCCTTAAAATTTAACTATTTAGTGTGTAAAGGCGTTTAATAACAACTGAGACGCCAAAGCGAACCTTCCCTGTATACGGTACACATTGCCGAATATCATAAAAGGGAACAGTTATCTGGTATGAAGTACGGAGTGTTAGAGTAGACCTTTTACGTTCGAATGATTACTGACAAAGGTGAAAACCTGTGAATGTAATTTAATTTGGGCAAGTCAAGTTTCGAGATTAGCAAATGCTTATCCAGTTGCCTATAGATATTTAACCAGACTTTTCTGATACCATAAATAACCATAAATCGTCTTCACTGTTTATGGACCGGTTGCTGTGCAGTGACTTCATCTAGAGAGGATAAAAAAAAATCCTCTATTATAGAGCTTTCTACATTATATTTACAATTAAGAGCTGATTGAATTAAATATTAAGTGCCTTAATAATAATAAATTTTATTTAATAATAATAATAATAAAATAATAAATAAATTAATTACTAAAATGTACAGAATTATGAGTTTTTAAAGATGGCAAATTTATTCTAAACTTGCTGTGACCCCGGCTCCGCTCGCGAGGGCGACTGAAGAACACGTAGTAGTTATAAAAATCGTAGATTCTTAAAACTTTTTATTGAATAAAGATATCGTGATAACTTATTTTTGATAAGGTCCAAGTATCTAAGAAGTACCTAAAACAAACAAAAAATTATAGTGTGGTTTTATGAAACCAAGTGAAACTTTAAAAATAGAAATAAAATAAAAATTATTGTGTGGTTTTATGAAACCATGATGAAAGTGAAACTTTAAATAATAATAATAACTTCATCTTCGCCTCGAGTCTTAGTCGAGGTCGAGTCGAGTCGAGTTCCCTACTCTACGGCCAGCTGTAATGCGACATGCGATATATGAACGAAATATTTTGGGGTGATAGAATAAAAATTTCACTTTAAAAATAATAATAACTTCATTTTCGCCTCGAGTCTCACAGTTCCATACTCACGGGCAGCTGTAATGCGAAATATGAATAAAAAATTGATTAAAATGTATCCAGCAGTTTTTACGTGATGCGCGCATAACGTCAAACCTCAATCATTTCATTTATATAGATAGATCGATATCATTTTTGATCATTGTAGTGGCCGAATGGTTAACATAAGTGGAATGTGCATCTGATAGCCACTGGTTCGAGCCTCGACATGTGCGAATATACTTGCATACGAATGTTAGTTTGCTGGTAACATAGGATTGTCACCATCATATACCTGGTATAACACTCACCATAATGGAACGCTTAGGCGTGTCGTGCTCCGAGTTCACGGTAATGGGTCGCGAGAAATGGGTAATAGGTATGGGTATGGGATAGGTAATGGTAATGGTAATGGGTATGGTACCATCACACAGTGATAAACCCGATCTAGTGACACTCTTTTATTTTGTCGCTTATGGGATTAGTCAGTGTACATCCAGATGTCGAGAGAATTGCAGGTCGGTATGACAGCGACGATCGTCGATGGATTGCCGATCTCTCCTCGATGGTCGCCATTTTTTTTAGATTGTACTGTGTTTACCATCAAGCATAAGTACCGTTACCTTGCCTTGCTAAATTAAAATAATGTACTAATCAATAATATATTATTATTAAAATAATAAGGCTGAACAGTTTTTTCTTTGTTTGTTTAAACGCGCTAATCTCTATAACTAACAGTTGGATTCGAAAAATTCTTTTGTATATGATAGCCAGATTCACGAGGAATAGTATAGGCTATATAACTTCAAGCGACGCCCCTAAGGAGCGGAGCAGTTCCTATGAACATCAAACAATCTGGCAAGGTGTAGGCAAGTACGATAAGTGGAACAACGATAAGGCTACACGGGTGCGTTGGTGGCGGCACCGTAGAAAATTTGACGATTACATTTAATAAGGGTGAAACCTTGGGGCACATCTAGTAATACAATAAAGCTGAACAGTTTTTTGTTTATTTAAACGCAATAATCTCTGAAACTGCCAGTCGGAATCGAAAAATTATATTTGTATATGATAGCCAGATTCATAAGGTATATAGGCTATAGAACTTCACGCTACGACCCGAAAAAGCGGAGCAGTCCCTATGATCGTCAAGGAATCTAGCAAGGTTTAGACAAGTACGGGAAGTGGAATAACGATAGGGATACACGGGCGCGTTGACGGCGAGCGCAGGGCGCGCGCCGTGGAGAGGTTGTCGTATAAATTCAACACGGGTGAAACCGTGGGGCATAGCTAGTTTGTACGTAAATAGTAATAGGTACTGTCGAGACGCACTTGGCAAACTTTATATTTCTTTATCCTAGCATGACAAAGTGATGGTAAGCTTAATTTAATCTAATTACAACATCGACAAATATCTAAGGATCTTCTGTCTGCTCAAATGTCCATTTACATTATGTTTGAAGGACTCCTATGTTGTAGGAAAGAAGGAATACATTGGCCAGGAGACAATTCCACAGATTTAGAGTATCGTAAAGATATGACCTAGCGAATTTCTTTGTTCGTGCCGAGATGGAGATTACTGCAAAGCTGTGGCTCCGGAGGTCAGAGCGCGTGGACTTTTATGAAAGGGAGAAGAGGAAAAATAGCTCTTCAGAACAGTCGCCATGATACAGACGGTAGCACACGCTCAGCGAGGTAATGCCCCTTCGTAGCTGAAGCGGTTCGATGAACTTAGTAACATTTGCATCATTTACAATGTGGACAGCTCGTCTCTGCAACATGTCCAAGGCTTCGAGGAGGTATTTTGCGGCATAGATTATACGATACCAATTTTGATATGATATATATACTCCCTCAATGTAACTGCCATAAACTAATTAAATTATAACCCTAGAACAAATATTTTAGGCATACATAATACACTTTGATTAGTGTATATAATTAAAGACAATATACGATATTGGCCAAGTATATTGTATAAATACAGATTTAATTTAGGTATAAGTAAGTACAATAAATTGTCTGTGAATATGTGAACTCTTCATACATGAATCAACGTTGATGAATAAATTTCCTTTTCTTCTAAAATTGGTGACTGAAAGCGAAATGACGTTGTTTTAGACTCTAAACTATAACCTTCACTACCTAAAGCAGAGGTTTCCAGTTTATTGACCTTTTCCATTATGTCTACGAGGTTAGATTCCGCAGATTGTAAGTCTTTCCGCATGACTGCAATAGTACTCTGCAATTCGAGCATTGAATTAATTTTAGAATCGATTTTGACCAAGTTTTCTTTAATAGATTCGCGCGCCTTCCGAGTCTGATTCAGTTGTTCGTCGATCCTTGTTGATATATCACGTTTCAGGTGTTTAATATTCCTCTCAAAGGTGTTGGCGTCTTTGTTTTCCGGTTTATCTTTTTCCCCAGTATTCGTGGAGAGAGTTCGATATTTATATCCTGAACTTCGCGACGTGTAACAACTCTTATGAAATATAACAGACATTATTAGAAAAGAATGAAGTAAACTGATATAAACAAATATATTTTTATTTTCTTAATGAATTCTTATTTTTTATAAAAAAATGTTTTTTTTTTATAGTTTATTCACTTTTTTTTAAGCGTCAATGTCAGTGACATAAAAGATTTCATAGATAAATCTCCGCTAGGAGTAATAGTGTTCTGTGATATTATACAACACGAATAAAATCATCAAAGCTTATATTAAAAAAGAAACACTTTGTTAGGAACAAAGTCTGAACTGAAAGTTTATAAAGAGTTGTACAATCAGAAATAATTTCATTTTAAAAGAACTCGTCTAAGAAGAATGGAGACCACTAATGTAAATTTATCATAATTTTATTAATTGAGTTGAAGATTTATTTCTTTACATAAACGTTTATAAGTACAAACATTTAATTAGATTTTAGAATAATAGAATATAGTATAGTAGAATCTTTTCTAGCATTATAACGCCATCTTTTTGACACACTAGCTACATTTGTTATCGAACGCTGTGCACGAACACCTCCGTTGTGCACTTACTTCAAAGATCAATAAAATGATATAGTCCTTTGTTTGACGTCTGTAGAGAGCAAAATATTGTTATATATGTGAATTTTACGAATAATAAATTATAATGAAAAAAAGATTAATATGCCCTCTTTCGTTAATCACTGTACAATATTACAAAAGTATAACATAAGACAACAAAATAAAAGACTACTTCGCTTAGCTAAACTTAGTTTAGCAGCAAACCGATAGATGGCGGATAATAAATAAAATAATTTCGCGTACTCGTATTCAGTAGAAATTTACTTATTATTCTATCTAAAATTAGCTCACCTTAGTCACCTTGGACTTATAACCGATATTACGTAACTTAATTTAGATTACATAATTAAAAATAAAACTGAAAATCTAATAGAAAACAACTGGTAAGATTTGTTAAAACATTCTATAGCGCTGACCATTAAAAAAAATTGTCTGTCTGTTTGTATGTCCGTATTTAATTTAAAAACGGCTTTACGGGAAGCTTATGTCATTGGTCATTCATTGACAGGCCATATGGATTTTCAATAAAATTTTTAGAAATCGTAAAAAAAACACGACAATAAAAGTCATTCCATAATTTATGGGTAATAACAATTGTCAAAATTAATTTTATGAATCGAAAAAATATTTAAATTTTCATCAGTTCTCAACCATCAATACATATGTAGGTACTACACTACGTACTAGATTTCGTGATTCGAACGTTTTCGTACAAATTCCATTGAACATTATTTAAAGTCCGCTCTCTAAGTCTGCTTATTGTGACGAGCAACTACGGAACCCTACACTGCGTGTGGCCCGTCACGCACTTGGCAAATTTTTATATAATATTTCTATCGGGATAGTGCATTTTGTAAACGACATAGTGAAAATAAAAGTTGAAGTTAATATAGTCATCGAAGTATTTCTCTGCTCGCAATCCAGCATTCGTCAGTGCGGAAACTACGAATAATAGTCGTAGCCTAGTCGACACATTTTTGGCCCTTCGTGAGCCGGATCTGTGCCGCACAGTTACTGGTCCTTCGTGAGTCGGATCTGTACCGCACATTTTCTGAACAAAAAAAAATTATATGTACAGACAGAACTACAGATTTATTTATATATATTTAATACACTTACATTTTTTTCTAGCATAGATTGTTATAAACATAATTAGTAAAAAAACAATATTTTTTATACTACCTATACAATTATACAACACAAATTTTATCCCTTAATTTAATTTATATGAAGAATTTTAAATAAGCTGGATTTTATTTATAACTGAAGAGTATGTGTGGCTCATATGTGGTCAATAATTATCGTGGAATCTATAAACAAAAAAAAAAAAAATTTTACCGAACAAACTTTCAACTCCTATTTTAACCCTTAACTGATGAATTTTGATAATTGCTAATAAATGTGATTCATTTTATTAAAGTCTTCTAAGTAGGTTCAAAATATCAAGTCAAAAGACAATGTTTATTCCCCACCCCCAAAAAAATTTCATCTCCCATTTTACACCCATAGAGTTTAAATTTTCCAAAATCCGTCCTTAGTGAGTGTCTACATCGCGAAAGGAGTAACTATATTAAATTTCAAGTCAATCGGAAATTTAGTTTCGGAGATTTTGTGATGAGTGGTATTTCGCTTTTATATTGTACTAGCGGTGCCCTGCGGCTCATAGGTCCGATCCATCGGTATGGAGCGCTTGAGCCAAGCAGCCGCTCGCGCGATACAGTGACTCTACATTCACTAGCTTTCACAGACACATGACACTGCATTATACACACATGCATAACACATAGGTACATAGGTACTGTAAGGGACCTTTTTTTTCTTTTTTTGCCTAGTTTGTTAGACAAAAATTTTCAGACCATTAAATACACATACACATGTTCCTTCCCTCCTCCCAGGGGGAAGAAACATGTATATATATATATAGTTCGTTTAGATCGAATGATAGGGAATTAGTCAGATCGCGACTTAATTGCATACGAGCAACAGTCCGAGGCGAGGTTCGGCCACTTTGGCATCCTCGGATGTTGTTGCAAAGCTTTCGTGGCTGAGTGCCTTAAGCGCTCGCCCCCAAGCCTGGTAAAGCTGTAAAAGGCGTAAAGGCTCCAGGGCCCTTAGGCGTAAAGGCTAACAGTATAGTCAGTTCGAAACAGAAAAAAAAGCCCTGCGGCTCCGTACGCTTTTATTACGGAATAATTATTAACCTTATTAATTGTTTACCTATAAATTGAGGAACGACATATACTTCCCGAGTGCAAAGTTTTATCAAAATCGGGCAAGCTATTTTGTAGTTACATCCGGGCATCTATATATTAATACGTGAAGCAAAAACTTTGTACCCCTTTTTATGAAAATTGCGCGGACGGAGGAGTATGAAATTTCCCATACTCATAGTTTATATAGAGAAGGAGTGCAGAATACTAATATTTTTCTAAAATTATGCATAAAAAATACATTAAATCAATAAAAAAAACATTACACACACTACCATGTATTTGACACACACTACCATGTTGTTGACACATACACGCATATACACTATTTTATTTATTGTTAAAGTCTGTGGTCAAATTGAGAATAGATTTATATTGTTTGTCTTTAATATTATTTGTCTATAGACTTACTGAATGTCAAACATAATCATAATAAATTCATTTATTATTACAATATGTATTCGTTTTTAGTGAAATACTGCTCGCTCAATGTACAAATTTAAATCTCAATATAAAAAGACAGATGTGTAGCAAATATCATATAAGTAAATATATGTATATAATATATGTGTATGTATATACTTATATATATATTTGTTATTGCTGGTTCAAAGATCTTTTTGTATTTTTTATTATTGTTGTGGCTACTAAAATCGATTTCAGTAATTTCATGAAAGTTTTTTTCTACTTTTATTATGCCTCGACATAGAACATTAACGGGTCGGAGTGAGAGAAAAAGAAGAATAAATCTATATTCGCGAACAAATAATAATAGTAATGATAATTCAAATAGTGTTAATATTTTACAGAATGAAGAAGTGAATTTGAGAGATACATTTAAATGTGTACGAAATGTCATTCCAAAAGTTTTATATATAAATTTCTTTAATTTATTGTTTAAAAAAAAGGCAATTTTAACAGTGTGGCCTTGGCGAAATCTGTGATTATATAAGTATAGTCTTTGACAATAGAACCTTAATAATGTTCAAACTTATAATTTCAATTAATTATGGTCGAATTCCGACCACTGGGCGACCACTAGTATAAATAAACAGACACATGACAGATTATCACCGTTCTGATCGTAGATCATGGTAGAAAATTCATTAGACAATGTTTTTTCACCCATCACGTACAAACTTTCAACCCCTATTTTACATTCTTAGAGATTGAATTTTCCAAAATTCGTTTTTCGTGAGCATCTATATCGAGAAAAGAGTAACTATACTATCAATCAGCGATTTTATTTTAAACTTATATTATTGACAATTCATATAGTCAGTCTATTAATAAAATTGATAAATGACATATTATACTTCCCATGTACAAAATTTCAGCAAAATCAGTTATGTATGTATCTCTTTTTACATTTCGTAAATGTATTATTGACAATTCGTAAAAAACAACGAATATATTTTACATTTTTATAAATTCTCAACCGATTGGGATGAAACTTTGTATACGGGAATCATGAGTCATTCCATAATTGATAGGCTATAAGAATTATCAAATAAAGTTAGGGATACCATATGCCTATCTCTTATACATAAAACACAATAAGGTATTTTGTGACAAAGTTTTATTGAAGATTGAAAAGAGATTTATGAGCTAATATTATTAGGCATGGCATATTACTTACGAATGAAACTTACTTCATCATCAAGAAAATTTTATGTAGATAAGCTTTGCCCTTTATACCATGTTATTTGGACGAATAGTTTAGAAGATAATTTAAAATTAAAATAATTCTACACTCGGCTCGGGTATAGGTGTAGTGGCGCGAACGAGCCGTGTGAGTTGTGACGCATAACCCTGGCCGTCCGATAGAAATATTGTCTATACTGAAGTATAGATCATCAATTAGCGATTTCTTTTAAATTATACGCGGGTGAAACCGCGAAGCACAGCTAGTTATAGTAGATAGTTTGATAGTAGGTACCTACTAAAAAATCTTATAGTATACTAGTTGATAAATTACTCTTGCTTATAATAAACTAAGCTGAAATATTAAATAATAAAAATAAATTATAACTAAAAACTACAATAGTTATGTCACAGAAAAAAAAATTGTATGAATATGATCGCTTTCAAGACAGTCTATTCATAGACCACTCGAAAATACCACATAAAAACTTACTTAAAAACAATAATTTAGTTTCATACTTCGACATACTCACAATGAAGAAGATAAAGTATGGTGTTATTTTTTTGTAATCCATTGTGTTACTCGACAAAAGGTCCAGCAGGTTGGGTGTTTTGGGACTGTATTATTTCGAGATAAATGTATATTTGATGAAGTGCAAAAGTCGAGCCTCTTGACAGTATTTCGGTAAAATTTGTGATTTGGGTTACTATATGGGCCATATTGCTCCGCAAAGGCTTTTGCACACATGGGCCCAATATGTCCGTTCGGCTTTGTTGAAAAATACTAATGAATACTGTGGGAATCCCGAAGCTCTACTTTTTTTATTCGCGTAGGTATAAAATCACAAACAGTTCATTATTGTTGTTGGGACCAGACATTATTAGTTTAACCTGCCAGTATATCAACTTCTTAATTAAATGTCTATCATTTTGAAACGATTGGAAATAAATAATACTAAAATAAATATTTATAACTATAATATTTAACAAATATTGTATTAATGTAGTTTAAAAGATAGACATTACAATGTATATGAACATATTTAATAAACTTTTATTCGCTTTGACCTGTATGAATCTAGAAATGTATGAATGTAATGGAATGTTCTTTTCATTTTTCATTTCAGAGATTCTTCTTCTTCTTCTCAATTTTGGCTTCGCATTATTCGTGCATTGGGCCAGTTATATTTGTAACAAAAGCGAGGGAAATATTTCCAGTCTTATGTCGAATTCAGGGCCCTAACAAGATGGCGGCTCCCTTGTTAGAACCTTCCAGGGAGTTTTTGTGGCATATCAGAATTCATGTTCTATGTTATTATTTTCAATTCACTTCACTTGTGCACAATAACCAAGCTTTATTATGCAAAATGCCACCTGTTTTACACAATATAGGGTCTAAAAACACAAATTTATGAATTAAAAACAAAAACCACTAAATGACAGTCTGAGATCCCGCCAAAAACCCCCATTTCAGATATTAAATAGTTTATTTTAACATTCAAAATATCACTTTACAGTCTATGTTGTCATGACTACAATATATGTCGGAGTATATTTAAAAACGATTTTTTTTTTGTATAAACTTTAATAATAATGAGCAGATGGTTATGAAATTTTACATTTTTTTTTACTTTTGTTATACACAATCTATTTTTTTAATACCTGAATAATTTATTCTTCATTATTGGTGATATCTACATATTTTATGGTCCTATCAAGTACCTATTACATAAATGGCGTTACGTATATTGTAGAATTAAGTCTCTTCGTACTCTCCTTAGAATTCGTATTGGTATTTTACGCTTAGTGAGTACAAATTAAAAGCAAATTCAAACATTCACTTGTCCACTCCCCGACAAAAATATTTCAATAGCGTAAAGTTATTGACTCTCATTTATAAAAAAAATACTTGACAATGCAGTAATGTAACAAAACCGTTCTCAAGATGCTATTCAACGTTTATTGCTCCCTTCAATAGAAGTCATTCGGTACAGCCCTTTTAAAGACAAGCGCCACCTCTCATGCTATTGACATTTTTTTTCCACAAATCTCGTAGTAAAATTTGTAGAGCAGGTTGGCGGTACAAATGCGGATGGTGCGCCGCCAGTGTTGTCACAGGTATAGATTTTTTGTTCGAATGGTCTTCCCCAAATTTAATATTCTGTAGTCAGGTAACTGCGGGTTAGTGTAAATTCAATTCCCATCAGTTACTAAGAAACTGGGTGTGCAGATTAGCTTAAAAGGTGTACAATAGTTTTAGATTATACAAGACCTCTTTATTAATAACTATCTATTCTCCACAGTTTAACCCGTGTTAAATTTACCCAACTAACTCTCCTGTGAAGCCTATCGTTGATATCACTTCCCGTATTTGCCACAACTTGCCAGATTGCTTAATGTTTATTCTGTAAGGGACCTTTTTTTTTCTTTTTTGACTAGTTAGTATAAACCAAAACAGACCGATTACTAAACACATATACATATGTTTCTACCCTCCTCCCAGGGGGAAGAAACATGTATATATGTATAGTTAGTTTAGATCGAATTACGGATAGGGAATTAGTCAGATCGCGACTTCATTGCATACGCGGCAACAGTCCAAGCAAGTTCGGCCATTTTGGCACCCTTGGAACTTGTCGCTTTGCTTTCGCGGCTGAGTGCCTTAAGCGCTCGCCTCCAGCCCGGTGAAGCTGTCAAAGCTGTAAGGCTCCAGGGCCCCTAAGGCCCCTATATAGTCAGATATATAAAAAAATATTAAAAAAAATATCTTTACGTTTATGGCTATTACTCCGCTCTTTAGGTTCGTTGTGTAAAGTTATATAGCCTATAAATAGGCTTAGAAAATACGAAAGTATTTTTCAAATATAACTCATAGCGCCAGTGATTAGGCGTTCAAACAAACAAAAACTCTCTTGAGCTTTTTAACATTAGTTTAGAACACAATTAAAAGAAAACCAATCATTGAATTTTAATTTGGACGAATAAATCAACTTTGCGATTTACTTGTCTTCATTCGGTCTTCATAACCACTAATAAGAAGTAGTGAGCAAATTGTTTTTTTTTTTCAACCATTTGTACATGTGTTCATTTCTCTTTTTACTTCTTCTTATATTTATCCCACGTAATTAGAGTCTGCACCAAAACTTTTCCTTTTCTACTCTACTCTACAGCTTTCATCTCAGTATTTAACATCTTTTACACACATCATTTCTCATTCAATCTCCATTCATACATTCTTCGGTCTTCCTCTACTCCTATATCCGTCCACCTTCACACATTCTTTTAATTATATGACCATCATCACTCCTCATGACAATTAACCTGAGCTTTCGGTGAAGGAAAACATCTTGATGAAACCATAGCATTGCGGTGATGGTCCCTACCATCACAATTTTCTAATGCCAGCCTGGCTAGCTAACACTCTCAAGTTGAAAATCTGTAGACAAACACCATTAGATATGTTTCAGCCTCTGTACTTAAGAGCTAGTTCCCCCACTAGGCTTTGCGTGTCATCATCTTGGGCTACACCGTGACTTAACAACAGGTGAGATTGTGGACATAACGTTAAACCTATAAAAGAATAATGTAAATAACGTTAAACCTATAAAAGAATAATGTAAATCAATGATTAAACTAATGTTTATTTACTCACAGATTAATTATGAAAAAAAAATGAAAAACTCAGTAAAATGAATTTACATTACAGACTATTTTTGTTGTGTTACCCCAATGAAATATGACAACTTCATAAGGCTGATTTATACGTATCCAGTTGTTGGCGTCAGTCTTGCTGGCAAGGTACTGACTTTGTGTGAACATTTTTTCGTGCCCGTAGGTACAGTGGTGGCCGCCAGAAGAAAAAAGTTAGCAATGTTTATACGAAGGCAGTAGTAGTTACCTTGCCAGCGCTGGCATGCCAGCAAGATTGGCGCTTTTACGTGTGTATTCATATACACATTTTTTATACTTCTTCTTGAATAGGTAATCTTTTGTAATCTTATCCATTATACACGTGCATATAAGTCATTGAATGAGATAGTTCTTATTCTAACCGAATAAATGCAGCGCTACACTATTATGTACTTTGTAGATACTAAAGAAAAAAGTTTGTAAGTAAAACTTAACCCGAGCTTTTACACATGTTTTAAAATAGCTGTAAAATAAAATATCCTTTTGAACCAATAAGGTATAGAGTAATATTAAATACTAAGTGCGCGAGAGACTTAAAGAAATTTGAAACGCACACATTTTTACTTTTAACGTCTTGGTTGGTCTAGGCAGCCGCCGCCGAGGCCGGCCGTTCACGAAACATTCCGAGATAGTAATACGAAACCACTTTAGAATAAGAAAAAATGTAAATAATGTCGACTGTGCTCTTCGGGAGTTATCTTTTTTGTGAGCCCTCTTACAGTTGATCGGTTTTACTGGCGTCAGTTCGGGTGCCATGTACGGCAATAAAAATACTTTGTTTTTTTTTATCGGCTACATTGTCCGACGAGTCCAATAAAAAGTGTACAAAATTAGAACGCATGTGTTATATAATACAACATTAATTAATTTGTACGAGCAATTGCCTCAATCGGCGCCCATGCAAACGTTTTATAAAAGTCTATTTTTAGAATATATTTTAAGTAACGTTTATTAGTCATAATTGTAAACGTCTGTATTATTTTATCTATACGTAAACTAGCTTCTGACTGCGGCCTCGTCTGCGTGGACTCCAGAATTGAGTTCAGAGAGAAATGAAAAATAAAGACCTGGATAAAAAGTATTTTATGAACTAATCCAGGTTATAAACTATCTGTGTGCAAATTTTCATCTAAATCGGTTTTTGCGTGATTCTACAAACATCCAAACATAGAAACTTTCACATTTATATTATAGTAGGAGTCTGTAGCCTACGTAGACGTTGGTCGAAATAAAAAGGTCTTTATGTCTTATCTTTGTCGTAACATGAAACTGTGGAGCCGTCTCCTGGCCAGTATGTTACCTCATCTTATGAAATCGGGTTCTGCAAGCGTTACGTGAAGAGATATTTATGCAGGCCGGCATGACAGCGGCGACATCCGATCTATCGTTGTTCGCCGTTGTGTTTGAATTGTACTGTGCTTACCATTAGGTACAGTGCCGTCAATTTCCCGAGCTTACTATAACGAAATAATAGCATTGCATAGATATTTTTTTAAACTAGCAAATTCCAAACTTGAATATTTTACCATACAATCTCCAAACCATAGAATTAAAACACTTAGAACGGCAGTAGTTGCACGCAGAGTGAAGCCATTTCAAATTAGCTTTGAAACACAAAATCTCCTCAGCTTTATTGTATAAATATCGAATATCTAATATGACAGATACATCACTGATTTTAATCATACATTTCAAAAATAATGGATTATATTAGCCTAGCAGCACAAACTTAAAAAGCATGCATAAGGGTTATATACCATTCTTTATTATTCAATCGTATCAAATGCAGCTATTGGATTGGCAAAACACTTATGTAGTTACATAATAATATCAACATAATATATTACAGTTAACATTGGTGTACATAAAACAAACTTTATTTTTCCAAATTATATGACCCAAAAGCAGTCTTATCTGAAATCAGTCACAGATCGATGCTCTTATGGACTAAGTTGGTATGACTCGTGTATCAACCACCACAGCGTATCAAGTAAGCGTCTTCAGAGAAAAGCACGGTTTATATGATATAGTACCGGTGCTCTCACATTAGAACCTCGCAAAGCCTCTGCCATAATACCATTCGTATAATACTCTGATATCTTCGTTTATTTATACAATACTAGTTGTCCCTCATGGTTTCACCCGTGTTTACTTTATCCGACCAATTCTCCACAGCGCCGGCGTCACTCAGTTACATAGGTTCTGTAAAAGACCTTTTTTTTCTGGACGTTATTTTTCTTTTTTTGAGGCTAGTTAGTCTAGACAATTTTGACAGATTACTAAATATATATACACTTGTCTCTTCCCCTCCTCCCAGAGGATAGAGACAGGTATATATATGTATAGTTAGTTAGATCGAATGATAGGGAATTAGCCAGATCACGACTTATTTGCAATCGCTGCAACAGTCCGAGCCGAGGTTCGGCCACTTTGACACCCTCGGAACTAGTTGCATAGCTTTCGTGGCTGAGTGCCTTAATCGCTCGCCCCCAAGCCCGGGTGAAGCTGTAAAAGCCGTTTGAGGTTTCAGGGCCCTTATGACTAACAGTATAGTCAGTTCGAAAAATAAAAAGAAGAAAACAGCGCCGGCGTCAACGCACTCTGTGGCCTATCGTTGTCTTACCTATAGCTTACCAGATTGCTTGACGTTCACGGTTAGGTACTGCTTAGTTCCTGAGCAAAATGAAGAAAAAAAACATATCTGACAGATTGTTCTAGAGATTTGCGAGTTGAAACAAACAATAAAACAATCTCTTGTGCTTTATAATATTAGAATATGTATATGTATAATCATAAAGTACGTTAATGGTTTGCGTAGATAAGAATATGTGCGGCATGTGCCGTTATTAGCGTTATTATGATGTTGTATTTGCTTGCAATAGTGACAGTGTGACAATTCCACCTTAAAAAATAGTGTGGAATCGTCACGACGCGTTGCAACGCGACGCGATGGCGCCAACGCGATTACAACATCACAATTCACAATTTGATACCAATGGCGCGTTTCACACTAAGAGCAAAGACTGACTTCGTTCTGTTAGTGACTTTGTGGGGATTTATGTATTATATACTTAAATAAGTATTCTTATAAAAGTTTTAACGATTAATGCAAGCGGGCAATCGCTCACTGGTCGCCTTGGATATAAAACGGACTGTACGCAATCGGAATTTTGACGTGTCATTTATCTTTCCCAAAGAAATACCTAAACTGGGGAATCTGTGAAGTAAATAATAATAAAAAATATTAATGACTTTTGCGTCATTATAGTGGGAAGTTCGAATTTTGCTCATGATTACTTCAGCTTCTTAGCTCTTAGAATTTGATTTGAAAGTTCAGTTAATATAATATTGTCGTTACAATGATATCGACCCTTTAACGCCAATACTTTCTATCAAAATTATGTTAGAGTTAAGTCCATTCCCCAAACTGTTAGCGATCGTACGTAACAGTTATATGACATTTGTTACATCAGCATATTATACAAAAAAGTGTTAAATGATGAGGCAAAATGGTTTCGGAATGACGATATAATTTACGACTGAATTCAATTCGATCATAACCGATGATATTGCTCGATGTCATTCAGATACCACAGTGACATAAATGTATTCTAGGAAGTTCCACAATCCACAAGCGTACATAATGAGATGGGATATTTGAGGTAAATATATTCCTGAAAGTGGAAACTTAACATAATAGGCAGTGAGGCATCACTGAGGAACATTGTTTATTGTATTGTTGAAAGTGAAGTGAGGGAGTGGGGTATTATTCATAAGTATGTATTCGCAACTACCCTACTGTTCGGACTGAATTGAAGGACATGAAGCAGGCGCAGCGCACAAGGATGGTGGGTGTCCCAGGAGTATCAGGCATTTATTAAATTAAATGCATTAATAGAATACATAAGTAACAATAAATAACATAATCGGTTATCATTTAGTTACAAATCGAAATTATTGAGTCGGAAGAGCTTTAAAAATAGGTACCTATGTACCTGTCGTCCAATTAACATTCATCATAACCCAAAAAAAACTGAAAATTATGCCTAATTGATCTAAGATATTATTAATATTGGGTGTCGATAAATTATGTAAAATACTTTCTAGTAAGTACATTATCTAAGCTAATTTAATTAATAATAATGTAGTGAGCTTACTGTAAAGAAAATAAAGGTCTCTATTGATTGTTCTTAAAATATTATTAAAAGAAAAAACTAAAAGACATTTTGGCCATTGCGCTTTTGGGTTTATAAGTATTTGGTTCGTTATATTCGTTGATGTCCGTGCGATATGCCAGAAACAACGTACAAAACAGTAGGTAATATGAGTCATTGGCCTGAGAAGTATCTCAAACGCGATGGCTCATTTTGTCGCGAACAATGCTCCATGTTAATTCCTCCCGTAAAAGCTCTAATTGGTCGTTTTTCATCGCCGCCGGAGCTGAGGACGGACGACGCACACGGTCGGAGGCAAAAAGCTGTGGCGTCGCGGAATGCGCCCGGTTGAATAACCAGCCGTCTGCTCCGACATTACTGGCATCAAACAAAAAGACTTGTTGCGTAAAAATACTTAGAGTAGATACCATATCAACGTGATTTATTATTGATGCTACCGCGCGAAGTGCGCACTTTCCACTCGGAGTTGGTTTATTTACGTTGATGCTCGTTTATTTTTTTCTCTTCAGATTATCAGAGCCGCGCCAAGAATGTCGAAATCATTCAGGCCAGTAAGTGGGCGAGGAATTTGCCATTCATATTACTGATGCCACGCCGTCAGAATAACAAAGTGAACATCGAAACGAGCGTTTTAGAGGTCTGCTGAAATATAATGACATGTTTACTTTTTAAATTCTTTAATATGTGTGTGTTTAAGTAGTACAGGGAATTTAATCCGTGTTGTTCAATTAAACTCTTACTATCTTTCGACCACAGATTAGTAATTGTAACAAAAGTAATTCTTATCTTACGCAAAAACGGATGACCAGATTTGGATGAAATTTGGCACATACATAGTTTATAACCTGGATTAACACATAGGATACTTTTTATTCTGGTAAATAACATATTTCTCTATGGAGAAAATTCTGAAGTTGCGAGCAGAAGCTAGTTTACAAGATTTGATACAACAGCGAACAAGATTAGATATACCCGGAATACAGTTTTAACATGGCACTCTGTTTTAGTTCTTAACCACTTGTGTTTTCATCTAATATTATTACTTTTAAATCTATATTATATTTTTATGATTTTTTTGTTATTTTAAAGGTTTATAGTTAAATTATTTCTTACGTTTAAGTAATTGTTGTCCGAGCATGCCGTGGTCATCTAATATTACTACTGAATTATAATTTTATTAATTAAATTTATTAAGGAGTATTTTGTAATTTTTGTTGGTGAACAATAATAAACAAATAAATAAATAAAGATATATTAGATTTAAAATTTACCTAACTGAATGGAGCCACGCAATTATTATTTTTTATGTCTCGTGGACTATTAATTCATGATAGATTTTAGTTTCATAATTTAAAGTAATTATTAATATTAATTCATATAACCTTATCCAAAATTATCGTATCTAACATCTTTATGGATGCTTACCTTGAGAATGGCATTTAGTGGCACTATTAATGTGTTGATCCTTAGGCTTGTAAAGTGAAGTGAGTTCGAAATACTAAGATCTCTGCTTTCCCTTATCCGGAAAAGCTAGACGATAAATTATTTGCGTAATGCAATGTACTGTTGTTATTGTTGTTTAAACGTATCTTAGTTTAGTTAGCGTAACACAGGCGGCAGGCGGCCGTTCGTGTGCGCTGTGCCGGCTGTGCGCGAGTACTCTGCTAACAAAGGTCAACATCCTTAATCTTAATACAAGTAAGTTATAGAAACGACGTGCGACGCGACACGGTGTTCCCAATCCCAGCAAAACATAGTTCACGCGTAAACGATGTAATTTTCCATATTCTAATACACAATGTTACGCTTACAACGCGACCAAGCCAAGTAGACGATTGACAATTGTGACGTCACTCGTTTAATTTACGGATTAAATAATATAATAATATCAGCCTGTAAGTGTCCCACTGCTGGGTAAAGACCTCTTCCTAATGGAACGTATGGGCTTAATCACCACGTCAGCCCACAACTTAATGAGAATTTCAAACATCGAGAAAAATCAACAGTTCTATATTTATCCCACATACAGTGGTATTAAAAAAAACTTTTGCTAAGCATTCAGGTTTCCTTACGATGGTTACTTTCACCGTCAGCCGATAGTGCTACCAATTTGAATGTGTAAATGTAGACATTGAATCGATATTCTGCCGGTCAAAATCACTCAACCAACAAAAATTAAAAAAAAAACAATTTAATGTATATTTATATTTTATTTATAAAGTTAATTAATAAGTATGTTCATCTAATTTGGAAACTATCACTAATTTAAGATTCGGTAATCGGTTTTTGTGATTATTTTACTTTTTGTATTGAAAAGAATTGCAATCGTTTGTCTAGTTGAGTTGTATATCTATTTACAACCAACCTCAAACGGACCGCAGTCTTGGAGACAGGGCCGAAATTGCAAAACAACTCGTGTTCCCGTGTCTTTTTGACTAGTGACGTCACCTAATAGTGAGAACAGTACAATAACCTCACCAGCGAGAGATCAGCAATCCATAGCTGGTCCTAGCTGTCATGCCGACCTGCAACCTTCTCGGCGCCTGGATATAACACTGACTGATCACGATTTATTTTTATACTAGCAGTACCCGCGGCTGCGCTCGCACTGACTACAGAATGCTCTGCACAGAGTGTACAGGCACGAATTATCCTTATTGTGGGTCATCCTTAGAAGATATACATATGCTATCGCTGACTTTTGTCGTTTTAAGTCGTTTTAAGATCTATAATTATGTAGAACATTAATTGATATATCTTATATGTTACTCAGCGTAAGCCATTTAGGTGCCCCAAATGCGTATTTTTTCCGAAATGATTCACCATTGTCGCTTATATAGCCCTGCCATATAACATATCTGTGAAATATAATAAAACCATGTAAATCGGATAACTTGTTTTGCGTGAAAAAAAACGGACAGACAGACAGTGAGACGTTGAGTTCTAGCGTAGGTCGCCACGTCTGGTAATCTGTTAACTTAGACTATGAACGCTTGTACCATAAAATTATCATTAGCTCGTTGCTCGAGGGGTTTACTAGTAGGCACTGATGTTTTCCACTATCCACCTCCTGGCTCCATCATCAGATCAGCTCCAAGATAGCAAATTATAATGTTGTCATCCGAACTACATATACATTCAAAGTTTCATTTCGATACTACAATAAAATTAGAAATAGGTTAAAATCAATAACGGACGTTTGTCTGAACGGGAGGTTTACGAGTAAAATGTTTTTATTTCATATGATAACATTGTCTTTGTATATTAGCATCAATAACTTAAAAAAAGAACCGGTTATATGGCCACGCGCAGTGTAGGGTTCTGTAGTTATCCGTCACAATACATAAATATTTAGAAGGGGGCAGGCATTCAGTAATTTTACATTTTATAAATTGGTCGACTATTGCTCATTAATGTAAAGTCTGGTTAGCAGTAGAAGTTTTCTTTTAACTTCGTTATACGTGTATATACTACTGCCATGACTTTTAACACAAAATCCAAAAACAATAATTTAGCTACCAGCAGCGCCGGCTGCAGTCCTTAATCAAGGTAGAGCGAGATTGTCTTTTGGCTCTTTTTGTTCGAAGTTTCACACGATAAATTGTATTGTATTATACCATAAAAAAGGCGGGCGCTCTGCAACTATGCTTAATTTTATTTTTGTGATTTCAATTTTCATTCGAGGCAGACGGCGTCTCTCAAAAGGCGTCATAAAAACAATATTTTTATACGTATTTTACGAATTTGGCATTTTGGGTACCCTTGCTCCCTGGCGCCTAGAGCGACCGCAACTCTCTAGAGTCTATTCCAGGACCGCCACTGGCTGGTAGGGGGTGGGGACATTAGACTTTAACAAAAATTGTTACTTTAAAGCTTAATATTTCGCAAACGGATCCCTGTACCGAAAAATGGTTTTCACACACCTGCAATATTTTTGAACGCCTTATCCAACGACAACTCAGACCATAGAATAGATGAAAAAAGAAATCATCCCCACTTTACGTTTATGGTCTATAATATTTTTTTATAAGATTTGATTTTACCACTTTGTCGGGGTGATTAATATGTGCCCATACCAAATTACAGCTTTCTCGTATCTCTGAGCTAAGCCGCTGACGAACAGAGAACCAGACACAGTGAACTATAGGGGTTCCTTGTTAGCTACGGAACCCTAAAAATGGTATAGAGTGTATATATAATAGACAGTAGACAGTTATGACAGAGTCATTTGAAGCAAGCGGTAAATATGATGTAACTATTAAATATCGTTAAAAGACACATTAGTGTCCATGATTCTATACTCATTAACCTAAATTTAATTAAATTATTATCATGACGCAGAAGCTTTTAAATGCAAGTTTAAAGTTGTTAATTACTATGTCGTAGTTAACATAGCATACTGTACTTATTTATGCTTGTAATTTGTATTTGTAAGACAAACAACAGGTTGATTTGTTTATTTATTGTTCACTGAACCAGACAATATGAATTAATGGTGAATAGTGAAAATTTTTCTCTTGTGATTTTTTTTCCTTATTTCATACGGTTTTTAAATCTCGGTGTTTAAACAAGCAAAGAATTAATAAAACAAATATTATCTTCTTAAATTACAAGTACACTGTTAAGAAAATATTATTGTAAGTTTAAGTTTAACTTGTGTTAACTTTCACTTTTACTAAGGTACCTACTAAAATATTTCTTCTGTACCAATATCTAATTATGTTTTATTACAGTTTCTGAGTTGATAAGTATTCAGCATTACAGATAAGAAATGATGAATTGCATTTAAAAGAATGATTTATATAACAGTTTCATTAAATATATATATAATATTATATTACACACCTTTGAAGTATCTATGTTACAATCTTACCATATTTAATTTATATAAAAAGACCTCGATCTAACCATTTGGTGACACTTTGTCAATCAAAATAAATTGGCTGTCGAATATTTATAACACTTATCATAAAACTCATTAATAAAAGCGAACCATTCACTTCAAACAACCGATATATATATAATTACGTACGTTTACAAAAACAGGAAGCCATAACCGCTTTTTATCTCGATATTAATGCTATGTATTATTACGTTAACCAGTATTTATAGGTTATATTAAGGAAATTAAATATTTTTATCGTAAGTGAGTAAGATACGAAAACATTGTTGAAATTAATTGGCGTTCCAAGGTTGCGGGGTCGACGTCCTTGCCGGTAGCAAACGCAGTGCCTGTAACTTCACTGTTCACAGTGGACCACACAGTGACGCGAAACGATAGACTCGATACTTATTGAAAATCATCGAAAAAGTGGACTAGAATAGTGATTTCCAAAGTGCTCTATATCTGCCCCAGGAAGAACAATAACTTGCAAGCGAAAAAAAAATTGGATGTCAATGAGATATGAATGGGAGAGTCAACGATAGGGGATCTCGTTTAATTTTGATTTTCCATCAATGGAATTATTCACATACACAAATACTACTTATTTACATATACAGAATTTATATAAATCAACGATAATCTGAAAATGCGGTTTAGCCCACGTTGTGACAGTAATCAGAAAGATATTCTTATTTATGTATTTTTATTAAGTTTTGTTTATAAAAATCCTATTTATGGTACCTACTATAGAGTACAAATATAACATAATATACTGTAAGGTACAAATTATAGGCAATTTAAAAAAATGTGAAATTTGTCACCCTGTGATGATCTTTCGAGTACTGTGACTACAAATCTAAATTATTATTTTTTTTGTAATGTACCCTGTATAATCTTTCTGTAAATTGAAGTCTAAAATGAAAAGAAAACTACCTCAGTTTTAAAGGAAATATAATTTTTGTTGCCCAACCAATACTCTAGATTATTACTTCGCCTAAATTTAAATGACTGTACTGAAAACAAATTACTAAATTTTTTAGGCAAGTGACTGTAAAAGATGGCGCATTTACTCTGACTTCCAAAATGGTTTAACAAATGCTAGATTATTTCTTACATAAAGAAAAAAACCTAAAAAAAACTCGAGTTCAATCTAATTATTTTTACTTAATGGAAACTTCTGTTATTATTTTTTCCAATAGTCGTAGTGGCTAAGTGGATCGCTTACCGTTGTCTTAGTAAATTTTAAGCGTTAAAAAACATTCAACTGCCTAGCCAGTTGAGTATATAAAGGTATAATAACTTTAATGTGAAAAATCTTACTAAAGTTTTACACCGGAAAATAATTCGTGTCTGATTGGTTCTTTCGAAATGGTGCGGAATAATAAATCGTAATTAAGGATGTTATCGAGAATTATTACTAGAATAACTATATATATATTACCTATGCATATATGTGCATATTTAACAGTTTTCAATATATTTACCGTTATTATAATTACTGAGAAATGATAGCAAAGGCAATGACATTTATATGCCATATTACGTATACATGTGTTGCGAACACAAGTGGTGTGCAACTATAGTCCGTAAATTTACTAAAATTACTAATGTAATTTAAACAACACTAAGCTACATAGCTTAATAAGAAAATTGACAAATAAAGACACATTTATTTAGCTGTTAACAATTATAAAGTAATAATTGTTTGCCTAAACAAAACAAAAATCACTCCAACAATTTTATTCCATCGGCCAACAACATGATGAGGACAACTTCGATTTTTTTATTGTGTAAAAATTGTGTATATATCCATATAAATAAAAGAATAATAATATAGGTAGCCAAATATAGCATTGTTGAATGAATGGCTAAGCAAGCTTTTAACCGAAAGAAACATCTGTTCAAATCTAAAATTAAAAGCAATATTAGAAAGCTGCTTATTAAGACCTACATCTGGAGCATAGCACTGTATGGCTGTGAAACATGGACGATGACCCAAAGAGACAGAGAAAGGTTGGCTGCATTTGAGATGTGGTGTTGGGGGAGGATGGAGAACATCATTTGGACAAATAGAATTACAAGGAAGTGTTAAGAACGGTTGACGAAGAATAAACATTACTTTATTTTGGTTAAAATTAATTTATTCAAATTTTATAAAAGTTAGTAAAATTTATTCTCACGCATCATTATGTCGCACTTCCGTCACATGATGCGCGCAGAAATCAGTTTTACCCGTTACTAAATGGAGCTAAAAGAAGTTTTACTTCAAATATGTTTGTGGAATTCTTACAATAATGATACTCTTAAATGAATTGAGTAAAAATGTGTTACTTGTAATTTTTATAAGATAAAAAATAAATTAGGGAGGCACATTTAATTTCATTATACCTACACACCGATTTACATGACCACTCGTATTTATATGAAGGTAAAAGTCGTAATTTCAATAATATAAACAGTATCGACAATTATTGTCATAATCGAGAACAGCCTTGGCATGCGAGCGCGCTACCGTGCAGCGTCGTACGCCCGCGCCCGCGCCCGCGCCTGTGTCTGCGCCTGCGCCGCCGCTGCTGCTCATCGCTAGGGCTGCCAGATCTGCTAACCTAAAGAGACAATAAATACACTTTATAAGAGTAGCGGTGATTTAAGAACTCTCTGATAATTAAATATTACAGTTGGCCATATGAATACATGTTTCAATAACACGTTTTCGATAGCAAATAATAGTGTAGTGTAGTCATCGCATGAAAGATACGTTGACACATCTATATATATATATATATATATATCTCTATATGAATGAACAAAAGTTATGATTATAAAAATCATTTAAAAAAACGACATGTATATCTTCTTCTGATTATTACCCTAGGCAACGTTGAAGTAATCATATCCTGCTTAAAAGAGCTTTACGTATTTTATTTAATATATTACGAGCGAGTGTATACAATACGAGTATGAGTACCTACTAAATAATTTTAAAAAGTAATCTAGTAAGTATGTAATCATTATGTTTGTTTAAAATATACGACGTAAACGTTAATCAAGTATGACAAACATATAAAAAGTTGACATTCGTGATAGCTATTTCGAAATATAGCTAAGTCATTTTAATTAAAAGTAAAACCGTCGGAAACCTGCCTACCATACACACAACCGTCACTCAGTAATTGTCAGTAATCCTTTGTTTATTCTCACAGGCTTATCGTTTCGGACTCAACTCATTAAAGATGCTATTTTAAGACGCTGCCGTCCGTTTATTTGCCCTACATTCTAGTGACGCTATTCGGTCAGTCTTTGATATCACCGCAAGTGGCTCTTATTACAACTTTGATAACCTTTGACCTAGTACTATAATGTTTGTGTGGACTAGGGAGTAAGAGTAGGAAAAGTCACCAGCTTATGTGGCCCAATCATTAACACTAAATAAACGTGCCAGATGTCGTAGGCATTTAATAGACTCTTATTCATCAGACAGGCCTCGTGGCGTAGTGGCAGTAAGCCCTAATGTTGAGCCTAGGGTAGCGGGTTCGTTCCCCGCACAATTTTCTATGTTGAGCATAATTGTCAGTTGTGTGATTTAAATGACTGTGTACGAGCCTCTGAACGAATTGGTCTCAAAATGAACATGGACAAGACGAAGGTTATGTCGAACGCTTACTTACAAAAAACGAAATCTTTGATCATATTTAAAAACTATAAAACTCACACTAGACCTAAGACGACATACGATAACTGTACTATTATTATAAGGAGATATAGACGTTTGTGTATATACATGTTTGGCTGTTTATTATTCTTGTTAAGTTTTATATTGTAATTAAAGCGTTTATGTCGCGGGATATTGTTAGTAAGTTATAATTAAGTAGAAGGAATAAATGCAAACAAAGACAATTAACAAAGTTTTATAAGCTTTTCCACATGCAGGACTGTCATATAAATTTTGTTTTTGGAAGGGTAGCGAACCTCGTTTTCTTGAAGAGGAAGGTACTAAAAAGTACCAACTAAAATCCCTGCATTGAGCCTGAGTTTTCGGTGAAGGAAAACATCGTGAGGAAACCATAGCATGGTGGTAGGGCTTTTTCTAATGCCCGCTTGGCTAGCTACCACCCTCAAGTAGAAAATCTCTCGCCAAGCACCAATGGATAGGTGTGTTCCGGCAGCTGCACTTGAGAGCCAAACTTCCACTAGGTTTAGCGTGTTATCATCGTAAGCCACAGCGTCATTTAACATTAGGTGAAACTGTGGCCACTAAGCCAGACCTATAACGATAAAAAAACAACATATCAAGAAGTATAATTTGTATAAAAAGCATGTTAAAAATCAAATGCAGCGTGCGTAGTCGGTTTTTAATTTCTTTCGTATAACTAAAGAACATGAATTGAATAATATATGGATAAAAAGTGAGTAAAGGTCAATGGAAACCGTTAGATACCTATAAAAAAATTGAAATGAAATAAAACAAAGTTGTTATGTAAAGTGACATACGAAATAAGCAGTGACGATAGTGGTGAATCAATTCGGAGAAAAAAACTCTTTTTGGGCGATTAAATGACTTAGACTGAGTAAACCATAAGAGATATATCAAATTAATGTACTACATTATTATAGATCTTAAAAAGACCTACAAAAAAGTCAGCGACAGCGTATATCTATCTTCTAAGGATCCACCACAATAAGCATTTTTGAAGCAGAACAATGGCGCTTGCGCTCGACCGACAGCATTCTGTAATCCACGCGAGCGGATCCGCGGGCACAACTAGTAAGATTGTATTACTCACTTTCAAAGGAGTTCGAACAACGAGCAATTTTTAGCCTGCAGGTTTTACATTTGAAGCAGTCTCCTTGACCATTAGGCACGGCGAACATTTAATTTCTTGCAAAATTACTCTAACAACCCGGAAATGACAGTCGTTAATTTGAAAAAAAAATCGTCGAAAACATAAAATGTAATACACCTGAGTGAGTTCGGTGTACTGGCGGGTTAGGTTTTTAGAATCAGTTCCAAAAAATGGAATAAGAATGTCTGAAAAGTTAAATCAAAATTAAGTTTTAATTTTCATGCTCTAATTCAACTGTTGTTATGTAATACTGAAAACGTGGTGCTCGAATAGTTACGACTGGTGAAATTACGTTCAGTTGTACACCGGATTGCTTCATAGCATACCCATGTTATGAATTTTACGAAAATCACTTACAAAACATCCCTAAAAAAACATCAATGTGAAAAAGGGGCCAAGTACGGTAGAAACGACGTTCGGGTTAGACGTTGTCACCGATAATAAGCCTATATCTAACCGGTGCCAAGTTCCATAGCCTTTAATTATAGCTGTAGGAATGTACTATCTTCAATTCATTCACAAAATAATGTTGTTACTTTCTTTGATATGGAATTTCTAGCTTGGCAAGTCTTAATTGTCTGACCCTAACAACTCAAGAACTATAATATAAATAGGTTTGTTCATGAAATAAGTGTGTCCAAGGGAAGTTTATTAAAATAAAACAAGTATATTATAGGTCGAATAGTTTTTTACTTATGGAGGGATCGAAACAAGCTTGAAATGGTTCGTGTAAATATACATACTGTCAGGTATCGCCCGTCCGAACTTGGCTGATTTAGAGTATTAGATTAAGTGTAATTGTATTATAGTAAGTGAATAAGTGTAATAGTAATTAGATTAAGGGTAATTTTGAAGGTAAACATTGTGAGGAACTGTTAACAAGGGATAAATGTTTTTGTTATAACTTATACGGCTATAAACGGGAAAATCGCCTAAAACCTAGGCTTATGTTTAATGAAACGTTAGAAAGAACTACAAGCGTATAAAAATGTGTAACGTAATTTTGCTTACAAAAATTATAGACAGACATCATTTTTGTATAGTAAGGTATCGTACGTATTAAATATAATTCTCTAAAGCATTTTTTTCTTTATTAACTCACAGGTAAAG
The DNA here is from genome assembly GCA_947532125.1 of Saturnia pavonia. Classification (NCBI taxonomy): domain Eukaryota; kingdom Metazoa; phylum Arthropoda; class Insecta; order Lepidoptera; family Saturniidae; genus Saturnia; species Saturnia pavonia. The sequence goes on along the minus strand of OX383907.1, from coordinate 6,127,068 downwards.
TTTATCAAATGTTAGCTAATATTCGTTTCCGTTGTCTTCGAAATGGAACGATTCGTGCGACAATTATTAGTGATTTTACTAACACAGAATCTACGCGGGTGGATTTCATCGCAAACGGATGAATGGTTTAGGAACAAACAAACATTCGTTTTTATATAATAAATACAGATAATATTATAGAAGAAATAATGAATTTAACAACGTAAGCACTAATTGAAGAGAAACTGCTTATGCGACTTCCAACAAGTTAAACGTTAAACGGTTAACGCACATTATCGGTCTCTCCTCTTTGTGTGAGCCAGAGCGAGAGAGCAAATGTGGTGTGTATGTATATTGCACACTGTTTAAATAAAATATAAAATATCTTTTAAAATGAAGTTTCACTTCTATCGTGTGTGAATCGCACACACACCTTTTTTTACTATAATATGGTTGCCTCGATAATACAATGAATTAAAAATTTAAAGCGATTGTTATTAATTTTCGAACATAAATTTCGCATAGTCGTTATGTACAAAATTGGGCACGGTGGCCTGTTGCGTGCGCGATGCACGTGATCCGCCAGTTTGTGTGGGTAGAACAAGGCACAAAGAGCACACTTGTGCATAGTGATGTAAATTGTCGGAAATACGGAATTATTGTACTCGTCCCGGGAGCAATTGTTACAATAGAGGAAATATTGTATGTCAAAGACTTTTATTATGCATTTACGAGTAAATAAATAACTACGATTATTTAATCTACAGCAGTACGTAACGTATAGTATGTCCGTTCGAAAACCTTGCCATCTCTTCTCGCCGACATAAATGTTTTTAAAAACAATAGAAGTATACAAAGGCCTTATTTAATATAAAGTATATTTAAGATTCTACGTTTAACTAGAATGTTCAGAAAAGTCGCTTGAAATAATTTAACATTACATTCTTACTAGGAGTCGCTGGCTGAAAAGCGAAATGAATGGAGGAAAATTGTTCAGGAGAGAGTAAATGCGATTGAGGATCAAAGAAGTCTTGAATTAGATTATAAGCAGGAACATCTTAAAAATAAACAGTCTTCAAGTAAGTATCCATTATAACTTTGTCAAGGTTACCCCAATCTGCGCTTTATAGTATGATAGCAATGCCTTCAGCTCTGTTCGCGTGGACTACAGAATATCGGTATTACGCGCGAATCGTGCTGCCCTCGCTTAAAAAACGAAAGTTCTTAAGTTATCCTTAGAAGTTAAATATATACTATCGCTGACTTTTTTGTAGGTCTTATTAAGATTTGTAATTATATAGAACATTAATTTGATGTATCTCATATGGTTTATTCGGCGTAAGCCATTTAAATGGCCCAAATGCGATTTTTTCCCCGAACAGATTCACTATTTTCATCATTGCTTATTTCGTATGTTACTTTATCTTACAAAATATATCCTATAACCTGGCCAGGTAAAATAACTATATATTAGGATAAAAAACCTGTTAATCGAATAAGTGGTTTTCGCGTGAAAAGAACATAAACGGACAGACAGACAGACAGAAGTTATAGTTTTATTATAATAAAGAATTAATGTATATATATATATATATATATATATATATATATATATATATATATATTATACAAGATACCTCAAAAATTTCGTATGGCTGATGTTTCCTAATTCGGTAGCATATCGTTGTATCTTATCAGGCTTTCTTCAGGCGTTATCGCAGTAACCTGAATCTTGAAGTCTAGAAGTGAAAGTTTATATAGGGTTAAAGCAATTTTTTTATTTGAAACTTCAAAACGACGTCAAAACGATCGAAATCAGAGATAGAAAATGCTATATACAAACAAAAATAATTTAATATAATAATTTATATTTACCCTTTTTTTTTGGTGTATCATAAATATATATTTTATGTACCTAACAGAGTAATGAATATTAACCGATAATAGTGATTGTTCACGATACATCACTACTTATGTATAGTGAGTGACCCATTAAACGATCAAATACAGCAAACCTGTTCGTGCCCATAGCTACAGTAACTGGCCGCGAATGATATCACTCGAATAATACACCCTACCATCTACGAGTATGTACGTATAGGTACATCATGAATATTTAGGTACTTCTCCGCCTCTGCGTTAGTATTTATTATTTTAATAAATATGAAGATCCAAAATCTGATGCTTTCAAATTGGTATTTTGTACAACATCCAATGCGTAGATTACAGAATTATTGCTGATGAATATATCGTGTTTTTTTTTAAATAAGAACCAAGTATATATGGAGAAAAACAAAAAAATGATCAAAACCTATACAGTAGTATTTGCGTGATGTGCCCACAAAGGCAAACCTCAATAATTTTATTTATATAGATTGTTCTGTCCTTTGAGTAGTCCAGTATACTATAAATATCTATGCAGTAGTTAATAACTAGACCACAGCGTCACCTATTTCGATTTTTTTCGTGAAAACTCTACCAGGACTATACCGAATAAAACATAATAAGAATAACGCATATACATCGTTCGAATCGTAAGTTACGATCTTGACTCTTGAGTTCATAAAAAAATCAAGTTCATAATCTCATCAATATGTTTATAATCTATTACCAAATGTAATACACATAAGAAAAAAGCAGTCAATAATTACTAACTTAAAGATATATTTTATATATCACGGTTTTTAAACGTGCTAAAAAGTATAAAATAATGCCAAGTGCGTGTCGAGCCACGCGAAGTGTAAGGTTTCGTTGTTGCCCGTTACAATATGCAGACTTAGAGAGAGGGCTCTAAGTAATTTTCTGAAGTAATAAAATAATAATAATAAATAATAGTAATAAAAAATTATAATACTAAATTAATCACAATACCTTTTCTATTATTGGGTTTTATGTCATAAAACATGGGTCATGGGTCATATGTTGTAATGGTATATGAATGTTTTAGAATAGTCTAGTCTGAAAATAGTCATAGTGGAGAGAGAGTATGTCACAATTCATGGTAATTCACTGTACATGTTTTGGCGTATAAGAAAATACAGACTACACTATTCAAAACAATAATAAAAATAGAGGGCGATAAAAATTTACTTCCAATTGACAGGTTCCGTAGTTTTCGTCAAATACCTTGACCACGAGATACTGGTACTGGGATCGTAAAAAATAATTAATGTTTTTATATTCATGGGTAAAAAGTAAAAAATTTTAGCGATTCACTTGACATGTATTTCGCACGCAACCGCACAGTGCCAAAGCTCGCGTGATCTGATGATGAGAGGCTTCGCCCTGTTCCCGTGGGAAATAACATCCTCCTGATTTATGATAGATCGTACTCAGAGATAGCGGGTACAAAAAAGTTTGTCTTATATAAGCAATCACTCACACGAATATTAAATATCTTAGTTGTTTGATACAGATTTAATGTACGTACCATTTATACGATGCATTAGTATTTACTGAAATGAAAATATGTGTTATATTTTTAAAGTGAAAACTTCTTTAGCCACGTTGAGCACTTTTGGCAGGGGAAAATCTTATGGGTTCGCGTCACCGACATGCTAATGTTAATTGTATATCTATTAGTATATATATCTATAGCACGTACTGCTCTGATATCAGACTGGCGCATGCACAGCGCTCTGTGTACACGAATATATATATATATATATATCGTATAACACATCGTATAAACGTGACCGTGTGCTTTGCGCGTTAGACGCTTTTTGAATAGGTGAAATCTTGTGAGTTCGCGTCACTGACATGCGTAATAGCAGTATATCTGTAGCTATACAGGTGGTACACATTAGTGCTGTGTATATTTTTACAAGTAAAATTGAATGGATTTAGTTAAAAAGTTTAATGTGTACATACTGTACATTGTTCAAACAGTGTTTGAGTTTGATTATTATCTTAATTGTTTAATTGTAGAATCACTGTGCAGAACAATAGTGAGTATTAACTGACCTATCGTTGTTATTACTTCCCGTAGTTGCCTAAGCTTGTCAGATTGCTTGATGTTCATGATTACTGCTCCCCTCCTTAGAGTCGCAGTGTAAAGTTATATAGCCTTCCTTAATAAATATTTTTTTTGCTATTTCAGCAGTATCTACGTTCGTGTATTCGTGTACGCTCTCCTATCAAAGACTGACGTCAGGACTACGGTTTTTTTTATTGTTATAGGTTTGGCGTAGTGGCCACAATCTCAGCTGATGTTAAGTGACGATGTGGCCCAAGATGATAACACGCTAAACCTAGTGGAAGACTGACTCTTAAGTGCAGCTGCCGGAACATACCTATAGGTGCTTGGTGACAGATTAGCTAGATTAGATAGTGGTAGCTAGCCAGGCGGGCATTAGAAAAAGCCCTACCACCATGCTATGGTTTCCTCACGATGTTTTCCTTCACCGAAACATCAGGCTCAGTGCAGGGTTTCGAACTCACGTCAATCGACGCGAAGTCGTACACGCTACCACTGAGCCATCATTGCTTCGATTCCGGTCCCCTTGAGGTTGGTGTCTATACGTAAACAATAATGCATAGGCAAAAAAATTTTTTCAAAACTGACTGGTACTTGATTACTACTACTGCTCTCGACTACTAGATTAGCGCGTTTTCAAACAAACAAACAAACTCTTGAGCTTTATAGTATTAGTATGGATAATAACAGTAATGTTACATAATAAACTTTTGTTCCTAGATCTTATATTATGCTAATAAACCGGCGCTGCGAGTGAATTGTTTCTTCATTCGTATTAAGAAACTAAAGCAAGAAATTCTTTGTAGTAGATAAACATAAAACTGATATTACAACGTTTTACAATGAATTATGCTTGTATCTATTCATCACAGGTAGAGGCTTGTAATAACGTACATAATTATGCGTATCTAAAAATAAATATAAAACCTATCTATAAATATAACACTAAGAATAAATCCATAAATAGAATGTGGTTCTATCATCTCATAATAAAACATGTAAGGATTGCAGACGAGAAAAAGCACCACAAACTCCGCGCGGCGAGGCAATACGCATAGTAGCGTTTTATTTATATCTTTTGCGAATGTTTTCTTATAAATTTCAATGAAAAGTATTATAAACGCGAACCGCTCTTTAAAATCTGATGCACCTTTTTACAGTATACCGAATATGTAGAGTAAAAAAGAGGTTGGAATATAGAGTAACTAATTAACGCGTAAACGACTTAAGGGGAATTTTTCATCTTAACAGAAACAATGAAATTGCAATATATGTATATATATATATATATAAGAGACATCAGAATATACTATCGAAGACATCAGGGTTTTCCTTGATATCATTCATCATTACGGAATAATAAATCTTGTGGGCGTAATTTGGGTTAAGTGCAAGCATTGTAGAGATGCACATGGTCCGACAATCCAAGTAAGCATGATGTCTGTTTTATTTGGGGTTGCCCCCAGTGGCCTCCAACCTCCCCTATAGCCACCCCATGCCTCGCATCTGTGTTATCGCTGCCCGTAGGTGACCTAGTAATTCATCTTGAACATCCTCACGATCTGACAAGCTCCACCCAGAATAATCTTCTCTTCGGGTTCCGACTTAGTAGGTGGTCTCGAACAATCTTAGGATCCAATATTAATGGAGATCTGCACGTTACGAGGGCTCGAGCTAGAACCATCCTTCAAGCCCTTCGTTGTCTGCTTATGTGATTGCGTGGATCACAGAGCACACCTGTTGCAAGCGCGTGGCGTCATCTCCACTTTATTTCCATTTATTTTATGTACGCCGTATTTTTGAATACCTGACAGGGTCTGTTATCTCGTTACTATGAGACATGATTTCTTTTTAAATAATGACATAGACACGATTCTCTTACACATATATATATATACCCTTATATATTTTAGAAACCATAATATTATCTGTTGCTTATATCTATTTCTCTAATTTGAATTGTTTCTTTTTATTTATTGGTAAAGCATGTTGTCTTACGTAAAGAATACATTCTTTGATTGGATGTTATTCAGACCCCAGAAATGGTCTGTTTTCAAGTTTATCACATGCACTAAACTCGGTCTTCAACACTCTTGGATGTGGTCTAGATGCCATACCTTAGGATGGTGGTTTATTTAGAAAACAGATCCATTAAGTCTAGTTCGATTAACGATAAGTGAAAAAACACAATTGTTGGGAGCGCGTACGCGAATAAATTGAATATTTCGTTTAATAAAACTCAGATTAAAAAAAGGTACCTTGCTTTCGGAGAATTCTCAATTTGGAAACATTTGTAACTGATGTCTAAGTAAATATTGTAATTTATAATAATTATGTAATATAAAAGCGGAAGTATAATATTTTATTAAGTGTTTAAATGGCTGTACGGATTCTAATGTCGTTTGTCGATATGTCGTAGAATAGGACAGCATACATTTTTGTCCATCGAATCGGGTGGGCAGAAGCTAATTTATTAATTTACTAGCTGTGCCTGCGACATCGTGTACGTGGATTTTCGCGTCCTATTTGTACGGCGGGTCTTAAAGAACTTGGACCTAACCTTATGGGCAGTTTCCACGAAACCGTCATTATAATAATTGTCCAAGCTGCTCTCTAGGCATTCAAAGTTCCAGCTGAAAGCTCTCGGGGTTCTGGAGTTAGATTGGTGCTAGGCGGAGCTTAGACTTCATCAGTCGAGATAATTCAAGCTTCAAATTAAAATTCAATGTGCCTTTTACCAAAGGATAATCGCTTCCGGTTTTGACCACATTGATCACAGAGACAGCATATGTGCTTTTTCGTCGACATGATAAAGTCTGCCTCGTTTTTCTGTTAGGGATCGTCCAGGTTCACTTCCTGTGCTCTCGCTTCTTGAAGAAAGGGTTCGTCAAATAAAGGCCTGACTTCTCTATGAAGCCAGCCAGTAGTTGGTCCTGAAGATTCCGGTTTCCTACTCCAAATTACCCCACTCGCAGCTCTTCACCGTCTCGTTTGCCCAGTTTTGCGTTGAAATCCTCCATGACAAACGTAAAGTGGGTGAGTAGTTCGCTACAAACAATTAAGGATTTGTTTTAGGAAAAGCGAAGTTTATTCAATAATTTTCTTTTTATTAACCGTTAATATTCAGTGAATAATAAAGTATTATAACATGTTGTTTAGTATCATTTAATAAAAATCTGGAGAGCGTATAAAAAAACCAAACAATGACATCTACCATAGAAATTTAGAACGAAAAAGACCAAACCAAAATGGATAAAATAACAGAGACACACATAAATTTTACAAATTTAAAAACAATATTAATATCTACTAAATTAAATTAATAATACATGCGCTTACAGCAAATATACTTAAGTGTGACAATAAAAATTAAGCCAATTTTATGATAATTTTAATAAAATTAACATATAAAATATATTTTGTAATTGTATAGTGTTATCACTATCAACATTCTTCCTTGTAATGGCTCAGAACATTTAAAACTAATAAACTAATCTTCATAGCGCCATCTTTGAATAATAATGAAAAATATATACCTACTTACGTTTTTATTATTTCTATTGAAAATTACGTGAAGGTAAAATAATTTGGGTTAAATTTCGTATAATTTATTTCAGTTTCCTCTATATTTAGAATATATTACAGTATTACATATACATACATTCCTTTTTTATATGTATATAACTTAAATGCAATTTATAAACCATATAAATGTCCATAGTATGTGTAAAAAAGCACCCTTAATTTACCTACAGTCTATAAACTACAATCATACCAACTTTTTTTTAAATTCGGTACAATAGTTTCTGCATGTTTGGCGTACAAACCAAGAGTCAGACAGACATAAATTTCAAAAACTGTCGATAAATTTTTTCTGTACATGATTCTATACCCCCTCACCACGTACAAATTTTTCTCAATTATCTTTAATGCACAGATTTTGACTCTTTACTAATTTATTATAAGTATAGGTTATTTCGACCACTCACACGTATTCACTTCACTTACATTAAATATTTAATAAATAAGTAACAATCATAGCTGTCCTAACAAACATTTTAATAATAAATAAATATTTATACATATAAATTGCATATATGTCATATCAATGTATAATTACGTAATAATGTAACCAATTACTAAATAAGTCGGAGAGTTTAGCAAAACTAACCAGTTTAGGGATCGTAGGCCGTGGTGTACTGGACCAGATCCACCATTTGCTGAGGTGACTTCATAAATAAATAAATCGGCAGGTTGGGTTATAATCACTGTATTATTTTACTCGGTATATACCTACATAATGTATTAATAATATTATGATACAGAAAATATCAACGTAAAGTCATTGAATACCTAAAAATAGAAATAGGGACAGTTTATTATATCGAAAATTTAATAATATTGTAATTGAAACGTTTATAAACCTGCAATAAGTTTGATAAGGAAACAAACAACGATAAAATACATAAAGCTGAACAGGATTCACAATATTATTATTATATTTATTAACAAAAAGGCGAATACCGCAAAAACAAAACGTGTACAATGAAAACAATATAATCACTTGTTTAGTAACTACCTACTTAAAATATGTCCTACTACATAGCTTCATAGCCGGTAGCAACAGCCAGGTGTAAAAACTACGGAATGTATCCAATAGTCCATTGCATAACCGGCTTTTTGTATTATCAGCTATTAAGGAGAAATTTAAATGGATGTAGTAGCTAAGTAGAATTTTTAATTTTATAATTTTTTCATAATCGTTTTCTGGTACTCTGTTTAAGGCTAAAACATATTTAAAAATATTTGGTTCAACGAAAATTCTTGCATATTATAAAAATCCGTGCCAAGACTGATTAATGCAGAGCTTCAAATATTTATATGGATATATTCAGTAGTTGTGGGGTTTTGTGTCTTTTATTCCGTTCGTTGACTACTACAAATAAAATAATAGTTAGAGATCAAAGGAGTATGATCTTTGTTTATGAAATACTATTTAGATAGTAAGCAGCTGTCAATTACTTAAACTGTATCTTTATCAAGGTTGATTCAATAAATTAATATTGTTAATTATTTCTTCATTTTTGTAACATTCTGTTTTTCTTTTAGTAGATTTTTTGTTATAGCATTGAGCTAAAGTATCATTGCTGTAATTAGATAATGAGGGCGCTTCATAATTTCCCGATGGCGTAATATTTTTTTACTAGCTGCAATGGTATACAAAAGACTAAGTAAATAAATAGTTTATTTGACTAAAATAAAACTCGTTAATTCTATTTTTTTTATATCTGCAAAGATTCCATAAAATACGTGTCGTCAGTTTTGTTTGATTGAAGTTTGACTCATGTTTGACCGTCACTAGAAACATGTATATTTGTACAATAACACGTCGACTCCATCCATAATAATTATGTACAACTTCTATGGAAGTTACGCAAAGCCACACAATGTCGTTATGTAATGATTACACTGAATCAATTACAAGCACCGAGGATGGTACAGCGGAAAACAAAAACTAAACCGCCGAGAATAATTCATGCCGTGTACGCTGAGGTTAACATTGAATGCTTTCAAATCGCACAAACAATCGAGAGTCAGTACACACTGCGTGCCTTTTTTTTAAAATCTTTTTCTTTCTCACCGTTTCCTTTCCTGGCCGAGTGCCATGTTTTATTGATGGCCAGTTCATTGATATGGCTTGCTCGTTCAGCCGGTGGGTGAGTGGCCACTTATATGAGCCATAAAAGGCCTAGCCTTGGCCATATGGGGAAGCCGTCACACGGCGAATGCATTCATGCGCGCGCGCATATCTGATCGACGGGTAACAAAACAAAGTGACGCGCGTATTTGTTATTCGAGATTATACGTTCGGGTTGTTGAGAATTTTGTTTTAAGAAGTTTGCTCGGTATTTCGCAGACGTAAAAAAATTATTCTCCAAGAACAGTGTATGCCTATAAAAGATGCAAGTAAGGTACGATATAATGAGTGTAATTTTTGGTTGCGATTGAAAATTTTGATAGATTATTACAGCACAATATGAAGTTTTAAATGTATTCTAAAGATTGGCATCACTTTCTATCGTGTTATTTGTCTAAGCAGCAATTTTTTATTCATTAATTTGATAATCAATCATAATTAAAGAAAATATAAAATTAAAAGTCAACACGCGAAATTTCAAAATATAAATGTCCACTACCAAAAATATATCAATTCACCAGCGATATAAGATCGTAAGGCTAAAAGCGATAAATTAATCTTATTTTTTTTATTATTATGCTCTCTCATTACGGCTACTTCGGCCACATCTCATAGAGAGATTTGTAATATTGAAAAAAGTCATATCAATTGTTTAATATATAAAGATCTGGCATCAGCACTTCCAGATATATTTCAGTATATTCCAGTTTCCGATTTCAGACACATAAGTAATTGACTTAAAATATAGCACCTGATCCCGGAGAAAGTAGGCAACAAAATAAAAATAAATAATGTACCTACCTAATTTGAACAACAACAAGCAAAGTTTACGTAACGTTAGCTATTTAGAAGAGATCGATCACTGAACCGTCCTTTATCTGAAGTCTTTAATACCCCAACATATTTAGATTAAGCTTTCTGACGCAAATTATCGCATCATCTCACCATGTGTTAAATTCACTCAACGTTCAGTTGCCTGTATAATTAAATACATGATCATAACATTGCTACTATAGAACGCTTACACAGCTCTATATGTGTATGTATCTGTGTGTGTGAGTGAGCAAATACGAGCCAAAGCCTGAACTGAACCAGTGTACACTAGACAAAATAGTATATGCGACGCACGTGTCGCTCAGCTGATAGAGAGGGACGCAAGAATGGGACGACTACCCAACACCCACTACCCGTCTAGGGAAGACCTATACCCACAGGAACATGATTTATCGATGTTGGTTTTATTGATTGACCAATGATGATGGCTCAGTGGTAACGTTTACAGACACCTCGTCAATCGACGTGAGTCCAAATCCCTACATTGGGCCTAAGGTTTCGGTGAAAGAAAACTTCGTTACGAAACCATAGCATTGTGGTAGGGCGTTTTCTAATGCCCGCCAGCCTAGCTGTCACCGTCAAGTTGAAAATTTGTAATCAAGTAGTAGTTATAGGTGTGATCCGGAAAGTGCACATGAGAGCCAATCCTCCCACTAGGCTAAACATGTTACCATCTGGCGCACATCGTCATATAACATCAGGTGAGATTGTGGCCAAACGCTAAACCTAAAAAGAACCAAAAAAAATTAAGAATTTGACCAGATCTATCGGATACCAATGTATGTTACAATCGACTCTGAAATGTATGCCATAGACTTCGTTATCATGTTTTATGTAAAATTACCGCAGCTGTAACGTATAACGAACGTATAACTAAAGACATGTTTCGCCAGTAGGCATTTTTAGATCATTGTTGACTTCTCCCATGTTATGGTAATATATTTAACTGCATGTATCTCTCAATTCAAGGTCAGTACCTTAGCCCTTATCTATAGCCCCTTTTTTATGCCGAGAACTTTACCAGGTATTATTTCTATAAGAAACTCCGTAAATGTTTATGTTATTTTAATTTGCTTCATACTTGTAACATCCGATGGTAGACCAAGATCTCATAGTTTTTTTTAGTTATGGAGTCAAATGGAAAACAGCTCACTTAAACTTTTACATATATCTGTATTCATGCCTTTTAAATTTTAAGACAGGTAGGGCACAGATATATTTCTTTGGAGATTTCTCTCTACTTTATGCAGCCCGACTGGTGGAATACTCCACCCTACAGAAGATCGCAGCAAAAGAACCTAACATTGGTTTCCTTGGGGTAGGATGTTTCAAGGTCGGCAATGCGCTAGTTGATATATATGGCATTGTATTCGTCCATAGGCTACGGTAGCCATTTACCATCAGGCGGGCCGTATGCTTCTTCGCCACCTAAGTAGTAATAACTATTTCGTAAAGTTCGAGCGAGTAAAGTAAATAACATAAAATTATTATCAGTGGATGATCTACTATTGTTTGAGCATAATGAGACATATCAAATCTCTAAGGAGTCCATCAATTTAGGCGACGGTACCGGGAACTGAAGTAGTTTAAGTCATATACTTGGACCGCTATACTATAACTGGTGTTAATAGGTTCAAGTGAGTATTATAAATATAAATAGTAGATACCGTTGTTTAATAAATAATTAAATGCAACGATTTTTGTTACTTTTTGTTAATTTTATACAAAACTGGGTTAACTTGAACATTACAAGATAATATAAAGATAAACCACAATGATATTGAAAGTAGTCATTTAGGAATGCCTTGGGTTGGGAATGCGTCATAAATGGAAAATTTCCTCTTATACTTATCTGATTACGCAGAACATAACGATGAGGCTGTAATAGTCACTATATTAGGATAATTATGTTTTAGATTTAATAAGGATAACAGCGAGTCTTAAGTTTATATGTATTGGTGTATTCGCATTGCCTCAAATCTTATTATGCTGACAAAGAACTAATTAAATAAAGTACTTTAGAAAAATACTTCAGTTTTACCTCGGAAGCACTATCATTATTTTTGCCGAAAATCAGCTCTGATCTCGTGTGGTTTACGCGTGTGTATGTGGATGGCAAACATGCATTGTCATACGAGGCTTTCCAACTTAGTTTGAAATATAGTAACCTATTATGGACTGGCCTCGGTTAGCACTATGATCCTGTTTGAGATTGTTTCCAAATAGTTTTAGGTTGCAGTGACTTAAATCGGGCAGATTGCGTGCCTGTTTTCTACTTAATATTTTTAAACAAACCACTTTCGCGGTTGAGTGCCTTCAGCGCTCGCCCCCAAGCCTGGTGAACCTGTAAAAGCCTTCTGAGGCTTCGGGGCCTTTAAGGCTTATAGTATAATCAGATCGTAACGCAAAGAAATATGTAATAAGCACTAAAGCCGATACTGTTGTTATCATCACATGCTGTGTAATATAATAAGGCAATTATAACACATTATATTATCATTAAAAGACATTCCACTGCCTGGAATGTATTTACGAAAATGTATGATCACCTAGTGCCAAGTGACATATAAATATATTTATTTCGGCTTGTTACAAAATATAGTGGTGGCATAAGGTCTTCTGTTTGGACGTTGTTTATGCCTATGAACCAATAACCTGATTCTTATTACGCAGCCATTTATTTAAATACCATATTAAGACATACACGTGATGTGCATCATGGCATGTTATTTTTAAAACGAAGTAAAACGTAATCGAACGTTGAGTAATTTATCGACATATCGAGTTGTAGGGTCGAGGAACCGCCCTAAAGGCGCACGTGTCTCGCGGCCAAGGCTGCGTCGTGAAAGCTCTGTGTACGTACCCGCCTACGCTACACTCCACACAGACGCATAGCTTTACACAACACAGGCTTTGCGTTTGTGTGTAGGCTTTAGCGAGCACTCCACAGCTCTGTGCCAGCCTTTGAGGTGTATACTCTGCACTGATCAAACTGTTAATGTGTGCGTACACACAGTTGTTGACCAACGAGTGTGGTGCCAAGCACCATAACTTGTTTAGTGAACAAATTCTAAGAATCACACCAATGTCAGTGTGGTTTTATCCACATTAGCTTGAATTTGTTGATCGTCTTCCTTGTTGAATAGGTTTTACGAAAGGAGACTAATTAAAAAAGATTCTTTACAATTATAAGTTTAATAAAATGTATTTGAATCATTTACTATTAGGTCAATTTCGTCATAAATTAATGAAAACAACGGAAAATAATAAATGATTACAATATTGACGTTATATAAATTGAATAATGAATCCTATATTTTTATATTTTTCTATATATAATACTAAGTTAATTATTTTAAAAAATTGGAAATTAATACCATTATTAACTAAAAATATAGCAAGCTACTACCAACAAATCAAAATAGGTATGTTAAGTAATAAAAATTAACCATGTTTCGTTGGCTAAACAATAATCATTAGCATAAGTATCACAATATAATAGAGTTATCTTTGAAAACTTGGTAGCATATTAAAAATAATAATTTTCTGCCTTCCCATTATTGAAGATAAAATAATTTTATAAAAATGGTCCATGATGTTGCCAGCTATCGACTATTTAAATCCAAACAAGAGTGCAACTGGCTTTGAACTGAACTTGATTAAACGATTCCGAATACCTAGAATCGCTAGGTAATTGTTTTATTTTATTTGAAATTTTGAGTTTTTGTTATGTTGTGGAGATCTGTTATTTTGTGGTTTTTATTTTTATTCATAAATTTACGAAATTGGGCCCTATTTTATATAATATTGGTGGCAGTTTGCATGATTCAATTTTGTTATTGTCTTCAAGTGAAGTGAATTAGAAATAACTAAATGTGCCCGCGGCTCCACTCGCGTGGACTACAGAATGCTGTCGGTCGAACGCACGTGCGATTATGCTGACTTAAAATGGCTTATTTTGGGTGATCCTCAGAAGATAGACATATATTATCGTTGACTTTTTATAGGCTTTTTAAGATTTTCAATTATGTAGTACATTAATTTAAAATATATCTTATGGATTACTCATCGTAAGCCATTTAAACACCCCAAAAGCATCTTTTTGCCGAATTGATTCAATATTATCGTTATTGCTTATTTCGTATGTTACTACTTTACCTAACAAAATACATCCTATAAACTGGCCAGATAATCATCATTTCATAATCTTCAGCTCGTAATCACCCACTGCTGAGCATAGGCATCTCTTATTGTACACCACTCATCCCGATCTTGAGCTAATCTCATCCATGTTTTACCTGCGATTTTTACAATATCGTTTACCCAACGAGCTGGTGGGCGTCCGACTACTCGTTTACCGATTCGTGGCCACCAATCCGTCAACACTTTAGTCCACCTGTCGTCACTCTGCCTGGCAACATGTTCTGCTCAATTCCATTTTAGTTTTGTGATAATCGCTCCAAAGTCATGGACTTTAGTGTGACGTCGGATCTCAACATTTTTGCCTCAATCTTGTAATTTGATGCCGAGCATGGCGCGCTCCCTGGCTCTCTGTGCCACTTGTATTTTATGTATAACCTCAACTGTAAGCGTCCTTCTCTCGGCACCATATTTCACGGGGGGCAGGACAAATCAATTTGTACAGACGGATTTTCAGGCATTTTGGAACGTCAACGGATTTGAGTATATCGCCTAATTTAGTGAATGCCACCCATCCCTTTTTCTTCTGAAGTTCCTTTTCAAAAGGCAAAACATGTCCAAGATAAACGTACAGGTTGAACGTCTCTAGCCTCTAGTTTGCAACCGTTATGCATGAAACCGAGCTTCCAGAAACACGTTCCATAACTCTTGTCTTGGATATATTCATCCTGAGACCTATTCGAAGAGAAGCATGATCTAGGTCTTCAATCATGTGTTGTCAAATAGTACTAAATCGTCGGCATATCGTAAGTGCGACGAAAAGACACCATTTATATTAATTCCGGTCTTGTCCTGAGTTAGCGTCTTTATGATGTCTTCTAAGACCGTCGTAAAAAGTTTAAGTGATATGGTATCTCCTTGTCGCACTCCCCTCTTGATTGGTATGGGATCACTTAGCTTATGAAGCCGCACTTGCATAGTTGCCGAGCTATACAACTCTCGCAGCAATCCACGTATCGAGCGTCGATAGAGCAGCGACGTAGAGAGTTAAACACGGCCCAATGCTCGACACTGTCAAAAGCCTTCTCATGTTGAATTCTCGTGTCATCTCCATCAACTGCTTTACCGCAAGAATATGGTCGATAGTACGAGAATCCGCTCCGAAAGCCGTCCTGCTCAAACGGTTGGCATTCGTCAAGGATGCGAGTGAGACAATTATATATAATTTTGTCAATACGCTTTAACATATGCGAAAGGAGGCTTATAGGGTGATAATTGGAGAGTTTGGATATGTCTTCTTTTTTATGTAGGATGGAGACCATGGCATTTTGCATTGTTCTGGGATGCGAGTGCCTTGCAAAAGAGTCGAAAAGCCTTACAAGAACTTTGATGACAGTGTCACCACCAGCGGGAAGTACGTCGGCTGTAATTTCATCTCCGCTTTCATAAGGAACAAAGCCTTTATAACATCATCTGCTATGATAGGAGGTGTGCAATCCTTATCGATGTATGCAATAGTTGGGGCTATTTTACTGTTAGTAGATATATGATCAAGCTCTACAGATTGTGATGCCAGATAATATAGCAATAAATTAAAAAAGAACCATGTAAATCGGATAAGTAATTATCGCGTGAAAAGAACATAAACGGACAGACAGACGAAGAAACATTGAGTTATATAATATGTATAGAGTAGCTGATACCGGCGACTACGTCTGCGGCGTTTATTATATTAACATCACGGCAAGAAAATACATCGCTGAACGCGTAGATAACTTTTAATGAATAACAATATCGTGTTTTTTTTTTTTGATAAATTATTAAAAGTATTTAAAGAGTAAAAACAATGGATCTAAACAGTAGTTTTCCGTGATGCACGCACAACGGCAAACCTCAATAATGTTATTAATATAGGTGTATAACTAGAAGCCAGAATTGTAAATTGCTAAAAAACTCCCTGGACTGTTTTATCAAGAGAGTTTGATACTCTGAAGATTAGAAAAAATATTTTATCTGCTTGACATTCGTATAAATTGTATATACGCACACGAGATTCACTTTGAATAAATAAACCCTAATACTGATAGGACTAAAAAGGAAAGGACTTTTGTAAAGTGACATCACGAGTGACATATATGAAGAAAACCTCTTTAATATACTTTTCTTTTCGTAGTTCTAAACTTACATTTTGGATAATATTGAGGGATTACAGGATTTCGCTTGTTTTAATGAGATTTTCTTACCTACGAATATTTACGACTATTTGTTTTACATAGAGATAATGTGGTACGAGCCGAGAGCTGAGTTGTCTTGCGTAAAATGGTTTTGGGGTGTGGAGGGGGTTGGAGGTGCCCTTGCGAGCTTGCATCTGGGTCACCCAGGTGATGTTGCATCCAGCCTGTGCCGAGACGATATCACGACCTGACCTATATATTCTGAAAACATCAAAAGTGTGATTAAAAAAATTGACTGAAATAACTGATATAAAAAAAAATATAAATTAAAGTTTCTTATGAATTAAGCTATGAATATTAATTGTAAATAATTTTGCGGTATTTTTTTATTGAAAATGAATGATATTATGTAAGTTTATTTAAATGCACCCCCTTCCAGGATTTAATGCCATTTCATTTTTCTTTCCAGGAGCTAGTAGGAATACTTGAATACTCTTCTATCTAAATTGTTATTAATATATCTAAATCTAAAAACGTATTATAATAAATAAATTATTTTACAAGATTAAAAGATCTTGAAATATGATTATTGCATATTTAAAAATGTTACACATTTAAGTCAACAATTATATACCTTATACCTACTTCGGTATCACAAATGAATGGTTCAAAATATGACTGTGTTGACATTATGTTTTGTAAATATGTATTAGGAATATGATGTGTTCAGAATAATTGTTATTGATAGTATAAATAATAGACAGGTACCTTAGTAAATGCTTGGGAATGGATCACTTCACTTGCAATGTTTTCTCTCAATCCCATGAGAATATCTCTTTCGAGTCATGTGTTTAATCACATCTTTACATCCTCTTTCTTCACCAGTCGAAAGCCAGAAAGTTCAGTGTTGAACGTCATGATTCTCCCGGTCCATCAAGATTGAGGTCGGAGCATTCTCTTTGAAGAGATAGACGTAGTGGTTTCCCCTTGTGCCTTCTACGCTAGGTTGTTTAGTTCCTCTAGGCCCCTGTAGTCTTTCCTGACCAGGGGTCCCGGTCAGAGTTCGGGTTGTCATACCAGCCGTCCGATGCACGGCCTTGTCAGCTCGTTTAGCACCACTCGGAGGACATGTGCAGGGTGGTCGTTTAGTGGTTCGTTTTGTTAAGGAAATTACGTACGTAATACTAAGCTATTCGTGGGTGGTTGACACTATAGTAACTTACCTAGGTACTAAATTTTTTATATCTGAATCGTACAAAATTAAAATTCCTATAAAGATAAAAACCTTAAGAATTTTTTAAAAAATATACTTAGGAACAGAAATAGTATTCTTGATATTTTTTCTCCTAACTACGGTAAGGTTTATTTTCTTTAACAAGGCCCCGAAGCTTGTTTACAATATTGATTTATATGTTGGAAAATGTTTGATTAAAATATAGCAGAGTTACAATAAATATATACCTTTAAAATGAAAACTTCAAAGAACCAACGGTTCAATCATTATTGGAATACAAGCATTCAAACAAATACACTTTAATAATTATAGCATACTATCTGATGTGAGCGGGTTTACTCAACAGTTGTTTCCGTTAGCAACATCGTAGAAATCATTATCTATCCCCCTTAGGGGATGAAATTTTGTAAATCCTTTCTCAGTATTCACCTACGTTGTATAAGGAACTCCTTAGTTAAATTTCATGCATCTACTTCTATTCTTCTGTCAGTCTTAACAATGAATACTCCAATACAGTTTTACGTATCATGGATATTATGCTTCTAAACATTACTGTTGGAGGTAGAACAAGACATTTATGTCCTACTTGATCGCGACCACCACCAGATGTATGGCCCGTCATACGGCACGCATTGGCATCTCGTGTTCCGTGATCAGCGGGTGTATATCCAGTAATCAAGGGAGTGGTAGGGATAAAAACCACCGTGCACCCGTTATAAACCTGTCATATTTGGCTATGTTTTGTTGCGTTTCTAGATTAGATAGTTTATATCCAACTGCCAAGATGGTTATAGGCCGACATGACAGTGTCCACCGACGATTAATTACCGACCTGTTAGTGGTCAACGTTGTTTTTAGATTGTCATGTGCTTACCATCAAGCACAATTTGAAGCAATAGTGGCTCTGTGGTATCGTGTTCGGACATCGCGGCGATTGGCGTGAGTTCGAATCCTTGCAACGAGCCTAAGCTTTCAGTGAAGGAAAATATCGTCATAAATCCATAGCATGGTGGCGTTTTTTGGCGTTAAGCATTTTTCTAATGCTTACCTGGTTAGCCGTTTTCAAGTTGAAAATCTGTCGCCAAGCACCAATAGTTGTGTTCCGGCAGTCTTTCCCTAGGCTTACCGTTTTACCATCTTGCGCCACATCCTCACTTAAAATCAGGTGAGACTGTAGCAACAACGCTAAACCAATAACGATAAAAAAACAATGCCATGACTTTGCATACTATTAAAAAAACTGTTGAGATATCTACGTGTATAATGTCGATGAGTGCACATAATCCGCCCATTGATATTAAATGGCCATAGTTAGAATTGTAACAAATCAATTGATTACAATTGTACAATGAACAAGAGCACTTGGCAATGCCAATGAGTATATTCCTGCCAAAATAGTAATTGTCGTAGGAGCCATCTCAATCTCTATATATTATTTGTCAAAGATGTGTTTTTGTAACAACACCATATCTGATTTAATTATTCATCAAAATTAATGATTGAAGCTTAATAAGCATAAGATTTTGTTCCCTGCTTTTGACAAATACTTTAAAATTAATGTTTTTGTATACATATATTTAATTAACATGCATTAACAATCCGTTTAACTTTCATGAAATTCTATTTAGATTGTTTACAACTAATGTATGTGTGTATGTGTTTATAACTAACATTAATAAGTAACGCAGCTACAGCTAAGGATCATATTATTTTTATAATATCTTTAAATATTATACGATATGCATATATTTATAACGTAATAATAAACTTATATCAATATGCATAGATACATTTGAAAAGAAAACGTTGATTACGGTCATCCCTGTAATTGAATTTGATTGATTTTTTGTCTCGGAAATTGGAGTAGAGATTTTGAAGCAATTATAGCTCAGTGGTAGCGTGTACACGGACATCGCGTCGATGGATGTGAGTTCGGATCCCAGCAATGAGCCTGAGCTTCCGATGAAAGAAACATCGTGATAAAACCATAGCATGTTTTCTCAAAGGCCTTCGACTGCGTTGACCACATTACGCTTATACTTTAGCTGTAACACTATGGTGTGTGTGAAACTTCTCTCAACCTGCTAAGCTCTTATATAACAGACCGCTGTCAGAAAATAAGCATAGATGGGGCAACCTCCTCGGGCTAATAAACCAGCATCGGTGTTCCCCAGGGTTCGATTTTGGGACCGTTTCTGTTTCTCGTATATATAAATGATCTACCACTAGTGGTTGAGACCAGTGCTGACATGGTTCTTTGATTTTTTCAAAACTTTAGTTAAAATTTCTGAAAGGTTTGCTACAAATAATTTACTACTAAATGCAAACAAAATCAAACGTATGAGATTTGCCTTACCCAATATTCGGCGTGTTGATAGTCATATCAAGATAGAAGGGAATTTCGTAGGCTTAGTTGATAATACTATCTTCTTGGGTAATTACGCTTGATTCAAAATTAAAGTGATGTCCGCACATTAAAACTTACTTCGCTTACGTCCATAGCATAATGTCTTACGGTATTTTGCTGTGGAGTTCAGCAGCTGAGGTAGACACCATGTGCATATTACAAAACCGGGCAGTTCGAGCGATATACAACAACCTCGCGAATCACTAAAGAACAGGTTCCAGGAATTTAATATGTGGACTTTGCCCTCCCAATATATTCTTAAAGTTTGATGTATATATTCGTAAAAACTTTGACAAGCTTTATTTTGTCAAAGACCAGACAATTTTAATACTAGAAAAAGACAAAAATTAGTCGTACCGTGTTTTAGACTTATTCAGACTTATAAAAGCTTTTTAATAGTAATAGTGTTAGGTTCTATAATAAGATCCCGACGCACATATCTGCTTTGCCAGACAATGAGTTCAGGGACCATGTCAAGCAGGTTTTACTGTAAAAGGTTATTATTTGGTGGATCATTATGTGAATAATAATAGTGATGTCTGGAAGTGACGCTCTCTCTCTGCATCCTCTAAATTAAAAATATGATAATATAATTATTGACTGTAAATATTATTTATACAGTTGGAAAAAAATATTAAAAAAAAGTAATCTCGATCGAGTTTCTTGCCGGTTCTTCTCGATGACTGGGATATTTTCCGTACTGATTGTAGTATAGTAGTGTTTGACGATCATAAGTGCCTTCTTAGCGCCTAAATTGAATAAAGTATTTTTATTTAACTTTTAAAGCCTACTTAGCCGTGATAGTTTTCGTTTTCCTTTTAACTTCATTATATATACTACTGCCATATATTTTTTTCACATATCCAAAAACAACCATTTCACTGGCAGAGGAGGACACTTGACTCTAAGAATAGTTAGCACTTAAAGCGTAATATTTCGCAAACGTATCCCTGAATCGAAAAATGGTTATCACACCAATATTACCTACTTCACATTATTTCACACCGCAATATTTTTGAAAGACCTATCCAACGACAATCCACACTCACTTACGAGTTTGGGAATT
The DNA here is from genome assembly GCA_947532125.1 of Saturnia pavonia. Lineage (NCBI taxonomy): Eukaryota > Metazoa > Arthropoda > Insecta > Lepidoptera > Saturniidae > Saturnia > Saturnia pavonia. Next base: position 6,105,560 of record OX383907.1, on the reverse strand, counting down.
TCATTTATGATGTGGATACTTTTTACTTTTTTACATTTCACTAAATAGATATTAAATTTTATTGGTTTAAGCGGAAGAAAAAAGAAAAGATAAGCCCAATCGAGTTTTCCGAACCGGTAGTAATGTTTTGCATGTTCATAAATGCCTTTTTGGTGCCTAAATTGAATAAAATGTTTTTTATTTTGGTTCTATCAGAGTGCTTGGTAACGTCTCATATAGATCAAAAAGTGGGCTAAAATGGTACTTATTTACTACCGTTAAATGATAACGGTTGGAAAAATTATTATCCATTGTTTTATATTTCTTAATACAAAATACACACACAGTTATACAAAGCAGACTACAAAGGAAATACAGTTATCTAATTAATATGAAAAAAACAAATCCTTAATATGAAAAAGTGTTATTGTTTTACAAAGTAGAAAGTTAATACAATGTGCTATTTAAAGAGATTCACATGTCTTAGTTTTTTCAGTTCTCTTACATCAGATGTTCTTTTGTTATAATTAAAATAACAGTTAATGAGCAAAGTGTCCGTATAAGTAACGGTAGAGGGAGCGTTCAAGTATTAGGTAAGCAAACTTAAAATGATTTTAGACCCCCCCTGTAAGCACAAATAAGATAATTATGAACTCCTCCCTCCTCCAAATGATAATAAGATGTAATTTCTTTTACTTTTTATAAGATAAACTGATTTATTAATTTCAAGCTCTTCTAGTAAGTCGGGAATTCGCCGAACATCTGTACATTTAAGAAAACTCTATAACCAGTAATGTAAAGTGAAATCTTTTTTCGGAATACCTATTTATCTCTAGTAAGAAACATTAAAAGAAATTCGGTATACCATAATAGAAATAGTATTATTAATTTAAATTATACATATTGGTGTGAAAATATTCTCATAATTTTATAATCGTTTTATCTTAGCTCTTAGATTTATAATAATATTCCCCAGCTCCCTATGTCAGCATAAATGAAAAAAAAAATTGTTCCGTCCCCACCTAAGTCAGATTACGTAGTAGTTGAATGCCCCCAATGTTTAAATTATACAAATTTACAAGGATATTATTTTAATAAATATGGGATTTATATTTATTCTAATTAAATACTTGGCAACAAATTCATGTTATTTTGTGTATAGATTTAAAATTATAGTAGCCGTGTAGCCGATGGTATTTTCCATCAGCAAAATCTCAGGAAATTACTATACAAAACTATTTATTGTCTAAAATTGAACCACCCAGGTGCAAATAGAAATCTTTGTGTCCACTTTTTTGATCAGATATCATTAACGTGTAGTGCACGTCTGAATTATGTATCTACAATTTTTATGTGGCCTAAGATGATAACACGCTAAACCTAGTGGAAGACTGGCTCTCAAGTGCAGCTGCCGGAACACACCTATTGGTGCTTGGCGACAGATTTTCTACTTGAGGGTGGTAGCTAGCTAGGCGGGCATCAGAAAATGCCCTACCAACATGCTATGGTTTTCTCACGATGTTTTCCTTCACCGAAAGCTCACGCTCATTGTAGGGATTCGAACTCACGTAAATCGACGCAAGACGTACATGCTACCACTGAACCATCATCGCTTCAAAGAGTGTTGAGTTATTTTAATTTTATTACATTATCTCTTAAATGATGTGTCAAAATAACATGCTATGAAGGGCAAATGCTATAAACAGCAAAGTTCATCTTCATAAAATTACCTTGATGATGAAGTAATTCTCGTTCCTAAGGATTAATATGGCATGCCTAGTAATAAAGCTCATATAACACTTTTCAATTAAAAAAACAAAAATAAACACTAAATACCTTATTGTGGCCTATGGTCCCGAGGCTTTTATTTAGATGTACAATATTTTTGTAGAACATTGTATTTACGTATTACTAACCGTTACGCCAGCGCACACGGATAAAGCAGATCGGGCGTGCTGTTCCTTCCGACTTACTTATCAAAAATCAATATTTAAGGCTAACTAAGAGGTATAACCTATTGCTAGATAGCTTATGCTTATACTATTCTTCATGAATCTATCAATCATATACAAATTTTAATTTATTTAATCGGATTTTTTTGAATCCGAATGGAAGTTCCAGAGGTTACCTTGTTTAAATAAATAAACAAAAAACTTCCACTTTATTATATTATTAGTATTAGTATAGATATGTATATTATATAATATAATTATATGCTTTATATTATTTAGTATAGATAATACATAGATATATCTGTATGATGTACATCTATTTATACTAGTAATTATTATACAGTTGATTTAAAAACTCTAATTTTGTAAGGAGGTATATAACGCATGCGTAAACAAGCACGCTCCTAATGAGCTGGCACCTCCTTTGAACTAAAACCTATTTTCAGTCGAAGAACAATATACCTTTGTCGTTCTGGGAAAAACAAATCTTCACACGGTTCCCGCGTAATGTTTACTATGAAAACTCATCGGTTCGTTTTACTTCTACATTAACATGTATAGATTTTGCACGGTTTGATATTGTTACAGATTTCATTTGATTTCTATAATTCGCCGTCACGCCTGCGTTTACAGTTTTCGCGGTGTGTTTAACTAATTTTGATCATTTTTAGCCTACATAAATCATCACTGTAGAATATGGACGGTATTTACGAGTATACGGTCTTCTATTATAAAACTCAATGTCTCTCAGTCTGTCTGTCCGTTTTTGTTCGTTTCAAGATAAAATCACTTATCCGATTTACTTGTTTTTTTATTTTAATTCATAACTATGTTATCTGGCGAGTTTATGAGATATATTTTGTAAAATAAAATGTCACACGAAATGAACAGTGACGATAATGGTGAATAAATTCGGAAAAAATACGCATAGGAGCTTAAATGGCTTACGCTGAGTAACCATACCAGATATATCAAATTAATGTACTACATAATTGTAGATCTTAAAAATACCTACAAAATAGTCACCGATAACATCTTCTAAGGATCACACAATAAGCATTTTTGTCTGCCGTCTTTTGAGCGGGGGCAACACGATACGCGCGTGCGCTCGACCGACAGCATTCTGTAGTCCACGCGAGCAGAATCGCGGGCACAGCTAGTCTATAATAAAAGCTCAATTGATCGTCCCGTTGGAAGTCACGGGCTGAATCAGGCCATGACGTATTGGCGATTTCAAACGCCGAGTAATCCACAATTCTGTATTTTCCCACATGTATGTGACATTACAGGAATATTCTCAAGCATTCAGGTTTTCTTTCACGGTTTATTTGGTTAGATATAAAAAAAAATTAAGGTTACTTATTATTTATTCATTTCAATTAGGTACAGAAATTACAATGAAAGAAAAGTCGAAAATAGTATTAGGGTAATAAATTTATTTTGTTGAAATTATTTTCGTAGCACTATGCGTGTTGTAATGGCAACAATTTATATAGCAAACAAATAGAAACAAGACGGGCAATGCGTAGGTTTGTTTCAAAATAGACCACTGGCCAGTCTAGACGCCCGCGCGGATAAAATAACAACGTACATTCAACATTGGGACTCTACCGTCTATAACATGTAATAAAGGGGTAATATTTTAAAGAACAAACGCTCTCACTCATACGCACACCTAATAATATAAATTTTAAAAAAATAATTCAATGCATAATCGACTCTTTCCCCTACAAAGGACATAACTCTAAATTACATACTTTTGGCAATGAACAAAAGACTAAAAAAAAAACTCTTTTGTTTTTATACTTTGTTTACTCAAGTTTATATAATATACGAGTATTACATATTTTATACATACAAGTTTGCTTTCGTAATAAAAAAAAAATTGTTTATGATCTGGTTTTAAAGATGCGAATGCTAAGATGGATGTGTGATTAACTAGAATAGATAAAATATGGAATTAGTATATCAGAGGAAGTCTTCAAATAGCACTAGTCACAGAGAAGTGGAGTTATAGATTAGCGTGGTACGGGCATGTCATGAAGAGGAATGAATGTCATATAAATCTACATGGGTTTTTTACAAGTATTTCTTGAAGAAAGAAAATGTTAATTCTAATATATTTTTCAATGTAAGCAATGTAGTTATTATGTCACAATAATTAATAATTATCTATATTTATCTAACGTTTTTAATAAAAAAACATGATCATATTCTCATTGAACTTAAAATAACCTAGTATCGTTGTAGACGCATGGTTAGCTCTCATAATCGAATGTGGGTTGCATAATGAAAGTATGTAGTTTGTCACTAATAAAGGTATTGTACATATTGTTATAACAGTGGCTAATACAAATGCCATTGAATTTTATGTAAGTAATTTATTGGTACTTAGTGAAACAATATTCAAACAAACTCACTATACTGTTGTTTACTATACTATGGTCGTACTTACTGTATCTCTCTATGGAACTCTTGCAGATTTCTTCCTTTGTTCCCTTGTTTCCATTTGGTTGTCGAAAACAGATCTATGATGTCTTTTCGTATCTACAAATAGATACTTAATATTTCGAACATCTATATGTTACCAGATATTTCGAGAATAGTTTTTTTTTCTATTTTAATGCTGGTTGTAATAATATTAACCACATTGTGTTTGTCTCAATGACGTTAGATTTATTTCAGAAAAAGAAGGGTTTGAGGTATTGTTACAAGGACTGGCTTCCTCTGCCAACGCGTCATAATAAATAAGATTATATTTAATATATGTCGGAGAATTGTGTCGATGTGATTAGGGAATCCTTACAAATGACTTAGTATTCGTACAATGACTATACTATTGACCCTCGCACTTCTGACTAGGCGCGGTAGCAACAGGTGTGCATTGTGACCGCACGCACTATTTATAAGCAGTCAACGACCGGCTTGAAGTGACTCTTGCTAGAGTTATCGGATAGTGAAGACCTCAGTCGACCTGCCTATCTCGCAGCGTGTTACAGTGTAATCAAACCGATTTGAGTGGTTTTTGTTAGGAGAGTAATCTCGTTGGGAATTTTCACCCTGCCTTAGGCAAAAATATCAATCAATGTTTCACCTGACCAATTTTTATCTAGATCACAAATCACTTAAGATCAAAATATTGAAGAGTTATAAAGCTGTGATTAGTAAAGGTAATAGCGTGGGCAGCCAGACGTCTGAGTTATAAATACACAGCTTAGGCAAGTGGAGTCAGCAAACTGCACTAAAATTACTCCAATACAATCTACTTACAAAAAAAAAGTATGCGCAACATTACAGCAGTAACTCATTACTATACTAACTACTATATTTCCTATATATACTTACTATGTTTACTCATTTACGGGCTTTGTTTTGTTATTATATATTTTTATATTCACTTCAATATAGCGACACCGTAACATCGTAACTTTAATTACAGTAAAATACAACAGCTATATCTACACTGAAGAAATAAAGAAAAAAAAAACGATATTTTTGAGTTTTACAGCCTTATCTCTTATTTTACAAGAATTTATCATTATAAATATATAAAAAAAGGCATTTAACTTAAAATATTATCATTATTTAATTAATTAATCACAAGTCACAAACCGAATCACGAAAGAGCTTTAAAAATATAGATATCATCCAATGTCTCAAAACCACGGCTAAATGTTATTGTTTTTAATGTTTAAAATGATATTATTAATATTAGGTATCAATATGGCCTCTAAAGCATTAACTTATATCATTATTATATCATTAAATAACGTCTTAAATTATGTATTCTTAGTTTTATTGACTAGAATAATTTTCACTATATAGAACTTTATTAATTTCTTGTTAATCTGTTCCAATCATCTAACTTTAATCCAAAATTAGCTGACCCGGCAGACGTTCTGCCTTTTTTCAATAGTCAATAATTCGACTACAGTGCCACCTATCTCGATTATTTTTTTTCATGAAAACTTTTCCAGGTCCATAACGATCAATGCAAAATAAGAATTCCGCATATCCATCATTCGAACCTTGACTTGTGGTCTTGAGTTCATTAAAAAATCTTCTAGAAAAAAGCAATTTCAGTTTTTCCAAGATTTTCCTTCTTTCCGGGTAACTTTACATGTTTTTTTGTATATTAGAACTATTACTAATATAAAAAAAAATATTCATTTTTATTTATATAGATTTCTACCCACAAATACAAAATTATTATATGCGTCTTACGTTTTATTTATTTATTTGAATTATTTAATACTTTTTAGTGCGTTTTAAAAACATAATAAATTTGAGATACATTTTTATTTGAATAATTATTTATTAATATTTAAAATTATATTATGTAAAGACCGCCGCTTCCTGGCGGTAGGTAAGTAGGTAACGTTTTGCAGACTTATTAGTATTAAAAAAAATGTTTTCTAGATTACTTGCTAAACAACTCTGCAAATACAGTGAGAATATTATAATGATTCGAGGTATTTATTTGTAAGTACGTATGCGACGCACGAGTACTGCTCATTTCACGCTTTGAGCATTTGCATCGTGCGTACAAACAAAGAAAAAACTTAGGTCACGTAACATACCACCGTACTAACATCATTTATCTAAACACTTTTGTTTTATTTCCTTACACGCTCGCGTCTTTTTAGTCATACAATAGCCTAAATTTAGAAATATTTTCTATTATTTATTCCTTATGTACCTACATAAGCTGTTACATCTGAATACAAATAAATTGTACAATTGTGCAGCATATATTAATAATGTACACAAGAGACTTTCATACAAAGTCGGTTAATAAAAAACGTGTTTGATTCTTTTCCTGCGCCTGAGTCTGTGGCGAATCGTACGACGGCCCTAACGAAGAGTTCATCGCATTTAATACTACCTACTTCCAATCACTTTAGATTACTTTGGCAGTTGGTTTACACCTAGAATAAATATAGAGTATATTGATTTAATTCATGCCAATAGAATTTTAATTTGTTTCCTTTTTTAAAGTGAAACTTTTATTCAATCGTCCCAACCTTTTGTCCTTTATCTATCGCATGTCGCATTACAGCTGGCCGTAGAGTAGAGAAATGTGAGACTCGAGGCGAAAATGGAGTTATTTTTTTTTAAGTTTCACTCTTATCGTGGTTTCATAAAACCACACAATAACTTTCCTTCTAGATACTTAATACCACTGTTACCTTCCACGTCGATTCTGAGAACGGCCGGAACTTCAAATTGATTTTCGATATGTGGTTTATACTTTTTGTACAAGACCTTGGACATATCTTAATTTAATGTCATAAAATTTTGCTTGAGTATAAATATATTCAAGATCTAAATAGATATTTAAATATATATATATATATATATATATATATATATATATATATATATCAATCTGTAGCAAGAGGTATATCTCTTAAAATTTATCTATATTTCTTCTGGTTTAATAGTGCTCATAAAAACGAAGCGATAAGTTACGATACGGTACAGTACAGTAGGTACTGGGTACACTATTGTGTTTTATGAGATTATGATGTTCCCTGTATTGTCTTCCCGTTAACAGTTCAAATCAAGGCAATGATCTGCTTGAAGTCAATTGATGTTGACATCAAACTTTAGGTATATGAATCCTCTACGTGACGTTTATTAACAAAGTAATGTTACTATGGCAAAATATTGACACCCTTTTGAGTAAACGATTATTTGTAAACTCCATGTACTTTAGAAATTAATAGCTTTTTTATATAATATTATTTATATAATCGACAGTATAATATTGAACATTTTTTAAATATCTCCACTTTCATGTTTTATTTTCAGAAAACATTAACATTTTATACTTGACCAGGTGTCTCTAATTTTAACTATAATTAAAGTAATATTACGTTATTAGAAACAATGTTTCCAATAATATAAGAAACGGTAAATGAGCATGAAACAAGATAAACATTCTGTGAAGGAAGCCGCATCGGTCGTTTATCCTAAGAGGCCATCCCATTTCTTTTTAAGGCTTATCTCAGGCACCGCTTTTCGGACAATGCGAGCTAGGATTATGTCTTTACTTACTTATATTTGTGGCTACTGACAAACGTTATTTTTCTCATAGTTTATTCACGTTTTTTTGTAAATTTAAAGAACATTTTTGATACTGCTCTACCAATTTTAATACTGTCCTTTGTTATTGTACCTACTTATTTTTTGTACAAATAGTTAGCATTTAGACTAATCCCGTTTTTGTTATAAATTTTGATTCTTGATCTTGATATCTTATAAAAAAGGCACATTATACATTACATTTTAAACCTGCTTGAAAGCTCTATATGAAAGATATCATGCGCACAAGGTATTCAATGATGTCAGCACGCAGACTTAGAACCGGTTCTTGAACCTTTCTACTAGAGGTGTGTGGGAAATACCTATGGAGAGCAGATGGAATTAAACTCAAGAATGCTTTTATGGCGGAAATAAACCGGGGGCCAAATCTAAAACCATTGAATGAGATTTGCGATTCTAGCCGTCGTCACGGAATCATATTTTCATGTTGACTATATATAATAAAATTGTAAAAGGCCGTTTTCGTGTCCGATGAGTGTCCGTAAGCGATACTCTCTTGAACTAATTGATGTTTAAAGCGTTTAAAAGCCGCATTGCATTGCCGGTTTTACGTATTGAGGCTCGCAGTTAGCGCAGTCGCGGTAGCACTGTAGCAGACCAACATTCGGTGGCAATGTCCAGAGCTCACATAAGAATTCGTTTGGCTCCGAGAAGTGTCCGGTTTCAGTCTGGTACGTCGAGCGCGCATAGTGCATTTAGTATTTATTTATGTATTGGTGTAGCGCAGGTTCTATCGGCGTGCGGCGTGAGGCGGCGGCGCCGCGGGCGAAGAGCGGCCCAGGGGGGCATACTTACTACGTGATTAATCCGTGTCCCTCCCCCCTTCCTGCGACCCCGCCGTGGGCCACGGGCCGGGCGCTCCGTACTCGCACCGGGTTTCCTCGTCCCCGCGCCTCACGGCCACTCACTACGCACGGAGCTCCGCGTAGTGCCGCTGCCAGTCGCGCTGCGACCCGCGCCGACGCCGCACTTTGTCTGGGTCTGTTCCGTCGCGACATTTACCCGTCATATCATTCATGCTGATCTCCGCCCGTGGATTTTCCTGCGGAGTGGCCGCAGTGAAGCCGATGCGCGTTTCCGCGACTCGCGAGTGCTGAATGTTCGTGGACATCACGACTGTGTATTTTTCCACTGGATTCCGGACACAAGTGACGAATTCTGAGTGGCAGCCGAAGGAACTTTTCCTTGGATGAGATCTTCATTCAACCGTTGCTGGGTCCCGCAATCTGCCATGCTGTGCTCGTGACCGTCTCGCGACAGTGCCACGAAACGTAAGAATCAGATAGTTCATTCGGGCGTATCGCGTGCACGGGCCGCCTTCCTATTTGCATGGCGCATAAGAGTGGATTTTATTTTCGTCTGGCGGTCCGTGTGTGCGCTATGTATGTCGGTGTGCGCACTGTGCGCGTCGGCGCGGCTGTGTGCGCGCTACTCATGTTGTGTGTGTGTGTCTCGTTCCTCGTCCGCCGAGACAGCTACTCCCTGCTGGCCCGCTTTATTTAGGTTGTTTCCGAGCGTGTCGGCAGCGCTCGGCCTGGCGCCCGCCACCACTCCGCGCCGCCCTGCTCTATCGCTACCTGTGACCTACCCAATTGTTCTAGATCCATACTTCCTCTCTTAGACCTGTTATAATTCGTTATGTCATACGTGACTGTAATAGGTAATAATTAAAACGGCCAGCATAATATTTGGGTTTTGCTTAGAACTACATAATTTTTTCACGTGAACTGTTATATATAATACAGTCACTTGAAAGATAAATTGTTGCTATCAAATAATACCAGATCGACCCTCAAAGACTTATAATGGATAGCTCTAAAGTAAAGTAAATTGAAGAAATTTATAGCAATGTAACTATTCATATTCCTCTAAGGTAAATTTATTTTATTAGCTAAAAAGTGATAGGTACATTTTATAAGTTCATATAAATATCAAGTTGAACAAAGATATGCTTATTTGCTAATTTAATTAAGTTTATTTGTTAACCATGTATGGATCACCATATTTTTAACTGCCAATGATATCAGAATTATTGTATTACAGATGGTTTTTCTTGACCAAATATGTAACCTCATACAAATAATTGAATTATCTTTTGTTATTACCATTAGTAAACATAAGATAAAGTTTATAAACGGAGGTTTTGTTTATTAATTTTTGGAAAAAAATCATTCGGATCTGGAGAAAATCAAGCGAATAACCTCGATGTGCCATGTGAAACGTGTATGCATCTCAAACTTATCGTAGTGTGTGAACGTGAACCGGTCTCATAATGTAATACAGTTGGCAATATTTAAATTTCTTACAATTCAATGCGTGTTACATGTCAATGATATTGAAATATTATAAGTACACACGACTTAACGCCAACTCGCCTTAACAGCGTATGGAGTCCGTGGAAATTTTATGTTTTTTATACAAGTATTTACCTATTATTTCCTTTCTCCTAATAATTTATTATTTAAGGAAACAATACCTTTTAAGATTCCTAGTTAATAAAAAGAATAACAAGTATTTACATTTGTACATACACCTATATATAATATTAATGAGAATTATAATTAAAAGACAACTTCTAAAATTTCACAAAAATTAGTACTGTTGTTAAAAATGTACAGAAACTTCTAATTTTTTATATGATATTTCAATTCATCATTTTAATACGTTGATATTAAAATAATCTCAAAATAAATCAACTATTCCAATGATTATTATACATTACACTGACAGCAATAAGTATACCATATCACACGGTTTAATATAACTTTAAAATGCATCAGTAAGTATATCATACAGCTTAATAAGAATTTAAATACACACAAATATATCATTACCATAATTTTCCTGACACTAAGCAGTTTGTTTACATTTTACACAATTCAGCTTCTGTCATCTATCTGCGGTTATATGATTTTGAAACAGTATAAATAGAACTTCATGCACAACTTAAACAATAAATATTTATCACTATAAAATAATAATTAACATGATTGTTAACAGAAAAACACGTGAACAATACAAACTTTCTTAAATTCAACAATTAAATGAACATGACGAAAAATGAATAAGAAACGTCTTATAAAATGCGCTGTATAATAATACACTTTTAATTATAATAGATCATAATCGATATTTTATGATAAAAACATAATAAAGGAAAAGTACGGAATAGTCTGTTAGGTCGTGTAGATAAACTCTGACCTCGAACGCACCCATAGTTCTACTACAACCGACTGTGTTACACGTTGCTACATTTTATAATTATATATCCATTATTTGTTTACTACAAACAAGTGAAATATATCTATATCGAACAAACAAATTAATTACTTAATAGTGTTTACATTACATATTATTATGTACTCTAGTCGATATATAAAAATAATAACATTTTTAGTAGATATGAAGTTTGACTGATACAATAACAAGAATAGTTTACTCTACTCTTTCCAATTGTATTAGCTCTATTTTATTTTATTTTACGAGATTCGGTTTCACCCATAATACGTCTTACAATCCAATAGTATATAATATAATATACTAACAAGGAACAATACATCTTAATGTGGATTTTTATAAAAGTGTGAAATTAGGCCAAATTATTATTTGGCTGTATTTTAAACTATAGTTCAAGTAGATTATTATTTTATTTACTTAATATGCAATAATTTAAATATAAATTGGTTTAAATGCATTGTAGGGTAATCTCTACAACCTAACAACTGCTGTAGACATTTGCATCAAATTCTATATTAGAAAACTATACAAATTATATTCGTATATTGTTAGTAGTAATACCTTTTAAAATATATTTGTATCTGTCTGTTATTCAATCGGCTAAAGTAGGTTTTAAGGTACTAAAAAAGCAAGTGACTGCATTTGGTGGTAGTTGTCGAAAGCAAGAAATGTAGGCAATTAGAATTACAATTGAGATTATTCATTTCATGATTCATAATTGCCATCTGCTAAGGAGTAAAATTACGTTTTTCATTTTGTTTCTGTTGGCGACTGCCTTCCCTACATATATCATAGAAAATGGAACATGGAGACTTCAAACGGAAAATTATTTTTGCTGGATAAATCGTAGAACGTGAAAGGGTAACCATTGTCGGCTTTTTCATTCTCTTTCATGTTTAATCGGTGTTATTGAGGTCTGGTATATGACAAAATTAAACTTCAAAATGAAACAATCTTCTTAAATTAATCCAGCAAATCAAATAATTGCCCATTTCAAATATATAAATTATATTTATACTCTTTCATTTCCTACTAATTCGTTTTCAAGTCTGCTTTTACTTGGGTGTGAAGGTCGTCTCTTTAAGTTTTAGTTGTATTTGCCATATACATTTGTAATGGTGTAAAAACTACGTTATCAAATAACCAATTTAGTTAGCTCACAAGTTTATTTGAAATAAGAAAGGTTTAGTCAAAGTAATGGAACTAGTGGAGCCCTGCGGCTCCGCACAAGTTTGTTACTTAGTAATTATTTTCTCTCATTGACAATTCATATTACTTGTGTATAAGTACTTCCACTGTACAATTTTCAACAAAATCAATTATACATTTTTTTGTTTTTATTTTTAGATTTTTATGAGGATTTTTATAGTCTATCAATTATGGAATGACATACTCTCGTGTACAAAATTTCATCAAAATCGGCTAGGAATTCATAAAAGGTTTTTATTCTACCATTTCAAATATTATTATTGTAAATTCTTACAGCCCGTCAATAATGGAATGACTTAGATTTCCCTTGTACAAAATTTCATCAAAACCTTTAAGAATTAATAAAAAAGGATATTTTTTATATATTTATTACGATGTCTAAAACTATTATTGAAAAGTCTTATAACCTAACAATTCACCAATAACAAGACGCTTCTCGTGTACAAAATTTCATAAGAATCGGTCAAGCCATTTTTGAGTTTAATACGTACATACAAACAGACAGACAGACAAAAAATATTTAATGGCAAATTCGTGATCAGTGTCCTTCATATAGGATGTGTATCGGGAAATTTAGAAAAAAGTACTTGCACAGACAGAATTACAAATTTATTAATAAAGATACGGGCGTGGCTTTGAATTATTTCTTTATAGTATAATTAATAATGTGTATCAATAAATACCTCAAAATTGTGAATCGAAATTATGCAATTGACGCGGTAATAATCTACGATCACGTACACACACACCTGGATATATATTTTGATATGAAACAAAATATAATTCTGATAAGAATTTTGTAATCACCACAGTAATACTTCAATAATTTAAATTTTAAACGATCGTAAAAATACTGCTGTCTCAAATGCAGCTCGTTTTCATTACCGATTATAAAACGTAATTATGAAACTCATCGCGGCGTCGCTTAAGGAAAACATGTCAGGAAAATAATATGTCTGATAGTAAAATTAAAAATATATCATATGACTTCATGTTACTGTTGCCGAGCTTTGGCATTACTCGATTTAATATTATTACAGCTGTTTATAGCGGGATCTTGAACTGTCATATGGTGGTTTTTATTTTCATATATTTATAATTCATAAACTTTTGTTATTTGGCCCTATATTATGGAATTTAGTCGGCATTTACGTGATGTAGTAAGGTTAGGCTATTGCACAGAAGTGAAGTGGATTATAAATAATAACTAGTAACATTTTTATTCTTTGCTCTGAGGAACATCGATTTTGAGTTGCCACAAAAACTTCCTAGACAGTTGTAACAAGGTAGCCGCCATCTTGTTAGAGCTTATTTGAAGATTACAAGAATAATTAGAAAAAAATTCTATTCATATGACGTAGGCAGAATCGTGGAAGACCACAGTTGCTATTAAATAAAAAGAAGAATAAATATTATTACAGTTCAATGTAGAAAATTCATCGTATATATTTAGGTAGGTACTTATAGAATGAATAAAACATATTTTATGAAAAGATTAATAAACAAACATTCTTCTTGATAGTTCATTATATGTTATTCCTTACCGTACGATAGTGTTGAATGTGGAAAAGAAAACAAAATAAATTTAAAATGAAATATTTTTCACATTTTTTTACAATATTAAGATTTTTTATTTACCTCCGTAGCCAAAAGGAGATTAAGGATTCCATTTTCTCTATACTCTTTCAATACTACAAAAATACACTAAAGCTAACATAACGAATATTCAGCCTGCGAATATCTCTTTATCTTGAAAATGTGTTCGTTTATCTGGGGATACTGCTGGAAGGCACCCGCTTAATCACAACGTAAGCCCACAATGTATTAGCGATTTAAGATGCCAGTAAATCGATACTTCCATATTTTCCGACTACGTAACGTAATTTCGAGAACATTTCACAAGCGATCAGGTTTCTTTACGACGTCTTTATTACTCTTCAACCGATAACGTTCTTAATTAAGTTGATATTACCAGTGGTGAAGGGTGAATTTTTATAATAGATGGCATAGTGGCGTCACTGGAGACCACTAAGGGATCGGTAAACCATCACTGTTCTTCACCCAGTGCCGACTTGGAAGCCTCTTGGTAGCTGGATATACATTGGCGCGTTTATAATTAATTAATTTAGAACATAAACGGACAGACAGACAGAGACGTTGAGTTATGTATAGATTTACGTAACTATTTAACTTATTTATATTTACTTGTATAACGTCGTAATGGTCGATATGTTAAAAATCATCGTATATCTGTAATACGTAGCGTAAATGGGCGGCGTAAAGGCGCTTAGGACCGTGTTTAATGTGACTTATTAAATGAGGTCTTCACTATCCAACAGCTCGAGCGAGAATGACATCAAACCGGTCGTTGCCTGCTTTACGGTACGTGCGGTCACAAATCACACTTATTGCTATCACGCCCAGTCAATAGTGCGAGTCAATAGTAGTACGAATACTGAGGCATTAGTGCGGATTCCATAATCACATCGACACGATTCTCCTACTTATATTAAATAGTATCTTATTTAATATGAGGTGTTGATAAGGGAAGCCGGTCCTAGTAACAATCGATCCTCGATCCTGGTTAGCGTCTATTAAACCGTAGCTAGGGGTTATGATACCGATGAATGATAAAAACCTTGTATTTTTATTGAATCTCGTGTGAGCAGAGCCGCGGGCACAGCTAGTAGTACATAAATGCAACAAAATATCCTGGCTTCGGTCTCGTAACGTTCAAGAACTGAATATAACAAAATTAATAATCGAGATCAAACATAATTTAAAGTGTTTGAATCATTTAAAATTTATATTAATCGTACGCCTTATCGCTTATTTGGTGAATAACAAAGGTCGTTTTACGATAATATACTACTTATTAGTCTAGTTCAAATGTATGTAAAGACAATACTATACAGGTCTTATCAATATTTAATAATATGAAATGTATAAATAACCATATTATCTAAATACTATATAATCAAACCTAGCCATTCAATAAATAACTAATGCACATTAATGCTGTGATAATATGCATAGAACTGGCGAATGTGCTTCTTGGAGAACTGAACATTTCTGTCTAAATCTTTTTTTTTTAATATATATAGCATGTCAAAGTGACGGTACTGAGTCAGGTGGTAAATCTTTAATTCTATACTAATATAATAAAGTTTAATATAAAGATGTCTTATATAACAGAATTAGGGAAATCAAGATACGAGAGAGTGCGTTTACAATGAAATATTAATAGTAATATATCCAAATCACGGACAGAGCTGAGCGTTTCTTGTGTTAAATAAGCGATAGCCATTTGTCAGATAAAGAGCGACGAAAAATAAAAACCAAGAGATATCCAAGGCTCGTGTCCTTGTGTAACCGGGCACACAGGCAGTCGATCGTGTTTGCACGCGTAGGTGTGTATGCAATCATATTATCAACACACTGAGCTACCGCCTACGTACGGATATTTAGCGCTATCAGCAGCGATAAAACTTCGCATACTTATATGTTTTATATGCATAATAACTTAGTAGACTGAGTTACATAAAAAAATCTATCCAATTTAACAATCTTTTAAGATTGATTTACAATAAACATATCATTAGTACATCCATGGAAATCATCATCATCGGTGGGTCTTAGCCTGGTCCAGTATGTGTTTCCAGACCGATTTATTTCTGGCTTTCTCTTTTCAGCTCTTCACAGCAATTGTTTTTATATCATTATGAATGCCATCCAACCATCTGAATTTAGGCCTGTCACAAGTTCTACATTCATCTAGATTTCACTCACGATGTCTTTTAGGTATCCTAGTACTTCCATCCTTACGACATGGCCTGCTCATCGTAGGCGTCAAATTTTAATGGTTTTAACAACTTGTTAACTTGTATAGCTCCTGGAGATGTCCAGATAATACTGTCTCAATTAGATATTTATAATTTCACTAGTTTAGACTGTGCCTTTATTGATCCTAATTCAGGACTTGTTCTTTGATATAGGTATAAAGGTCATTTGATGTAACATCATTTGCTGATTGATTTGAATAATATGTCGGTTGAAAAAACTTTCTAAAATTACCATTATTTAATTGTGAAATTGAAATTGTGTATACGATACAATACTGCTTAATAAAATTACTAATGATTGATATACAAACTATGCCAGTACTGTCCTCCAAAATTATACTTAAACCAATGGGTCAAAAGTTTTTAGATAATTTTTACCTTACGCACGTCTTAATGTAAAATTATAGTGAATATTTATTTAAATAATTGCATTGCCTTCTACTGGTTATTCATATTTCTCTTAGAGTATTTATTTTCATTTGTATTATACAAAATTCCATATATAGTTTCCTTTAAATCTATCATCTATACTAGTCTATATTTATATTATAGAAGAAGTAAAGTTTATGAGTTAGATGTAGGAGGTAATCTCCGGATTCTAATCCGATTCTAAAAAGTCATTCACTGGAAAAATATACGTTCGACTTGATGATTAAAGTTTTATACTGCAATTACGCGTATGAAGTCACGGGCGGTTGCTAGTTGGAAATATTTTAAGAGTTAACGAGACTAGTTAACAATTTGGTCGGGATTGCTGTTTTATGTGTAGATATAAAATGTACTAAACATACGTTACATGTATACATACATAATTAAAAAAATGTATACAATTTATTTCATTGTATTTTGTTTCGCATTTGTCAGTGACTTTAGTCATTACCCAATTATGGACAACATAATTATCACGATATTCACGATTCACACGAATTTGCAATAACTATGATATAATAAACAAATGAGAAAGTTGTTCATTTGTAACCGTTACATTCAACAGGAGCATTATTTGGTTAAATAAATATATAATCTAAAACATTACTCACACGTCTGGTTTTCATTTAAATGAAGCCATGAACCAAATTATCCGTTAGGTACATACTTTTCCTTGATTTCTCAAACAAATAATGATTTTAATTGAGTTGCCATTCATATATTAACACAAGGTTTATCAAATTCAACGAAGTTTCGTTTAAAAACAATATATGCGTGGGTAAATAATGCACAGACTACACGAAAGTGATTTGTGCAAAAAACCTTTTACGTTTAATTCTGTTCGAACTTACTTCTTGTTGTTCCTTTGTCCTGTTGTTATGAGTTATTTTCTAGAGTACTTGTTGAAAAGTAACAAGATAAATTGCTTGATAAAATGTACAACTCCAGTCGATTATTGCAACTTTTGGGTAAGTCACGCCTCACCGTTCGGTTTTAACGAGATAGTGATACATTCAAGTAAGCTTGTGCGAACTACACAAACAAACAAGCATAATTAAGGCGAATCTTGAACTTGTGCACGGAACGCAAAATGTATTTGAGTTTATCTGACACACGAGCATAAACTGAGCCGTTACGTTGTGGCGATGGCATATATCAGTAACAAAATAAAACGTCAGATTTTATTGAATCTTTAATTAAAATTAGTCATGTCTTCCTCTAAACCGCGACGAAAACCAAGTAGAGAACGAAAAGGTAATCAATAGCGTAAAAGTTAATTCTTTATTTAAAAAAATTAGAATAATGTAAAAAAATCTATAGTTACTATAAGATAGTAATTTCTAACCTAATCAATATGTAGTCACCTCAACGGCTAAGCATACTGTGAATTTACCACTTTTTTTTTTAAAGAAACATACATATTTACTTTTGTTAATTTTTATTAATATACTAGGGGCACACATATTATATTATTTTTTTCTGTAAATTATCTTTCTGTTTCCTCTTAACATACATTATTGTAAGAACTACTGTAACACGTAGCGACATGAGCAGCGAGAAAGCACTTCGGAAAAGTGTTTAGTGTAGTCAACTTATTAAGTAAGGTATTCACTAGCCAACAGCTCAAGCTAAAATGCCTTCAAGCCGGTCGTTGCCTGCTTATAAGGTACGTGCTGTCACAGATCACAACTGTTGCTATCGCGCCCAATCAATACCGCTGGTCAATAGTAAATTCAATAGTACGAATACTATGTCATTAGTACGGATACCATAATAAAATCAGCACGATCGCGGTCCTGCGACTTATATTAAATTGTATCTTATTTAGTATGACGTGTTAGTTGGGAAAGCCGCTCCTTGTAACAAACAAACACTACATTCATACAAACGACAACTTCGTTTTCAATGACCTATTTATTATATTGCACATTTTTAAAACTTGGAATGGTATTGTCCTATCAACAGTAATGTTACCATATTAGAAATTATTCTTATCATCATCACTACATTACCTATTTTACCCTCATAGAGGCAATTACGCTTAGGATAGTAACGTCTGTGAAAACATATAAAATTCTTATAACAGGATAAGCTAAAGAAAATATAATATTCAGCTTTATTTATTTTGTTTTATTTTACATGGAATAGGCACAAATACATTATACTCTGAGAAGCAGTGTGGTATAATTATAAAGAAAAACATTCGTATAATATTACATAAAAATAATCATGTTTTGCTAAACACCAGTGACTCACGTTTTATCAAGGCATGACCACAAATAACTTTTCTATTATGTATATACCTATGTATTATTAATTACCAAATACGTTTACCTAATTGTTGTAATATTTAAAAAAGCAGGGATGCCAATAACTCCAAAAGTGTCCTCTATAGACACCTCAGAGGTTAAAAGAAAAGAGGAAAAAAATTGGCGGCTTACTACATTTCAATGCCGTTTCACGTAATGTACACTTTTCAATCAATATAGTCATCTAAAATGTTCTGGCTTTAAACTATATAAGCAGCTGTATCAATGAGCTTGTTTAAAATAAATAAAAGTTTGGAGCAACACCTTGCGACATTGCAACACTAATCCAGGAAAATTTAAAATTATTTAAATATTACTTGGAACCTTTAATTTAAATCAATTAATATGACAGCTTTGCGCTGTGTATTTTTCTTAAGCGATACAGACACATAAAATAGTCAACATAGTTTATTAATGTTGCGCGATACAGTGACACTGGATTCACTACTTACCAACATACACTCATTACACTGCATTTGTGCATGCATGCACACAACTGAGGTACATAGGTTCTATAAGGGACCTTTTTTCTTTTTTTTTTGCTAGTTGGTGTAGACCAAATTTGACAGATTACTAAATACATGTACGCATGTTTCTTCTTCCCTCCAGAGGAAAGAAACATGTACATATGTATAGTTAGTTTAGATCGAATTACGGATAAGGAATTAGCCAATTCGTGGTACTTATTAGCAACTACGGCAAAAGTCCAAGCCTGGGTTCGTCCACTTTGGAATTCTTGGAGCTTGTTGCCTTGCGTTCGCTGTTGAGTACCTTAAACGCTCGCCCCCAGGCCCGGTGAAGATGTAAAAGCCGTCTGAGGCTTCAGGGCCCTTTCGTCTAACAATTTTATCAGATCGAAAATAATAATAATATGAATGTACTTTTTATTGTTACCAATAATAAAACCACTAAAAGATACGGTATGCAAAGTAGCTTTTCCTTCGTCTGCGTGTTTTTCTTTATTCCAAGCCTGAAACTACCTCTATGTTTAATTTCATTGATCGGTTCAGAGGTTTAGTATGAAAAGGTAACAAACAGACAAAATTACTTTAGCATTTATAATGTTAGCCTGGATATACATACTTATGCATACTATAGACATGCCTACGACATATAGACGAAAATAATTAGGTACTACGAAAGAAACATTGATTTATATAAGAATGAAATAGGTACTAACATTGTTGATGTCCCCTCCTACATACTTGAATAGTATAAAAACGATTTAATTGGTATAGTTAGATATATTTGTATCAATTCCTTTGCACATGTTTCGATTTACTAAAAGAACTGGTCCAATTTCGTCTCTTATTAATAAAGGGTTCGTCAAGTTACAAGAAAACACATCTGCAATTTATTTTCAAACGTAATTTCACATTAATACATACAAATATTAAGAGTTTATGTATATGAAAATAAAATTTTATAAAGACAATATATTTGTCAAATCAAGTCAAGTTTTTTGTCAAATAAATTTATAGCTAGCTAGTTACAGCTAGTTACATTATAAAATTGTTTCTGTTTTCAATATAAAAATAATTAACTGAAGTATTTATTGTACAATGTAGTACGTTTAAAATTATGAATCATATAATATACGAGTAATCGTGATACTGAATATATTTACTATTTAAATATGTAATATTTTATGACGCATAACATATTATAGTGAACATTTTAAATGTTTTAAGTGTTATCTATATATTTATGACTATTCCACATTATAAACTGGTGTTCACACAACATAAATAAAATTCAGCCACCTAAGAATGAATGAATGATATTTAGTAAGTAAAAGAAATAATCTTGATGATGTAAATATAACAAAAACAGAAATACACACACTTTGTTGAATACTATAGAATATATATTTCGACTAGCTGTGCCCGCGGCATCGCTCGTGTGGACGATAGAAGAACGCACAGTGCTTATAAAAATCGTTTCTTAAAACTACAATAAAATTTATTGAATGAAAAACTCGTGATTTCTTTATAAGGATCAAGTATTTAAGTATTAAAACAAAAAGATTACTCAAAATCTCTCCAGTAGTTTTTGTCAACAGCAAATCTCAATCATTTTATTTATACATACGAGTATACTAGATATAGACGTTAGGGACAGCAAAGTGTAAACAAATGACAAACTTAACAATTACAATTAACCTGTCCATCGTCGATTTAAAAACTACAATTACGAGCCACGTATAAAAGTGATTAAAGTTTGAATTTCGAATTTCAATAAATCAGTGTAAGAAATGACTAATTTAGACACTGGTTTGTAGGCAAAGTTTACATAGTAATCCAGGAAACAAGCTCATGTTACAGATGTAATTACAATTGTCACGATTGTAAAGAACACGACATCTATAATGTAAGTCAATGTAAAACAATAAACGTTTCACGTGATTTATATAGTTTCGGGTTGCACTTACATAGGAGGTAGCAATATACCTTATTATTTTCATAATAAAGTATCATATAGTGTTAAATATTATCGTATTACGTGTTGAATTATGTGTGGCTTTACGGTTATTGAATTATCTGATTTATAAAACTGATATTCTGGTAATGTTTTATTAATTTTCATGTACCTGTTCAATAATTTACGTTACCTAACTTATAGTTAATATTACAAGAGACATCATAAAACAGAGAAATCTATTAAAGTGAAACTTTTATTCTATTGCATGTCGCATTACATTACATTGTCGCAAATAAAATTGAATTTTATGCCGTGCAGTCAAGGATTATAATAGTAAATTCGGAACATTGTATATGTCAATGTGTGTTATTAAAGAATGTATGTCACAGGTCTTCAATAATTAGTATTTTTTTAGAGTTTGACTTGCATGGTGGTTTCATAATACGACACAATTTTTTTTTTAACAGCAGTATGGTAATATGTGGGCACTTTGCCTGGTGGTAAGCAAAGTACAATCCAAAAACAATTCGACCACCATCGGCAATCAATCGCCGGTCATCACTGTCATGTCAGCCTATAAACCTCTTCGCAAATGGATATAAGTTGGCTGGTTGGTATCACTGGCTGATCCCAAAACGGGAGTAACAAAATGAGAATCACCGTGACGAATCTACCACCATGTGTATGATAGTCGCGACCCAAGATGAAACAGATCCCTACCTACTATCACTCCGCTTAATTACTGGATATATTATTTATTTCTACTATTTATTACACATTTTTAAGAATTATTTCTACCTACTACACGCCTAAGCGTGCCACTATGGCAGATGTTACAACTCTGCTACAATTGTCGTATTCTACCGAGCATCTATAACAAATTTATTTATCTATTAAACATACATTTTGTAGTATAGAATAATTGTTGCCTGTCTATAAACTACATAGTAACTACTTATTCACCTACTCATTTTGCAAATAAGAATGAAAAGAAATGTATTGCTAAAAATAAATCAAAATAAACCTTGGCAGTAGAACATAAAGTGTACAAATGAACATTACTTATTCATTAGAAGATATATTATTTTAGTAGTCATAACTCCAAATATCGCAATCAGTCATGCTTGAGTTTATGATAGGCAAAATTATTACGAAATTATGTGATTTTGAAAAAGAATTAGTTGAAGTTCAATATTTTTTACAATCACATATATCATGCCAAAGCGATAACGTGTGTGTGTGTGTGTGTTGAAAAGATCGAGACGATAAATTATCATACTTTATTTCATATTCATCACCCACTATTTTCGGTCCATA
Source organism: Saturnia pavonia (assembly GCA_947532125.1). Classification (NCBI taxonomy): domain Eukaryota; kingdom Metazoa; phylum Arthropoda; class Insecta; order Lepidoptera; family Saturniidae; genus Saturnia; species Saturnia pavonia. The sequence goes on along the minus strand of OX383907.1, from coordinate 6,082,757 downwards.
CGAAACAATGTGAATCGTGAAACAATTTGCATTTAAATAATAATATACATAACAAATACACATTGTTGCATGGACAATGAACATGTTAAGGGTAGTGTTTATCAACATGGCCCTTTCAACTGCTTGTTTGGCTGCTACTTCTGCCTTATTAATAAGCACTGTACACAACTGAATAAACAATTCGCGACGTGGTTTATTTGAGATGAAACAACAATGTACACAACATTTCCTTAAAGCACTTAGATGTACTTTAGCTAATGATACGACGTATCCCTTACGAACAATACGAACCATGACCCGTGTGTAACGATAACGAACTCATATAAAAATGTAAGGCTCATCTCTATTTATTAACCTATATTGTATTGTAAAAATACATGAAAAGGTATATTATTTTCTGCGTGTATTTATTCCAGATTGGGTCATATTCATCTTTATTTACAGTAATTGTACATTAATATGATTTGTACTTTGTCTATTATATGATCCAGGGTTCACAACCTGTATGTATATTGGATCAGAACTGGCGTACTTTACCGACGGAGGTTTTTTTTTTTTTAATCTTCCACGTTGCGCAACACGCAAAAACTACTGGATAGATTGTTTTTTTTTGTTGTTGTTCGTAATATAATTATTTGATCAGGAACATAACTAACTATTTTAGCTTAGTGATCCAAAAAGTGTCGACCTCCGAAATGAGAGGATGCCATGTGTTTCGATACTGCTCAGTTTATTGTCAATTGTCGACTTGAAGCTGACACAGAGATCCACCTGGTCGCTTAGTGTACTATGCAATTCGTTTAATATTTATTCAGCACACCATTATAGATTTTGACTGAACTTCGGACCTTAACCTAAAACTTTTTCTTGAAACTGAAATTACACTCTTTGTTCTGGTATATTTTTATATTGTAGTCGATGTAATGAATTTTATCGAGCATATTAAGTCAATTTTACAGAAATAAATAAATTAACCAATTAAAAATATATACTAAGTAAAAGGGGCATTCCTTTGGTATCTCGCAATAAAAATAAATTTAACAAGAACGTGAGCGAATGTTGACTGAGTGTTGATTTAGTCCCTTAGTCTTTCTTACTTTCTATCATAGAAATTAAATTCTCTCTGACCCATAACTCGGATTTACAGAGGTTTGACAAAGCACCTTTAGGTGAGTTCCGGCGGCTGTTCATGAAAGCCAGTCCTCCCACTTGGCTTAGCGTGCGACCATCTTGGGCCACATCATCACTTAACATAACAAAGAATATATATGTAATATACATATAAAGTATAAAACAATGAATTATGACGTTATGTATTCAACTTCGAAATAAACTTATCAAAAATTACGCAGGCATAGCTTGTGCTTATTAAATACCAAAGATAAATGGTAAACTATGTGTTTTATCACAATGTAAACTTTAGAATCACTAGGCTTAAGTAACCGGTTACATTGACGGTTGAGTCTAATCAATGGACTGCAGTCGCCGGTCGCGACGCGGACGGTTACATCATGGCTTTCGCGGCTACACTGTACTGGGTTCTTGCGAAACAATGCTTATGCAACTAGTATGCGATACGCAAATACGCGATCTGAGCGAATGTTGCATACATATCGTGTTAATATATTAAGTGACGTCGCGCCGTCCACGATTGTCGCAATTTGCTCGGACAGAACACTGTCGCCTCTACAATAGTTCACAGTTTTAAGTAAATTATATTCACGATGAAATGGATGCAATAAATAGCATATTTACATGTAACTAGCTGTGTCACATGATTTCACCCGTGTTAAGTTTATTCGACCAATTTTGTTTCGAGCCTATCTTGTTTTCATTTCCCGTACTTGCTTGCTTACAGCTACTTGACATTCATAGTTACTGCTTCGCTTCTTAGAGTCGTAGGGTGAAGTTATATAGCTAATAACCTATCTGAATCTATATTAAATACAACATTAAAAAGTTGGTGTAGTAGTTCCGGAGATTACCTTCCACATATACACAAATTCGCACTCTCTCTTTTTAATATTTGTATCGTATAAGTTTGTAATAACTAATAACAAATATTTGAATAAATTTAATTTAACTTTATTCGGCTTTACATATTTACTATTACATCTCATTAATCAATAATTAAACATTTTTAAAGATAAATGCATTTAGTTTGTCTATGCTGAGGGTCGTTATTTGTCATTGTTCAGATTTTTGTATATTAAATTAACAGAAGTTAAATTTGAAACCTTGTTGTGCAGCAATATTATATTTTTTTTATATTTTTATATAAATCATATAATATCATAGGTATCAACTAGCTCGTTGCCGACCTTGAACCCCCCTATCTCAAGGAGCTCTAGAAACCCTACTCACCGTTGGAACACAACACAAGGTTACTTAGCTGCGATCTTCTATAACGTGGAGGTATTCCACCAGTCGGACTGCCTAAGTAGAGAGAAATCTCTAAAGAAATTTCTCTGTGCCCTACCTTTCTTATAAATAATTATCGCTTTGCTCGCGTGGTTTACTAAGAAAGGTTGATATTTTTTTGTGCGGAGTCATAATTATTTTTTCAAAAAGTATTGTATTAATAAGTAAAAGTAAAAAAGTAATAAGTATCTAAGTTATTGCTTATAACATCAGCTATCTACCAGTGAAAGTCCCGTCAAAATCGGTCCAACCGTTTCGGAGATTACCAGGCACAAACAGACAAAAATTTTAAAAATAGGTTTTTTGCTGTAAGTAGCGTATACTTTCAGATGCATTTTGTAAAAATGTGTTATTTTCGCATTACAAACAGACAATTCAATTTTATTATATTTATAGATGTATTTACATTAAATTAACAGAAGAAAAAACACCTATCTATCATTATAACTGTGTATATAATGATAACATTGGAGGTTTTAGTGAATTCATTTGGTCACTTTATTCTAAGCAAAGGTCACTGACACTACACTATTAGAGTACCTACATACTATATCTAATAACTTCCATAAATTTTCTGTTGCTGTAAATAATGCAAAGTTATGTAATGCAACAAACATCGCTGTTAATGTAAATATTTTTATGCTAAAATGACGCATATCTATTGACCTTCGAGATTTTAGTGACTTTCAATGTTTCGCATCGAAATCAGCTTGTTACACACGATATAATCAATAACGATAACACGGTTTATCTTTAACATCGAAACACATGCGTAAAGGAATGTTCACCGTGTCCATCGTGTCACAAATACGAAAGATTATAAGATATTGTTTTCATTTCAAAATCCATTCAGTACGTTTTATGTACATTTTAATTCACTTAAGATAACGTCAAAATTGATAAAAGGTGCTAATGAAGGTGGTGATAACTTTTATGAAGATTAGTTAGTTTATATAACATTATATTTATCAAAATCCTTATTTAAAACTAGCTGTGCCCGATGCTTTGCTCGCGTGGACTACTAAAAAACATTTTTATTTTTATGAGCGGAACCTTAATTATTTTTCCAAAATAAAAGTAACCTAAGTCATTTCTTATAACATCAGCTATCTGCCAGTGAAAGTCTCGTCAAAATCGGTCCAACCAATTCGGAGATTACCCGGAACAAACAGAAAAAAAATTTAAAAATGGGGTTTTTTCTTATAGGTACTGTATTTTCATATGTATTTAGTAAAAAAACTATTATTTTGACATTACAAACAGACACCTTAATGTTATTATATGTATATAGATTGTGTCATTATTATATTGTATTTATTCTGCAATGTTTGAAAATACTTTTCAACTATATAGTTATTGCTAACTATACTGTTAGCCTTAGGGGCCCTGGAGCCTTTACGGTTTTTGCAGCTTCACCGGGATTGGGGCGAACGCTAAGGCACTCGGCCACGAAAGCTTTGCAACAACATCCGAGGGTGCCAAAGTGGCCGAACCTCGGCTCGGATTGTTGCGCGTATGCAAATAAGTCGCGATCTGGAGTTGGCGTCCTAAATATTATATTATATTGCGACTGGATCGCTAAAACAATTCACAATTCAACCCGCCATCGCGCCATATTAGGTTAGATGTGTCGCGCGTTTCGGGATCAGGGAGTGTATATTCAACCGCTGAGAAGCTTGTAGGCAGATATGACAGCGGCTAATGATCTACCTAGTGTTGTGTTCCTGCGGCGAGTAGGGTTTCCAGAGCTTCTTGGGGAAGGGTGAGTTCAAAGAGAGGTAGGGCACAGAGAAATTTCTTTGGAGATTTCTCTCTACTTAGGGCAGCCCGACTGGTGGAATACCTCAACCCTTCAGAAGATCGTAGCCAAATGGCCTAGTGTTGTGTTTCTGCGGTGAGTAGGGTTTCCAAAGCTCCTTGGGGTAGGGAGGTTCTAGGTCGGCAACGCGCTTGTGCTACCTATGGTAATGCAGGCGTTCATAGACTACGGTAGCCGCTTACCATCTGGCGAGCGGTAAGCCTGTTTGCCACATTTATAGAAAAAAAAAGATAAACTCAATCAGGTTTTCAAAAATTACAAACCTGATTGAGTTTCTTGCCGGCTCGTCTCGGTGATTAGGATGTTTTCCAAACCCGTGAAAGTATTTTAACGTCCTAGTTGCTAAAGTTGCCTATTTTGAATAAAGTATTTTGGGTTTTGATATTTGTCAGTAAAGCATACTGTTCAATTAATAACTTCATACGGATATCGATTTGTACTTCAAATCACAATCATATTAAGTTACGTTCATAATATATCATGCAAGTTAAATAAGTTTCTAACGATATATTACGACACTCAAATAATGGATTCAACTCCGACCTTAGAAAGGCTATTTTGTAACTTGCATTCTATTAGCGTGAATAAAATAAGCACGATAGTTATCTGTTAATATTAATATTAAAAATTCAATTTTTTAATGTTATCATTTATATATAAAACATATCTAATTACGTAATGATACCTCCTTCCTGAGCCCGGTGATGCTGTCAAAATTCCATGCCGTTAAAGCCATTAATAAAACAATTTAAAAAAGAAATTTTGTTAAACACAATCGAGTTTGTTGCCGGTTCTTCTTGATGACTGGGATGTTTTCCGAACCGGTAGTTGTGTTTTGACATTCAAAGGTGCCTTCTTAGTGCGTAAATTGAATAAAATATTTTTGTTTTTGATTGAGTCCCTTAACCCTAACAGAATAGTCAAATAAAAAAATAAACTAATGGTATGAAGAGAACTCAATTTTTTTTTTTGTTTCTGTTAATACTGGATACAATATTTTACATTATAATGGAAACTAATTACTACAAAAAATATTAATTTTCGGAGACGATCATGATAGATCTTATTCGTCGCATTTGTAGAGGATTGTATGAGCCTAGTTACAGAGCCCTCATATCGAATAATAATAATAATAGTTAAATTGTTTAATTGTTAAAAATCCGTTCGGCAGTTTTTGGCCGCGATTATGTTCGATCCGAATAAGAGGCCATTGCCAAAGACGCTCAAACCTCTTAAGCTATTCCGTAGGGAAATCCCATGGGCCACCCGGACTAAATATCTGGGTGTCACCCTCGATAACCGACTTAAATTTAACGCACATGTCAGTATAGTTCGGAATAGGGCCGTCATGGTCCTATCCCGCTTGCGGCCCTTGCTTAGCTCGGTAAGCAAAATGTCCAGGTGGCATAAGCTTACACTATACAAGGCATGTGTAAGACCTATATTAACATATTGTTGCGCCGCGTTCGCTCATATGTCTAAAAGTAACTTTGCCCGCTTGCAAAGAGTTCAGAATCGGTTCTTGCGTCACCTGTTAGATCCGCCGCCGTATGTACGTAACGCAGATCTCCATAGAGATATGGAACTGCCGTCCATAGAGTCATACGTGAAATATCTCTCTAGGAGATATTTTGATTCAGCGTTGAATCATCCAAACGAGTTAGTTAGGAACGCCGCGAATTACACACCGAGTGTAATTACAGACATTAAATTCCGGTACAAACGTAGGCCGCGAAATCTCTTTATCGATCCCGATGACGATATCGAGAAAAAAAATCAATATTACGCGTCCGACCCTATACAAACAGCGTGTCTGCGCCCACGCCCGCGAAATCACCGTTCCCTTCGCAGGGGACGCACGGTGAACTTCGTTCCCGCACACCCGCCACGTCCACCCTCTCCTGCGGCCACTCAAGCCTAGGTCCGATCCTCCGGCATGGAGCCCTTGAGTCTAGCAGCCGCTCGCGCGATTCAGTGACACTGCATTCACTAGCTACCTACATACATGCATTACACTTTTTACAGACATGCACTACACTTAGGTACATAGGTTCTGTAAGGGACCTTTTTTTTTCTTTTTTTGAGGCTAGTTAGTCTAGATCAAAAATTTCAGATTACTAAATACATATACACTTGTCTCTTACCCTCCTCCCAGAGGATAGCGACATGTTTATATGTATAGTTAGTTAGATAGTGTGATAGGGCATTAGTCAGATCGCGACTTATTTGCAAAACGCGCAACAGTCCGAGCCGAGGTTCGGCCACTTTGGCACCCTCGGATGTTGTTGCAAAACTTTCGTGGCTGAGTGCCTTAAGCGCTCGCCCCCAAGTCCGGTGAAGCTGTAAAAGCCGTTCGAGGCTCCTGGGCCCTTATGGCTAACAGTATAGTCAGATCGAAAAAAAAAAAAAAAAAAAAAAAAAAAAAAAAAAAATCGGCAGTTTTTGAGTATATCACGTCCAGGCAGACAGATAGACGCGGCGCGGCGGAGGGACTTATGTAAAGATTTTTAGAATATTTTTATTCGAAAGTAATCTTGTCTAAATATGATTTTCTTAGTTTACCTATATAAAACAAACATAATATCTACCAAAATAAAAATAGATCTACCGATCACCTAACTGATTATTTTTCCTTGTTTCCTTATCTGTCATGAAAAACGCAACTTACTATCTATCATATTAAAGTATTTTTTCTTTCGTTTCGTTCAGTATCATGTTTTATTCAGAGTCGTGTAGGAAAGTTATGCTTGGCTTATTAAAATTTCTTTACAAGTCTCTACGAAAAAATCAAAGATGTTACATAAATAGCTTATCGTCAACCTGTAGAGGTTGTTCAAGTGAAACACGAGAATAGGTTTGTTCATGGTTAGTTAGTTAAGCACCGTGGCTATAAAGCTGGTGCGATAGCGTCGGCCTTGTCGCGGCGTCACGGCACGGCGCGATGGCGGCACCTCGCGTCGCGGCGCGCACGTGCCCGTGTGTAGTGACGTCACCAACGCACGCACCACGCGCCTCGTTCAAGTTCAATGTTACCTATTAATTTACCGTGCCTTATTTAACTAGAACTCTACAAACTCGCGTTCAATTATTATGTGACAGATGAAAGCAATACCGAAAGAGATCGATTTGGTCATTGCTATATACAACAGATATTCGACGATAATACTTCTAATATCAGTTTTTGAAATATATGAGTAGAATATTTTATCGATTTAAAATGATGGCTCAATGGCTCAAGATGGATAGTGCGCTCGGTCATCGCGTCAAAGTATATTCGAACTGTACGTTAAACTAAAGCTTTTAGGTAGGTATAGATAAACTTTGTGATCATATTGTAACACTGTGGAAGAGCATTTTCTTTTGCAGTTAGTTATATCCTTTTAGCGAAAAATCTGTCGCCAGCCCCCTCTAGACTTTCATCTTTCATTATCCAGACTTATAAATACAACTGTTCAAAATATTTCAAGTGTTTTTGTAAATTCATAATTAGTATATTTGTAACAGTTTTTAGTAAGCTTTAGTAGCTTTCACACCACTCACAAATCGAGTTCCAATTTTTATATAGTCTCTACTCGTATACATTGCAATGAACGGTACATATAAATTAATTACTTTACGAACTGTCTTCCGTTGTAAATGATAACGATAATGTAGCCTCAAAAAAACGTCAAATGCAAATCCTTCATTTCCTCCATACTTACTGGCGAAATTTCATTTTGCATGTCGCATATTTTATTCGAATTAAAAAGTTACTTGGTTGGTCGTTGGTACTGTACGAGTAACCAATATAGGCAAGTGCAAACAAAACTCCTTCATAAGTCGAAACATATACGTCTACTTACATACTTGTTTGTTTGTCCTCTATGCGTTGCTAACCCATTCATCCGATTATGGTGTTTTTGATACGACATAATGCTTTGGATAGTTATTGTACGCACAGCCACGAACTTACTGCGTTATTACTAACTAGCTTCAATAGATGATGCGCTAGTCATTTCATCTAGAAGACAAATGGAATGAAGTAACAGGTAAAAGCTAAGACAAAATAAATAATGTATATCTTACACCTACACGATTGTTGGCGTTTCCCTTGAAAAGTTTTGAAAACAATCCCATGCATCTTGTCCATTGATCAATAACTTCTTCCTTGAAGAACTCGTGCGCGTGTGTCAACATTGTATTACGCACGGGCCAATCCACATCCAAGTATTTAATAGGGCTGCCAAGAAACAAATTAATTGAGAAGTTATGAAATAGATTATTATGAACTTTCAACTTTCAATGAATGTGAAGTCTTCTGCTTACTATTTTCTGGAATACATCAGATGGGTTAACTTACGGAAAAGTATATTATAATCAAATGGAACATTAAGTACAAAGAAAGGGATGTCCTTTTGCTGTCTTCTTTAGAAAAAAAAAACAAGCAGTTTTATATGCATAATCGCATTAAGAGAAAATTACCTTTTTTGTTGCAAATTACTGACTTTTACTATGTAATAATAATAATGTGATTGCTTTTTCTAGTTATAAATAAATCGCTGTGTTTCTTATTTATAACTGAGAAATATTCATTTATTTTTCAGATCGCGACTTAATTGCATACGCGCAACAGTCCGAGCCGAGGTCCGGCCACTTTGGCACCCTCGGATGTTGTTGCTTAGCTTTCGTGGCTGAGTGCCCTAAGCGCTCGCCCCCAAGCCCGGTAAAGCTGTAAAAGCCGTAAAGGCTCCAGGGCCCCTCAGGCTAACAGTGTAGTCAGTTCGAAAAAAAAAAAAAAAAACATTTATTTAAATGAAAAGGTGTGATGACTCCTACGTAGGTACATAATATCTCAATATATTTTTATCTTTAGTATGTAACTGGTAGCAATAGGTTAGATCGTTGCCAGCCCTAGAGTACAAGAACTGTGCATACCATTATTTCATGACATCAGCAGCAACATCCGTGTGCGTGCTCTCACTCCTAAATATTTTCTGTTTACATTTTGAATGGAAAACAATATGTTGCGTCAATGTCACTTATAATTAAGGTTAATAGGCTATATATCAAGGCGGTGTATCGGGGTACGGGGGTATTTATATTAAATAAAAAAATACATAGGTAATATGATGAATATAACCACGCATTTTATTAAATACCATCTGTGGTCCACGGTTACACCCGTATTAAATTTATTCGACTAACTCTCTACCGCACCGATGTATCCTATCGTTGTTCCACTTTCTGTGTTTCCCTACAGCTTACCAGATTGTTTTTTTTTACTAGCATACGTTCCATCTCATGATAAGCGGCTACCGTAGCCTATGGCGCTTGTTATACTATAGATATCACTAGCGCGTTGCCGACATTGAAAGCTCCTGCCCCATTGAGCTCTGGAAACCATACTCACCGCAGAAACACAACACAAAGTTATTTGGCAGCGATCTTCTGCAGAGTGGAGGTATTTTCCACCAGTCGGGCTGCTCCAAGTAGAATGAAATCTCCAAAGAAATTGCTCTTTGCCCTACCACTATTTGAACCCTCCCTTCATACCCCAAGAAGCTCTGGAAACCCTACTCACAACAACAACACAACACTAAATTATTTGGCTGCGATCTTCTGTAGGGTGGAGATATTCCACCAGTCGGGCTGCTCCAAGTAGAGAGAAATCTCAAAAAAAAATTCTCTGTGCCCTACCTCTTTTACTCTCTCTTGGTTGACATTCATGGTAACTGCTCCACTCCTTACAGTCGTAGCGTAAAGCTATATAGCCCATATCATTCCTCAATAAATAGGCTACTAAATCCAAAACCAATTTTTAAATCTGACTGGTAGTTTCAAAGATTACCTTCCACATGCATACAAAATCACAAATTTTGGACTCTCTATAATACTTTTACAATATTATCATTATTGATTATTAGTATAGACTAGGCAATCGTACGCACTAATTACAATTTAAAACTTAATAGCAATAAAATATACCTAACTATACTCGTATGTAATAACGTAGCTTCCCATTAGTGAAAGAATTTTTAGAATCGTCTCATTATTTCCAGAGATTATCTCCTACAAACATAAACTTTACCTCTTTATTAGTATAAATGAAGCCAAGCTTTATGAAGTTCACAAATTTATACTTCTTCAATTCATACTTTTGCCTCTGAAGCTGTGAAACTGTATTTCGGCCGCGTGTTTCTTCCTTCTTACATCATCATGACCTTCAAGAGTAACGTGAAAAGACATTGCAGGTAACGACAGCGACCTCTGGTGATGGATTCTGAGTATTTCAGTTGTCATTGGCTCCATAGTTACCTCCACGGAGTCGGATGCGGAGGTTGCAAAATCAAATGATATCATAATATAAAAACGGGAAAAACACTTTTTATTACGAAATAAAATACAAACTCAAATTATACTTACAATTAGGAATCACACTTCGCTGGTTAGAATAATAATTGAAAATATAGACTGACTAATATCAGAATTTTAAAATAGGCAAACAGTATTTTATAAATAGCAATTTAGTTGCTTTGTCACTATCGAACCCGTTCCGTAAAAGGTTATATAAATCAAACCAGTTCTACTGAAGATTTGTTCGCTAGGAACAAACCCTGGTGGAGCTTCAAACGTCACGTATAGGAACTCGCGACAGCGCTACAGCACGCAACCATTGCAAGTCGTAACTTGTTTTGGCACATGGGGATAATTATAGAGAAGGATTCAGATGTGTAATTTAAATCGAAGGTTCCGACATATCGCATTCGGATTCGAAGCTCAGTAACATTTCTATTCTATTATATCGAGCTAACCATTAGATAAAGTGATGCCATTTTACCGAGGTACTACAAAAAAAAAAAAACTTCTACGAATAGGTAACCTTGCACTTGGTTCGGAATTACTCAATTCATGAAAATTACCAACTTTAAGTAACAACCACACTTAATTAACTTGAAAATATACTTATTTTTAAATTAAAGTTTATCTTTCGTTTCTTAATTCTATTTGTAGCCTTGTTAGGTGAGATAAAAAGGCGATATAGGTAAGTAGTATTTCTTGTTTGCCGGGTGATTCTTCATCCGTGTAAATTGTCAATGCTATCGTGACCTAATCGTTTACAAACATTCATCCATGCAACGTTTTTTTTCTTTATGTTTTTCATTGGACTGCAATTATTATCCATTACTTCGGATTTCACCCATAAAAAGAGGTCGGGTGATGATTTCAAGACTTGTAACTCGAATAAACGGCTAAGCATATAGCAAAAATATGTAGGGGAAAAGAAAAGGAGACAATTTAAACATGACTTTTGAAAGATACATAATGAAGTAAAGTATGTATAATGTACCTGTATATACAAAACATGTGTAAATAATTTAAAAACAGTATGTACATAAGTACCTACTACATACAAAAACCAGTTTTACAATACATACGAAAAACAAATGGTAACAATTAATCTGCAATACAAGCCATTGCAGTAATGTTAGTAGAAAAAGGTAAATAAGATTTACAAAGGGGGTTTATTAGTACCTATAGTTTAGTTATATGTACATACAACTAAAGTGGCAAAGTGGTTACCGGAGCCTATGGACGCTTATAACACCAGCAACCACTCAGGTACATAGGTTCTGTAAGATACCTTTTTTTGGCTAGTTAGTTTATACCAATACAAACAGATTACTAAATACACACACATGTTCCTTCCTTCCTTCCATGCAGGGGGAAGAAACATGTATATATGTATAGTTAGTTTAGACCGGATTACGGATATGGAATTAGTCAGATCGCGACTTCATTGCATACGCGGCAACAGTCCAAGCCGAGGTTCGGCCACTTTGGCACCCTCAGATGTTGTTGCAAAGCTTTCGTGGCTGCGTGCTTTAAGCGCTCGCCCCCAAGCTCGGTAAAGCTGTAACGGCTCCAGGGCCCCTAAGGCTAACAGTATAGCCAGATCGAAAAAAAAGGAACATTATCTCTAATGCGTTGTCGATCTTGAGCCCGTCCTCCCAAGGAGCTCTGGAAACTACTTACGATCTTTTGTAAAGTTTCACATGTGGGATGAGCCAAATAGAAGGAAATCTTCTTAGCGCTCTACCATGGTATAAGAAGAGTTAAATGTATAAGGATGGAAAAGGTACCTATATCCATTTCTTAGAAGTTTGTAAATATGAGAAAAAGATATAAACTGACCCGACGGCGCGGCGCGGGGAGTAGTGGTTAAATAATATTATTTTTAAATACCTAATATGTACAAACAAAATGATAATAACAAGCACCGGCTGCGTACGTGACTTTACGATATCGACCGGCAGATCACAAGTTTATCAGTGAAATATTTAATTACGGATTATCGGAATGTATATACGGGTGAGTTGGTATATGGATGGGAAGCGGTCGTCATTCTGTCTACCATTTTTTTTCCTACATATTAAAACAACGTTTTATATAGTACCGGTAATTTTACCAGCACTTGTCGGTTATAATATAAGCCCCTCCTCCTTGTTCCAAGTTGCGACACGTTGAAGCGCTGTAGGTCCGTTAACGTTTTACTATAAATAAATTGTGATAAGTTGACACTAAAGAATGAAATGCCGTATTAATTGAGGGTTTATAATCACGTGTTTTTGTTTTCTTTGTTTTTTATTCAGGCTCGTCACGTGGATCACTATGTCATGTCGTCTATGTATTTAAAACTTTACACAACAAAATTATTAATAATTAACTTACTTTTATATAATTGGATTTTACTGTGCTTACTACAGTGTCGTCACATTGCCGTTTTACTAAATTTATTATTTATAAAACAGTATCTATCCAGTTACTATCCAGTTCACCTTATTTTTATTTAATAGCAACGTGTGTTTATACACAATTATGCCAATGTCACGTGGATAGAATATTTATCTAATTCAGAGTTCTAGCAATGCTTTAACAAGATGGTGGCTCTCTTGTTATTTAAAACATTCTTAGGAGTTATTTTAAGTTATTTGTTAACTTAATATTCATGATACTAGTTATTATATTTAACACAATAACCATAATACAGTATTGCATAATAGAAGGCCAAATAATGTATATGTATGGATTAAAATAAAAACCACAGCATAAAAAATTAAGATCCCGCCAAAAACTCCACCAGTTCATCATGTATGTGGTATTAACAGCCAGGGTGTATTTTAGTTTTCTAAAATGTTGGTTTTCATTACAGAAAATATTCTTTGTTCCGTGGTTTTCATCCATTTATCTATTCACAGCGCCGCTATCGCTTGAAACACGAAACGATCTTATTTGAAACCTACCAAAAATTATACTATACCCCCAGGGCTATCCATGAAATAGCCCATATCTATATAAATAAAATGATAAAGGTTTGACGTTGTGCGCTCATCACACAAAAACTACTACGAGTACCTACATAAACAATCATAATTAAGAAATAAAGAATTAACATTCTTTTTTTACCCCGTAGATACTTGGTCCGTATCAAAAAAAAAAAAAAATATCACGATATCTTCATTCAGTGAAAAGTTATTACAGTTTTAAGAAATTACCATTTTATAAGCACTATGTGTTCTTGTGTCGTCACGCGAGCGGAGCCGCTGCCATAGCTAGTTTGAAATATACTATAATTACATACTTAGGATCATGCAGGTTAAAAAAATAATAAACAATAACACAAGAATATTGTATACAATAATAAGTACATCGATATCAGTCGACACGGGTCAGCGTATAATGCTTATAGCATACCTAAAGACAGTTGCTATTTGCCGGAATCTTATCCGCTCAGATAGATAGTGGTAATGAAAACATTCGACTCTTCATACTTACATAACCTAAAATAGTTTTTTTCGCTTAACCCGGGAAGTGCAGTGTTCTACAAAGATTTGATATCATTGAGCGGATTTTGTAATCTGTTTATTGTGTGAATAAATTTTTTTTTCCAATATTTGTGAATGAATTTTGTGGCTTACGTGATTTAGGATATTATTACCATGTGAAACTCTGCATCTGCGAATAGACCTTATTCTGGTCATATATATACATACATAGGAGTACTAGGACCTAATTTTTGTTCCGTTGTTTCTGCTAAAGGTGTTTAAAAAAAAGGAAAGCATTGATGAATTAATGTTCTACAAATCTTAACATAGATGGCAGACATTGATGCTTCCTACGTTTTTAATTAGATTCTAACAAACTTAAGATAACGCCAAGATTGTATTGCAAATTCAATTGAAACAGATTTTTTCTTCATAACCTCTATGAATAAATATTATAGGGTATCTAAACGTCAAAACGGTAACGGTAATGTACTGACCTATTAAACTTTGTTGTTTTATTGTATGTGACACTTCGATTATTCAATTGACATTATTTTTGTAACTTGTAGGCTCTATAATAATGTTTTGTATCGTATTTGTATGTATATTAATGTAATGTGTGTATATTAATGTAAATAAATACGCTTTGAACTAGGTAGTCACATTTCCACATACAAACACCATTTCGAATTATTAAACCTACACAATCAAACTTAATATTTAATTTCTTGTTACCTTTTTTTATATCGATAACCGTATTGGTAAAACTGTGTATCGAGGCATCACTAGTTTTTAGTTTAGATTAGATTTTATAAAAAATCTTCGAAACCCGGATTTTGTTTTAAAAAATAACATTTGCGTGTGTTATCACAGTAAATCTAGAATATTATAAACAATTATTGACTTAGATGCAATATGAGACGTGATTGCTTATAGCCATGAGCATTCTCCTTGATTATCATTTTATTGTCAAATTCAGAAGACGAAATTTATGATTTCGAACGATCCGTATTGCTTTTCAACGCTGTCTACTTTATTTTATTTAATAACTTATTGTCGATTGAAAACCTATTAAATAAAAATATCATTCATGCATTAATTATTATTGACATGTTAATTTTTAGAACTAGCTAAATATATGTAACAGTTTAACATAATACCAGTCTCACACGCATAGAAAATAAAATATTTAAAAATTTTATGACAACATTCAACTGATATCGAAAGTGGAGTAGAAGCTTTTTTTCATACAACGACAAACAAAAATCTGACAAATATAACGGTCAGTGGAAAATTGTACACACGAATTTCTACATCGTGTGGGCATCAACGTGACCCCAACTTGTCTTTATTAATGTAATCCGAATGTATAAATAAATAACGATAAGAAATGTTTGTTTCCATTGCGAATTTAAATCAGTAACGTTAAAAAATAACATAATAAAAACCGTCACATGACATCAAGATATAAAAATACAATATTTATAAACACCTGATACCGAGGAACTGAAAAGAAAAATGGATAAGGAATAAGTATGTATTATTATTTCTCAAAGGTGTTTTTACTAGCAAGGCCATATATCCGTTTGTTCTTCATCAAAATTAATTATTGATACATCATTTGAAAGTACATTCTATAATATTCGAAATATTTGCACGGATCTTCTAGTAAATATATTTATTATAAACAATATGGATATCGATTAAAATATGTATTTCACCTAATCATGTCCGTAATGTACTGACTACGAGAAGGTGAATTTTCCACTGAGTGAATTTAGTATATCACCAATAAGGTAAACTAATTTTGATACAGTTTTCGCGTGATGGTAGCCTGAGGTTCTAAAAATTACATAAACTATAGTTATATCGTCCCATAAATAGAAATGCAACACAGTTCATAAAATCTATACTTATTTATTTTCTCATAAAATAAGTTGAAACTTAGTCAGTCTTACGTAAAAGAGATTCGATGCAACTCCCAATAACTGTCATTTTGCAATATAAACGAAGTTGCTTACATAAGCAGCATATTAATATTATTGATGGAGCTCATTTGATTCATCTTCCTCGCCTCCGTCCTTTACTCGGTTCTGGTCATGTAGATATTTTTATAAAGCTTAAGTCTATATTTTGGCAAGTAACCTCGTGGAACTATGCATACTCGAAAAAACAAAACATAGATCGAACACATATGACTTACATAGTAATAATTCGCGATGTTGTAAATTTTACAGATATTTACAAATATATACCAGTATATGATGCAAATTTTTGTATACGTTTTGTACTCTATTCAAGCAACATATAATGTTATATAAATCATTGACGGCTCTCGTAACCTTTTTAACATAATATAGGCTATGTAGCATACTAATGCCTAAATGTCTTGTAAAATAAAAATATCTGTGTAGGTAAAAAATCAAAGTAAAACATTATTTAAATTTCATCCAAGTCACTAAGAGCCGTTTCTGAGACACCAATTACATATAGGTAGGTATATACATGCATATATTTATATATATACAAGAGTACTCAATAGTATTAGATATGTAAAAAAGTAAACAAAATAGAACATCTATCGAAATAATTTCTGATATGGATTTGTATGACAAGTACCTACATGATTTTATGTAATGTTCGTTTATGACATCATTACAAATTCGTTATAAAGTAATTTTTTTATAGACTTCATATCTTACAAAAACAATATTGTAGATATTTAAATGTGTGTGTGCATATGTCGAGATCGGTTTTTATTTGTATCCATTCGTGGATCAATGGTTGCAAGGTACTACGGCGCGGCGTATCGGCCGTGCTGATTAGCATACAATCGATGGTAATTCCTGGTGACAGGTTAGTCACGCGGCCACTCAGATCTCCGAGTTTGTATTCAAGGGACGCCGACGTTTGCCTACGCCAGTAACAATCACGAATCGAATCTAAATCGAGAAGCAATAACTGCCTGCACGAGGTCAACATTAGCATGTTTGCAAATATAATACAAAATAGGGCAGAGGCAATGTTTAGAAGTCGCTTAATTTGCCGGTTATAAATATTATTTAAACTAAACATACAATACAAAAGCGGCGTGTTGGTATAATATTTACTACACTAAAATTTAAATAACGTTTTATTTTTGTATTCTTTTAATTTAGCCGGTATGAGTAAGCGCTTTAGTAATAACATCATATTTTCATTTGCTGTTAACAGTGCTTGCGTTGCTGTCTCGGTTTGAAAATTCTGGTTGGCTCAGGGGTAGCTACATATTATTGACTGGTCTGATTTAGGACTGCGGACTTATTTAAGTTTGATTAAAAACAGGTATAGGCTGCAGTAACCAAATAAAGGCGGGAATACACGTGACTGTAGCTGGAACACTTGCATATCAGCTTCTTGCACGTTCCACCTACTGTCATGTATATATGCTAACTGGCATGCCTGTATCTACCAAGCAAGTAGATAGCACAACATTTGATTTACTTGTAAGCAATATATCATCAAAAATATTATTTATTGAATTTTATATCTTCACTTTCTAAAATTGCAAACTTTTCAGTGAAAATAGAATGGTACCTTTCGCTCAACAGTGTCATTTATAAGTAAAAAATATATTTTTATAATAAATTTTATCTTAAAATATAAATTACCGTTTGTTTATTGGTCACGAACTATAGCTATTAGTCACCGAGCTTAAAATATAAATTTATTTTAACTTTATTGTTATAAAATAACTAGTTAAAGTAATTCTCTGATGAGGTTTTTTTTTTCGAACTGTATATATTGTTAGCCTTAGGGGCCCTGGAGCCTTTACGGCTTTACCGGGCTTTGGGAAATTCTCTCATGAGGGTTTTTAATACCTATGTTGGTGTTTTGTCTGACGGTGTCAATTAATTAATATAAAGTATCATTTTGTATGGACGTCACGATCATATTAGTATTTGAAAAATACAACTACCGGTTCGGAAAACTTTCCAGCCATTGAGAAGAGTAGGTAGGAAACTCGATTGGGTATCTTGTTTTGCTGTGTTAATAATGTATACAGTTATATCATAATTATATTATTTTAGTAGATGACATCACTATCATTCATGTAATCATCCACCCTTTAACCTTTTGACAATAAAATCTGTTCGACATATTCCTTGAACTTATTGTCCAGCAAATCGGTAACGTACTGATGAACCCTATTAAAATATAATCTATCATCATTGCCTAAAAACCTTTATTTAGTCTTACTGAGTCGAAAACAAATGTTGAACTCTTTGTGTTTATTTCTAGTATTAAAACAATGCCGGTTATTTACGATCAAACAATGATTGTTTGGGGTGATAGATCACAAGTACTTGACTAGACCGAAAGAAAGATAAACAGTTGATTTGTTTATGTCGTGTTATTTGCCCACTAGTATCACGGTGCGATGATATTCTCACCAGTCGGTTACAACCTACAGGCCATAAAGTATATATAACTATATATATTCGCAAAAAGACAATATTGTTTATGTAATTAAAACGTCTTAAATGTATTCAAAGTACGGTGCGGAATGTATGGCTTGTAAGTGTAACTTATGAACTCATGACAAGTCTGTTATGTATGGACACGACTATCTGATTGATTGTATACTATTATTGGATGGGCCTAATGATATTCTAAAATGCTTGGCAAGCGCACAGGGCTCTTACAATGTTTCTCAAATATATTGAATACTTGTGCATGTACTACATTATATATAGTGGCATTGTTATTTGCTTGGGAAGACGTAAACGTTAATCCTAACAAAAACATAAATTTGAATAATATCAAGAAGTTATGAAAGGCGCAGTCAAGGTCAATGCTGTAGCTCTCGCATTTGCTCGGCACTGAACTTTAGGTTTTTTGAATTCCTTTTGGTGCAAACTTTCCTACTTACTTTCCCCTTTCCTCTTTGCGTTTTCTATAATCCCGCGCATATTTACGACTCATATGAGACGACATCTTTAATTTATTTTGCGATTTTCAATTTAATACCTATCAAAGGAAAACATCGTGATGAAATCATAGCTTGGTTATATGGTATTTTCTAATGCTCATCTAGCTAGCAAACATCGACAAGTTGAAAATCTGTCGCCAAGCACCTATACATGGTATTCCGGCAGCTGCGCTCGAGAACCAATTTCCTCTGATAGGCTTAGCGTGTTACCATCTTGGACCACTTCGTTATTCGATGTTAACATCAGGTGAGATTTGTGGCAAAACCACTAAACGTATGGAGAATTAAAAAACTAAAAAAACTACATATTACTAAAATAAGTAAATACAATGTAACTGAACACTAACTAAGCATGAAATTCTTAGATTACCTAAAATAAGTCGGCCATACCTTCAAGAATACTTAATTAAAACTACCAGAAATACAAAGCGGATTTCTTGATAATAATATTTATATCTAAATATTCGAATATTATGTTACAATTTTTCCTCCGAAATATAAAACGTGGATCTTGTGATGGTCTATGATATACTTATCTATAATAAAAATTGGCTATTAATAATATTATTCACCTAACGGCTACAAACTATCCAGTAATTTAGTAGGTAGCTTTACTTTTTTATAATTATTTTTTTACACTTAGGTGGAAAATAGGCTTACAGTCCGCCTGATGGTAAGCGGTTACCGAAACCTATGGATGCTTATAACATTGTAGGTGTCACTAGCGCGTTGCCGACCTTAAACTTCCCTTCCCCAAGGAGCTGTGGAAATCTACTCACCGCAGGAACACAAATTTATTTGGCTGTGATCTTCTGTAGGTTCTGTATTTCACCAGTCGGGCTGCCCCAAGTAGAAATAAATCACCGGGTTTGCATTTTGTACAGCTGATATATTATATAATATACATGTTGATGTCATACATACTCACTAGCTACCAACATACAATCATTACACTGCATTACACACATGCAATCAATTCAGGTACATGTAAGGGACTTTTTTTTCTTTTTTTTTGGTTAGTTAGTCTAGACAAAATTGACAGATTACTAAATACATATACACTTGTCTTTTCCCCTCCTCCGAGAGGACAGGTAATATGTATAGTTAGTTAGATCGAATTACGGGTAGGGAATTAGTCAGATCGCGACTTATTTGCAATCGCTGCAACAGTCCGAGCCGAGGCTCGGCCACTTTGGCGCCCTCGGAACTTGCTTTCGTGGCTGAGTGCCTTAAGCGCTCGCCCCGAAGCCCAAGGTGAAGCTGTAAAAGCCGTTTGAGGATTCAGGGCCCTTATGGCTAACAGTATAGTTCGAAAAATAAAACACCCATACACACTGATTATACTGACAATTATGCTCATCATACAAAAGTCAGTCATGTGCGGTGATCGATTCCTCGATTTCTCGGCTCGGTAGGACCACGAGGTCTGTAATTATTATTACAAAATTAGAAATGACCTTTATCCGTCGGGCTTGTACTGTGTGGATTTTCGGTGCGAACCCTGATAAAATTCAATGGCCAAAATAAAGTCCGTGTACCGCTAGCGAGCGTGGGTAGAGATTCCAGTTATGAATCTCTTAAATTTTTAACCGTGTTGTCTTGTGAAAATGTGGTAACCATGAATATTTGACAGAGAGTACTAACTGACTTGTTTATTTAACATTTTTTGAGCAATTTTTGTCCATAATTATGTATATATATATGTGTGTGTACATATATGTAATTGGTTTCTCGGAAACGGCTTTAAAATTTTAGATAGTAATAATATTCATATTAACTTTGACAGGTGTGTTTTTTTTTTAAACACCGATCGAAGCTCTTTCTCGGTTCTTCTCGATGAAAGTGATGAAACTATGCTTGAGAATAAGTACGATCCAAAAAAGAGTCGACCACCAAGAGATTAATAAATAATCCATCGACAGTCGTCACTGTCATGTCGGTATGTGTAAATAAAAACTGGATATAAACCGGCTGATCCCGAAACGGGACGCGCATAAGCGAATGAGTATGACTTTACAGCCCTACCGTCCCCCTATATAAGGGTTTTCTATACCAATATAATAAAGCAGAAGAGTTTTTTCTTTGTTTGTTTAAACACGCAAATATCTAGGACAACCAGCCGGATTCGAAAAATTATTTTTGTATACGATAGCCAGATTTACGTGGATTAGTATAGGCTATCTAGCATTAGGCTACACCTCTCAGATAGCCTTAAATATTGATTTTTCTTAAGTAGGTCGGAAGTAACATCGCATCCGAACACTTTATCCGCGTGCGCTGACGTAATGGTTAGTGATACGTAAATACAATATTCTACAAAAATAGTGCATCTAAAGTGCTCCTTAGTGCATCTAAAAAAAAGTCCGCGTTACCTATGTCTATTTCTTATACATAAGCCACAATAAGATATTTTGTGTTTTTTTTTTTTAATTGAAAATTTATATTTGATTTATGAACATTATTCTTAGGCATAGCATATTTATCATTACGAACGAAAGTTACTTCATCATCAAGATAATTTTATCTAGAGAATCTTGTCCCTTTATAGCATGTTATCTGGACGAATAGTTTGGGAGATGATGTAAAATTAGAATAATTTACGACTCCGCTCGAGTCTATGTCTATAGGTGTGGTGTAGTGGTGCGAACGAGCCATGTGAGTTTTGATACTTGTGATGCATAACCCTGGCCGCCCGATAAAAATATTGTCTATAAGAAATCAGCGATTTTTTATTTGAATTATACGTGTGTGAAACCACGTGCCAAGACTATTTTGTTAATATTGATTCATTGGGTGCTATTTATAAATATTTTTCGTATTTTACTATCTTTTCCACTTCATAATGAGGTTCCACCGATAATATTCCAATACTGAAATCTTTGTTCATTCAAATTCATGACACTTTTTATTGACGTCAATATAGTGAATTGAACTTTCATGCGAATTAATGTCGGTGTAAACAGACAAGTCGCGTGCATTCTATTAGCGCCCCGGAGCGGAGTGTGTGCGTGTGTGTGCGTAGGTGTCCATCCGGCCAATTACATTACACGGTTTTATTTTGTATCTAGTTTATTGCCTTTTATTGTTAACAATATAAGTTTCTTTTGCTACATCAAAGATCATTTCCAGGAAACGAGCAGCATACTCTTAAACTCCTGTGTTGAGAGTTTTATCGAATATTTTTTTTTTAAGTCTTGTTGGAGACTCAATATATCCTTTTTTCGAAGTTCAGAAATATGATGATGTTATATAACGCATAACATCGAGTGTGACTATCTTCAGTACAATAAAACGAGAGGTTTAGCAAGCAACTTCATGAGTTTTATTACAACGTGTGATATGCATCGTAAAAATTCACTCTAATCATTCATTCATAACGCGTAACTATAATTCTTTTTGTTTGCGCCTCTTTTTTTTTCTTTTTTTTTTCGAACTGACTATACTGTTGGCCGGGAGGCCTTAACTGTTTCACCGGGCTTGTGGGCGAGCGCTTAAGGCACTCAGCCGAGAAATAAGGGCAACAAGCGCAAGGGTGCCAAAGTGGCCGACCACGGCTTGGGCTGTTGCCGTGTATGCAACATCGCGCCCTATGTTTGCGCCGCGCAATGCCGCTGTCACGTAGTGTGGTATGCCCCATACAGTTACATATAAAGAATGTATGACCACGACTTGCCGCGCCGCTCCGCTGCAGTTCAGTTCCGCTTAGTGCGGTTTCACTTTTAGAGTTCTTGTTTTGGGTCAAATCTAACGATTCAAATTTTCTTTAAACGCACTATATCACTCACAAATTTTATTCATGTCAAATATATTAGCGACGTCATATAATTTCTCTTATACGCGAACAGTGTTTATTTGAAACGTTGCACCGCGCTCCGCTGTTATTAGCGCTTCGAGCTAGTGCGTAGGAGACCGTCCGTCCAGTTATATCACATGTATTCTAAATAATTTAATGTCTGATTTACTGTGAAGTTTAATGGTATCGAACGTTTTCTCTACGTTATAATTATGCAATAATATTAAGAGTACTGGTATTATAAACATAGGCATACCACAAATTTTACGAAATCCTGACTCATGAATTAATGTTATGGAACCATTTGCCTAGGAACCAATATATTATGTATATCGTTTGTTATTCGTACATTGGAAAATAAAACGCTTATTAATTAAAATGTAAAATTATTTGATTTGTAAAGATTATATATGTATAGCTACTCAATACACAGCCGATAGCTACATTTGGAAAAGCTTCTAATGTGCTTTTTTTTCCACATTTTAATTGTCACAATGAGATAATTGTGGATGATCCTTAGAAGATACACATATGCTATGCTGACTTTTTTGTAGGTCTTTTTAAGATCTAATTTATGTAGTACATTAATTTGATATATCTTTTATGGCGAGTAGAATTTCCAGTGTTCCTTGGGGTAGGTCGGCAACGCGCTAGTACTAATACCTATGGTAATACAAACGTCCATAGGCTACGGTAGCCGCTTACCATCAGGCGGGCCGTATGCTCGTTTGCCACCTTTGTAGTATAAAAAAAAAACAAAATGTGTGCGAATTATGAAAAATTCTAACATCGGATCGATATTCCAGTGATCTAAACCACTCGACCACCACGACATAAGAACGAATGTATTATATTTTTTTTATCGTTATAGTAATTAACGTTATGGCCACAATCTCACCTGATCTTAACTGAGGATGCGGCCCAAGATGGTAACACGCTAAGCCTAGTGAAAAAAAGACTCTCAAATGCAGCTGCCGGAACAAAGCTATTGGTGCAGATTCTCAACTTGAGGGTGGTAGCTAGCCAGGGGTTAGATAAAGCCACGTATATTTGTTTTCAATATAAAAAATAGATAACCTTTATTTAATAATCAAGGTATATGATAAGCGGACAGTCTGAAAGAACTTTTTAACGTTTTTAACAAATTATATTATGGTAATAATACCGCATCCGGAACTAAATAACAGTTGCTCGTCGGTCATTGAACTTACAAATTAATGTTAATACGGTTTACAAATTAATAAAAAAGATATTTCTTAGGATCATATTTGGTCGTGAATATATTGTAGTTGTATATTATATCCAAGTGATGGATTTGTACAGGCTGTCGCCTATTGTTGGCTGATTCCTGAGATTTCATTCATTACACTTTTATCTACCTAACCTACCAGGTAGGCAAGGTGAGGGGCCGCCAAACAAATTGAAGTGGACAATTCATAAAAAAGTACAAATAAATGGCATTGACCTGTTGTAGTTATTAGTACAAGACTCCTATCGAAAGAACTACATTAAATTAGTATTAACAAGCAGAATTATTTACTTGTATCACAACAATAAACCATGTATTACAATAAATGTGTGCTATAAAATGAATTATTGATATAAAAGTAATAGCAATAAAAATAAAAAAAATATACAGGTACCAGAGATACAACACATATAAAACGGCCGGAAACAATTAGCTTCCAAGGTCGCAAACCGAAACATGGTCTCTCATGTGTGAGCTAGATAGTTACAACTGCGGTTAATTGTTATTAAAAAATAAGACTCGAACATAACATTACATATATAAGTAAAAATGTGATAAGAATCATAAATTACGTATAAAACCAAAATAAATTACAAACAGGTTACCACAATCACAAATGGCGGTTTAAAACGGGTATCTCACATATTAAAACATCATTGTAACAATGTATGCATGAGTATGTCCGTGTGTATTGTATAGTAGTGTTGTATATTATACCGTGTACGTAATGTGTAGGCGTATTCATGGCTGCTTATAATTCCAATTACGCTCGTCTTAAGGTTGTCATAACCATACTGATTTCATATTCACGATCTATATTATGTACCTATATTGTATTTACAAATCATGACTAATGAGAACCGAAAACACAGTGAATGCCATAAAAGTTGGTAGATGCGTTTTTCATGGAGAACGATTTGATGCTATCCCTCAACGTGATAGATGGCGCTATGATCGAGTTACTGAATAATGGTAAGGGTAAAGAATCTTCTGCGGGCCCAGTTAGTATAAATATAAAAATCCTTTGGTGACGTAGCGACGTATTTAAATCATTTATTTTAATAGGACGAAATAGGTTTTTTTTTTCACTTTCAATTCAAGTTTAAAATCTGTCGCCAAGCACCTATTGTACATGTGTTTTGGTAGCTTTACTTGAAAACCAGTTCCAGGCTTAACGTGTTACCAACTTAGACCATATCTTCACTTAACATCAGGTGAGGTTGTAGTCATAAATTGCTGATACAAAATAATAAATATCGTAGAAACCATTTAACGCAATAGTCAAAACAGTGGTAGAGGTGACATTAGCTTGTTATGTGGCTGTACAAATCTACGTAGCTGAATATCTAATATTACTTCGAAAAAAGGTGGTATTCTAACCTAAACAATATTAAGTATTGTTATTTTTATGAGTGTAAACACCAACGTTTCGTTTATATACTAAATTGTGTTAGGTTTTACAATAAACTTCCTAAGCACATTACCGATTTGCCGGATAATACGTTTAAGAATCATGCACAGCAAGCTTTATTGTGTAAAGGATGAATTAAGTGTAAGAATTACGTGAATTATAGTGATGGAAGTGACTCTCTCTCTGTACATCCACCAAAAATTTAAAAAATACCGAAATGTGTAGTCGATTTCCGCGCCGTAGATTTTCCCTGGAAACTCATTTACTTTTGATACTGCGGTAGCTCTCTCGTATTAGCTCGGCACTGGATTTTTTAAGTGAATTAAATTCCTTTTGACGCTAGCTTTCCTTTGATTTGCGTTTTCTATAAATTCGCGCATATTTACGACTCATATTAGACGACATCTGTAATATTTTGGCAATTTTAACTTAATACCGATTTTGACATATATTTTTATTGCTTCCGTTTGAGTTAGGCATAGTAGTGCTTTTAACAATTAATATTTCACCTGAATCAAAGTCCTAGCTAAACGCGTTCTCACGCTACACTCATTTATAATTTTACCCAACGCTAATTCACAGCAATTACGCGCAGGCGCTTGCACTATCCTGATAACGTCACGGGCAAAAGAAACGCTGCACGACAAACAAGTACAGACATGCTCTATTCATTGTGACCTCAACCGTTGTATTGTATCATTAGTCTTGTAGTTATTAGCGATTGAAATCTGACGGTTTTATGTAACATAAGAAAGTTTGACCGGCTGTAGTTAACGAGCGAATGGACGTTTCACGTTAAAAAATACTGATAAATTCGATCAACTTTCTTGTTGGCTCTTCTCAATGACTGGGATGTTTTCCGGACCGGTAGTGTTTTGAAATTCATAAGTGCTTTCATAGGGTCTAATATTTTTTTTTGTGATTTAATGATTTATTAGTTTTAAAAAGATATATAATTTTTTATATTATTATACGAATACTTTTTCTTATTCGCTCTTTGCCATTATTAGAGACTAATTTGTATCAAATATTTTAAGGCCCATGAAACTAATTATTAAATAAATAATTATTATTCAATCGAAATGATAATATTTTGCTCTCTGCGTGCCCTACAAAATATTATTTTGAATATGTGGCAAGCTTCATGAATGTAGGCGGGGCTGTTTGCCTCGCTTCTCCTATTGCGTGATCGCCTCAATAAAATTGTTGCCGTACTCCCAAATTGATCTTTTAATAAATGAATAATACACAATGTATGACTGTGTTCAGTGCAAATTTTGGAAATTAGATTTTATTATTCGACCAATTTAACTTGTTGCCATTTTGTTAGCACTATGTTTCTTACTTATTATCTCGTACTCGTACTTATTAAGGTGCTTAAGTAAATGATTATTTATATAAAATACTCAATATTATAAGACTCAACGTCTCTCTGTCTGTCTGTCCGTTTATGTTCTTTTCACGAGAAAACCACTTATCTGATTTACGTGGTTTTACTTTTAATTGATAGATATGCTATCTGGCCAGGTTATAGGATATATTTTGTTACATGACGTAACGTACTTAATAAGCAGTGACAATAATGGTGAATCAACTTAGAAAAAAACGCTTTTGGTGCGATTAAATGGCTTACTTACTCAATTGATATATCAAGTTATGTGATAGCTTTACCCGTGATATTTATAGAATGATCTTTGTCCTTTGCATATATACTACAAGCTGTGCCCGCGGTTTAACTTGCATATAATTTAAAAGATAATTGCTGATTTATGATTTATAATACCTCAATATAGACAATGTTTTTATCGGGCGGCCAATAGTCACAGGCCAGAGCCGAGTGTAGAGTTATTTTAATTTTACATTATCTCCCAAAGTATTCGTCCAACTAAGATGCTATAAAGGGCAAAGTTTATCTACATAAAATTGTCTTGATGATGAAGTAACTTTCGTTTGTTAATATGCCATGCCTAATAATAATATTCATAAATCCGTTTTCAATTTTCAATAAAACTTTGTCACAAAATACCTTATTATGGCTTATATATAAGAGATAGACATATAGTATCGCGGTCTTTTTTTTAAATGTACTAAGGAGCAATTGTTTTGCAGAACATTTTTTTTACGTATCACTAACCATTACGCCAGCGCACGCGTATAAAGTTCAGGTACGCGGTTTCGTCCGACTTACTTAACAAAAATCAATATTTAAGGCTAGCTGCGAGGTCTAGCCTAATTCTAGATAGTCTATACTATTCCACGCCACGAAGTAATTTAGACAATCCAGTATAAATATACATACATACAACAAAACAAACTTTATAAAATACACAACAAACTTGTTTCTTTTTTAAGTTTGTTGTAGCGAAAACAACTGAGGTTGTAATGACAATGCTCTTTTGTTACACAATGTATTTCTAATGATATTTAACAAGTAATGTCTTCCAATAAATTCTCATCGTGTCTCCTCGACTAACGGTTCTGTTCGTATAACAAGAGTGTATTGGGAATCAAAAACGGATAGATAAACAGTCGGCGCGATTACCACTGAAACTGGAAATCGACGGTAATTACTGCCCTTAACACGCTGAGGTGGTATCTCGATTCCAGTTTAATATTATAATTATCGATACTGCAATGCAATTAACACATCACACTCCTTTTTACCGCAAACAATTATTGTAGAAACAGCTTTACGTAACCAATGTCGCGTGACTTGAAGCCCGTACATTGAGGCTTGAACATAGCGCAACCTTAATTCCAACGTTAATTATATTTTATTACTCCAACATAAAACCTTCTTTTACCTATTATTACTTCAATATTTTTTCTCACTTTGTCCTATTGGCAATTTTATAATAATAATTTTCCTATGAAGTATTTTTACGGATATTTTAGGTCACATATTGAAAAACAAGGCGCCCGCCTTATTGGATCAATGAGAAATTATTTTCACAAGTTTTACTCAGGTTGATTTTGTTTCTCGTAAAAGTAAGTATTTTTTTACGTTCATTTGTTTGTATTTAGCATTAATTTATTGTAAATTTACTAAATAACTTCGAGAATGTTTTGAAATTACAAAATTCTTGTTACAATTTTAGTTATTGTTTTCTAATGTTGAAGGTTATGAAGTGGACAAAATGGCATACATCTTGTTCGGGTAAAATAGCATACTATGTCATTTGACCCACCTCTTTTTTTCAAATAATCGAACACCATACCTCCCAACTATTCTAGAATAACAGACCGACAGGGTTGGGATAAAACCTCCATGGAAAAGGACCACGTAAGAAACCAATAGTATTGTTGTTAACTTCAACGCCAAATATAGAAGAAGCAAAAACAAAATCCACTCCTCTACCTGTTCTAAAGAAACACACAAGAAAGGTTAAAAAAGCTTTAGACTTTAGTTCCGATAGTGAAGATGATTTATCTTCCTTACGAGTTTACACTGAAGCCGGGGATGATGATGGAGATAGTCCTTGCATTTATTGGAATGACCTCTAGTCCAGGTCCAAGCCTAAAAAGGTCTGGCTAAAGTGCTTGATCTGTAAAAGAAGGGCTCATGCGTCATGTGCAGATTTTCCGAAAAAGACTAAGTGTTTTACGTGTGAACTCTGCATTTAATTGATTGATTTTCGTTACAAATTTTGTATGCCATTTTGTCCACACCGTGTGTGTCATTTTACCCGCCTAGGGCGGACAAAACGGTTTTTGTTCAGGTTTTTATAAATGTTTAGTAATTCTATTGTTTTTGTATTGAATTGATTGATCTCTATAATTCTAAGAAGGTAATGAACCAAAGAATACATAGTTACTTAAAGTGTTCAATATTATTAATAAATAAAGATTTGATGACAGATTTTATAACTAATATGTCATTTTGTACGCCTTATCCGATTTACATGTTTTTTTTTATTTTAATTCAAAGCCATATTAACTGGCCAGGTTATAGGATATATTTTGTAAGATAAAGTAACATACGCAATAAACAGCGAAGATAATAGTCAATCAATTCGAAAAAAAAACGCAATTGGGGCGTTTAAAAATGGCTTACGTTGAGTAGACCATTCGAGATATGTAATGTATCAAATTAGTGTTATATATAATTGTAAACAAAAACCTAAAAAGACCTTTTTAAAACCTAAATAACCAACAAAAAAAAACCAGCGATAGCATATATCTATCTTCTAAGGATCACTCCACAATAAGCATTTTTGTCTTCTGTGTTTTGAGCGGGGGCAGCACGATTCGCGCGTGCGTACGACGGACTGCATTTTGTAGTACACACGAGCGAAGCCTCGGGCACAGCTAGTTCTAGGTACGCAGAAGACGCCATGGTTTGTTAATCTAGTCAACTAACACGCAGCGCGGCGTGACGGATATATTTATACTGAATTCATAATCTACGATATCTCTGATGCTTGTCACGAGTAGCATGCACGTAGAACTATACTACTCGTAATATATGTTTACGTTTGTGTTTACATAATATACACAAAGTCAGTGTTGTGATAAACACATCGAAAAAACCTTCAATAATTATATCACGCTCATCAAAAATTTAAGTATAAAATGTAGAAACAGAACAAATGTAGTTTGTTAATTTTACAGTTTCCTTTTATGTTCTTCTTTTTTTTTCTTATTTAATGGCGATTGTTCTTATCTGTAATACTGCCAACATCACCTGAACAGAATATTTTTCTAATTGGTATTCCTTGTAATCTTTTAACAAAGCTCTAACAAGATGGCGTCTCCCTTGTTAAAATTGTCCAGAGAGTTTTTGCATCAACAATTTTTATTTATAATCCACTTCATTTCTGCACAATAATTAAAGTAAATCGCATAAAATGCCGAAAAAAATACAAAATATAGGGTCAAATAGTTTATGAATTAAAATAAATCCAACACATGACAGATGAAGTTCCACAAACAACTCCTTTATGCTATGTACTACATTATACCGTTAGGGCAGTTTAATAACCGATACTTCAATAAATAAATATATGACGTGTGTTAGTTCGTTTGGTCACGGTGTGAGACTGACAACGAGCCCATTTGATCTTAATTCGAAATAATGAAAAAAATGCCAAGTACGTGTCTAGCCATGCGCAGTCTGTAGTTGCCTGTCATAATATGAAGACTTAGGGGACTTTAAGTAATTTTCAATGGAATTTGTACGAAATTAATTTTTCAAGTACATTTTATAAGTTGGTCGACTATTGCTGGTTAACTTGCAAAGCCTACTTAGCTGTGATAGTTTTCCTTTTAACTTCGTTAAACTATTTGACCCTATATTTTGTATATTATATATATATATATATATATATATATATATATACTCAACTTCCGTGAATTTTTTGGGGGTACACTCACAAAAATTGGCAGTTTAAAACTTAATATTTAACTAACCGATCCCTGAATAAAAAAATGGTTTTCATAGACCCACTATATTTTTGAACGACCCATTCAACAACATCCCGGGCCATGGGATTGACGATGAAAGAAAATTATCCCCAATTTACGTGCAGGGGATGAACAAAAAAAAATATTTATCCACTTTCTCCGCGTGATTAACATACCCATACTAAATTACAGGTTTTTAGTACTAAGAATCTCTGAGCTAAGCCGCCGACAGACAGACGGACATGGCGAAACTATAAAGGTTCCTTGTTGACTTAGGAACCCTAAAAACACAATATCTGTTTTGTACTTCCATAAAAATAAAATTATCTTCTAGATATCGCCCACCTACAAGTTAGATATTTGATCAATTAATCTATTTCAACTGATGAACTATTACAAGAAACTACGTATTAGAAAAGATACCAAGTACACGGTATATTTATTTATTACTAGCATGGTTTATTTAACCCGAGTTGAATTTCAGCTCAATGTAGCTTATCCTTTTTTTCATTTCCCTTACTTGTTTACAGCTTGGCATATAGCTTGACGTTCATGATTATTGCTCAACTCCTTAAAGTCGTAGCAAAACCTCGAAGCCTTCCTTATTATATTATAACCTTCCTTAATAAATAGGTTATAGTAGTATGTATTTTTATACATTTTATTTATTTGATAACGATTTGTTGTTTTTTAATATAGAAATAAATTTACTACAGTGAATGAAGCATCCAAAACACAGTATACCTAATGTTATATATTTTGTATAATAATGAACCCGTGTAGGAGGAAATTTTCTACCCCGTAGAGAGCCTACACGCAATTTAGGTCAATCCCGGGACTTGCTCCTGTCACGACTGGGTCAAGGCGGGATTTTTGCTCATATAAGATGTACATACATTTTATTTCTCTTATTCATACTAAACATATTAAATTATTAAGTACATCATACATTAGTATTAAAATACATATATGTAGTTTACCTCAAGTCTAAAAATTATGTATTAAACACTTTTAAAAATGGCGTAAGGACTTACAAATTAGAGAACATTGTAATTGATTCATTTTAAAATATTATTTTTTATTCTAGACATTTATTTACAACTTATACATTATTTAAGAGAACACAAAACGAATAACTAAAATTGAAATGTCATACAATAAAAAATAAAAAAACTCATGTTACCAGACGAAAGTCCACCCGAAGTGTATATCTATTGACGTTTTTTTACAAATTTCTTTTTAAGTTATCTTTCATACCCAACTTAACATGCAAGAGTAAACACTCGTGACACCTGGTGGAAATATATACAGACAAAAACATATGGGTTTCTGACATTGTATGTTACATAATAGGTAAACCACACATAATCATTGAAATATTTACTTACCTTGTGATACTATTATTTTACCTTTTGATACTTTTGTTTCATAATAAAATACAATAGACATTAATTTCTAACAATAGTGTGCTAGGAATATTACAAGTAAATAAATAGAGTATGTATTATCAATGAATTGTAAATTATAAATGCGAACTAAAAAGTTTTTGACAGTATTCTATACTTGATAATTTTGTCCGACTGAATAGTAACTACCATACACCAGGTGTCATCCGACATAGTAGTACGCTTCAATAAAATTATGGTACAACATACCGCAAAATACAAGTTTATCTGAACACAAACCAGAATGATAAAATTATAAGGTTATATATATCTCGATGAATATATTAGATATTTGCAATGATTTGAAGTAATTCTTACTAGAGGATATTACGTCCCTTACAGTTTTAAGTGAGTTCATTGCTACGAATTTGCATTGATCGAACTATTGAATTTTTCCCGAGTAGGTAAATCCTATTGTAAAAACGCGAGATATCTCCACGAGCAAAAACAAATTGTGGTAGATGATAGTAGTTACTGTTGAGCTAATATAGCTTAGTGGGAAGTAACCACGTGGATAATGCCACTTCAAATCCTCACTTTTGAGGTTCTTTAAGTTTTTCGTACAATTCTATTTATTCGGAGGTAAAAAAACATCCTTTTTTTCTATCACATACAATACAGCAATCATTACAGGAATGTGTGTTATTATATAAATAATTCTATTAAAATTGTGTAGCTTATTGAAAATGGTGTACCTACCCTTTTGTCTTTAATACAATCTTTTCAACATTTTGGCCAGTTATTGATTGAAACATGCATTTCCTCCATGAGAAAATTTGACATTACAACTCTTATGCAATGTGTCGTGGCCTTTAGATCATCTTGTATTACATTTCAAAAGACACCATAGCACATAATCGATCTCCTTAAGATCGGGTCAAGCTGCTAGATGTAATTGAGTTCTCGGAAGCGATTTGGATAAAATTTTGAATTATTTAAATGATTTTTTGCTTTCCAAATTTACCTAGGTAGGTATTTTTTCATTGCAAGACACCAATTGAAGCTTCTTCACCAGATATTAATTTTTATTACTTAAAAAACGAAAGCTAGCCTCTCTTCGAGCACTGTAATTCGAGATATAAAATAGAAACTGCGTATTTTACTGTTATTGCAAAATCAGCCCTAAAAGAGTAAAATGGGGATAGACATAGCATAGATAATTATTTCACGCATAGGAAACCACTGATATATAGTATTATTGAATTATTATTAAAAACATGTCCACTTTCAGTTTTCACACTTCACTGTTACAAGAAAAGATGTTTGGGTAATCTTCACTTTTATAGTTTATATGGATGGGGTGGAATTGTGGAAGACGTGAGAGTCGGGTGTACATTGTGAAGCAGTGGGGTAACGGCGCGGTGGTGGCTGTAAGACGCAGCGTGAATGGCGGCAGCAAGGTCAGGGGCGCCGGAAGTGGGTTACGGGCGGCGCCCTATCGACCGCCCGCCCCCGCCCGTGGTTTGCCACCCGTCTACTGATAGAAGCCGGCTGCCCGCCACGCTGCCTAATAACACCATTATTATTATTTTATTGGCGAAACTTTATCAGACATTAACGAATTATTATTATATGAAAATTTTAACATTTATTAATCAGGCTTTTTTTATTATTTCGACTCTTGATCGTAGGGAAGACTTCGTAAATTACATTTCTATAAGCTTACATCGACTAAAACTTACAACATATTAGTATTTTTATAGGGAATACGTTCGCTATAAAAAGAATTTTAAGTAGGTGTATTTCACCATTACGATTGATTTATTATTTGTTTGATGTTAATTTCTACCCAATATACATATTAATGTCATTGAATTTAAATTATTATTTCGGGTGAATGTACTAAGGCTTATAAACTAAACAAATATATCGGCTCTCAAATTAATAAAGCGAGTAATTGGAAATGATTGAATAATACTCGGCTTGCTGAGTCGATCGTTTTCGAGCAATTCGAGCAGAGCGTGATGTAAGTATTTCCGTGCAGATTCGGTCGCAAATTTGGCTCACCATTCATACGGGGTTTTTTACCTCGCGGGCGGCGAACCGGCGGCCTTGCGCGCTGCGCCTACGCCACGTTGCGCACTGCTGGCGCGACGCTACAACCGGGCCCGGCTCGGCGCAGCGCGGCGCGGTGTCTGTCCAACACATAGTAAAATAATATAGTAGCGCAAGTTCATACATATTTTACAGTCGCGCACGTCACACGCACACTACCACAACATTGCAAGCACACACCCAAGATGTATTTATTATACGAGAACTTTTCTATGTGTGAACAGACAGAAAAATCGTACCAAGTCTCATATTTATCTTGTTTTACTAAAATAACAACTCATTCCGTGCGTGTTTTTTTACGAAATTAGAACACAAAATGTTCCTACTTTAAACAGCATTCTAGTCTAGTCTACGGCAAACCTAAAACGCTTAAAATAAAAATGAAATGCTGTTCGTTGGTAAGCGCATCATTTGCAATTTCAACAACTTATTGTTGAAAGTTGTTGCAGCTTGTTTTATTCGTTTGAATCGGTAACTATGATAGGTTCATCATTCTCCTGCCCTTATCCTTAGGTTACCTTTTACAATAAACAACCTAGTTGTTGCATGTCCGTGGTTGAAAACAGCTAGATTTCAATTGACTTGAATACCTAAATTCTTAGTCATAGTGACGCTTTGCCATCTCTCGTTGTTTCCATGACTCATATAAGCAAACAATGTACAAGAATTTTAGTGTTTCCTCATTCTTAAAAATAAGTTAGGTTGTTCATAAATATCTCCGAAATTACTTTGGATATGCGTGTATAATAATGACAAAGATTACTTATATAACTCCAGGTCATCTCTATATAAACATATATCAAAATTTTCTGTACATAATTATGATGTAAGAAAAACAAAGATAAATTATTAATTTTAATATTTTATTTATAAGTTGAAATGTTTCATTAATTTATAGAACTTAAGGAATTCCCGAATGGCTCTATCGTGTAATCTTAAATTAACTAACACTTCGCATGCAAAATGCTAACCTACCTTATTCTGTAATTGATTTGATCAATATTTAGAGTTAAGAGATATACGGTGTCGTGGTGCAATAGTAGTAGTAAACCTTATGAACCAACAAGTCGTGGGTTCGACTCGTACAGGGTTGAACATGATTGTCAGTTCTCTGTGTGAATGTTCAATATAATCAATATATTTATGTAAATCCGATAAGGAGTTACTACAGTACAATTTTATTTATCTTTAGCTTAGAATCTAAAGGTCGTGTGCTAGATTTTTTCAATATTTGTAATCCTGAAAATTAAAAAACAAGGGCAATATCTATATTAATAAATATGTAGTTTGACCAAACATCTTTTTTCAAAATTTCATATTAGGAACTGATCATGAATACCTATGCCAGTAAAAAAACAAACACTGTCTGTTTGTATGCTCGGATTTAACACAAAAAGGGCTTGATCGATTATTTATGAAATTCTGTACACGGGAAAGTTATGTAATTAATATATTTATAGACTATAATATCGAAGGAATTTTGACTCAGTGGTAGCGTGTACGGACATCATATCGGTCGGCGCGTGTTCGAATCCCTGCAATGAGGGAGATGAAGGAAAACATCATGATGAAACCATAGCATGGTGGTGGGCCATTTTCTAAAGCCCGCCTGGCTAGCTACAACCCTCAAGTTTAAAATCTGTCGCTAAGCACCTATAAGACTGTTCCGGCAGTCTTTCAACTAGGCTTAGCGTGTTCCCATCTTGGGTCACATCATCACTTAACATCAGGTGAGATTGTATCCAAAGGTTAAAAATCTTATAAAGAATAATAAAAAATATAAATTATCAATAATATGAGTAAAAACAAAATTACGGGACGTAAATAATTACTGCACACCGCTAGTCTATAACTACATCTTATAAAACTCAACGCCTCTTTGTCTGTCTGTCCGTTTATGTTCTTTTCACGCGAAAACTTATCCGATTTACGTGTTTTTTCCTTTAATTCATAGATATGTTATCTGACCAGGTTATACGGTATAGTTTTGTAGATAAAGTAACATACAAAGTAAACAGTGACGATAATGGTGAATCAATTCGGAGAAAAGACGCTTTTGGGGCGCTTAAATAGCTTACGCCGAGTAAACCCATAAGAGATATATTAAATTAATGTTCGACATAATTATAGATCTTAAAAAGATCTACAAAAAAGGGACCAATAGCATATGCCTATCTTCTAAGGATCATCACAATAATCATTTACCGCCGTTAGTTGGAGCGGGTCATCAAGATTCGCGCATGCGTTCGACAGACGCGACGACATTCTGTAGTCCACGCGAGCGGAGCCGCTAGTTTTTTATAAAACCTATTCTTTCACATACGATGGAGCTGAAAGTCACGTGCAGTAAACGTATAGCAGAAAAAAATAACGCTGCTCTGCAAGAAATTCGCATTATATAAGAAAAAAATATACAATGGTATAATCGTACCTATAAAATGTTTATGAACGGAGAAGCTGCGTTCTGAAATTTTAATTCACATTATGTGTTGTGTTTACATAAAAATTAAACACACTATAATAATAGATTATTATTCTTTAATTCATTATCTATAGATATTATAAACCTCGACGTATTTCTGTCTGTCTGTCCATTTATGTTCCTTTCACGCGAAAACCACTTATCCGATTTACATTTATTATTTTAATTCATAGCTATATTATCTGGCCAGGTTATAGGATATATTTTGTAAGATAAAGTAACATAAGAAATAAACAGAGACGATAATGGTGAATCAAATCGAAAAAAGAAGCATTTAGAGCGCCGAAATTGCTTACGTTGAGTAAACCATACGAGATTTAATCAAATTAACATACTACATAATTGTAGATCTTAAAAATACTTACAAAAAAGTCAGCATTAGCGTATATCTATCTTTTAAGGATCACCCACAATAAGCATTTTTGTCTTCCGTCTTTTGAACGGGGGCAGCACGATTCGCGCATGCGCTCGACCTACCGAAGGCATTCTGTAATCCACGCGAGAGGAGCTACGAAAATAGCTAGTATTATATAAATATTTAAGAATTAAAAAATGTATAAACCATGACTTAGGCGGGCAACGCTCTTCAAAATAATTTACAAACCGTTTTATTTGATCGCAAGGCCACGAAAAGTTCGTGACTAAGTATAGAAAGCCTAGTCTTGCGTAATATTCAATAGTTACTTTGTGCATTGAGTTTCACATCTTTAAACGCCTTTTATCGCGGATTTAGTAACGTTTTTTTTGTATAGTCTAATGAAAAACTTTGTCTGCTTGTCAGCGAACATGAATTTTGTTTACGAAATTGAAGTATCATGGACAATACAAAGATCGTGTCCGATAGAAAGTCAGTCGTGTCACAGTACTATCCTTAGATACTAACTTTAATACATGTAGCGATTGTATATATATGTACCATCCCTTAGTAAGTGAGATCTATGTATTACGCTAACTTGTAAAGAGGTTATTGTTTGCGCAGGTGCGTCGGCGCATTCTTTGTTCTTCAAATTATCGTCTTCCACCACAGACACGCATAAGAATGTTGAGAGTCCTTTTAAGTACATCTATATTTAAGTTATCTTTGAAGTGGTTTTCTGTTTGTGGATTTAGTAAGTTATAACTAGTTGGAGAACTGTCCGCAAATCTCAGAGAAAGTAACTGTACAAACTTATATTTCCTATTTTAGATGATTGTATCATTTTATTAGGTATATCATGGATATAATATATTTTTACAGTTTCATACTTCTTACAAACTTTAAATAGTTAACAAATTACTGAGCGTTCATAAAAATCGATCTAACGATATTAATTAACATGTATTCATCTAAAACCATGCATTTTACAAAAATAAATTCGTTTGTAAATTATGTGTAAATAAATATATAACGCTATAATTGAAGACAAACTGCTCTCATGATCGAATATAGCTAGGTAAATATTTATACTACAAAATACAAATTACGTTCGTCTAATTTTAACCATGACGCGAATATTGTTTAAACTTTAAACCGGATAATGTTTACGTACAACCCATGTTTAAAATAAACGAACTCTTACTCGTAAGTCGTACATACATGATGCAATTCGAGTACCTATTGTCGTTTTCTGTTACTAGTTTATAGTTTTTTTTCTTGTGAAATAATTTTTAGATGCACATAATTGCCAGTGTCAATGCACTTAAAATCCAGTGAATTAATAATAATAATAATATATTATGAAAAGATTGTATAATTATGACAGCAGTGGAACTAATTACGATGCGTATTTTATATTTTGGAGCTTCAACAAGAAAGTAGGTATAACTTACCTTTCACATTGTATAAATTTATTAAATGAATATCTTTTGGTGGCAGTGGAAGGTATGGTTCATTCGTTTTCATTATACTTTAAATTCTATAACGAATAGTGACCATAAAAAATGAATACGTCACACAACTTCAAACATTGCCTAATATCTAGTTTAATCAGTTTCCGATATCGCGACCAGATAAGTATTGGCAAGTCGACGTCAACATTATAAATAGATTTTATTCGTGTATCCATAATATTAATATATCAAATCTATAGTAATTCAGTGTGCTCGCCACATGACGTGTGGCTAACTATAAACGCGGGTTTATTTCTATTTTTAGGATACTGTAGATCTACGATCAACACATAAAACATACTCTTTGTTCATTTATTGTTCTTATAGTGGGTAGCGCACGTGAGCAAATACTTAAAACTGTCTATTAAATAAATCTTTTTAGATACAGTTCAAACTAGGCATTAACAACCTGAGTTTACGAAAAGACTAGATGTTACAATGAGTTACATTGAATATACGTATATAAGATAGTAGTATAAAGTTGTATAACTACCTAATAAAAATAATGTACCCATCTTACCCTATAAATCTAAGTGGCATAGTAAATACATTGTAAAAATTTCAATAAATGTACTGGTATATAACAGAGAAAATTTTAAAAACAAAATCAATTTATTTAGCGTTGTGACCACAATCTCACCTGATCTTAAGTGACATTGTGGCCCAAGATGGTAGCACGCTAAGCTTTAGTAAAGGCTGGCTCTCAAGTGCGGCTGCCGGAACACACCTTTTAGTGCTTGGCGACAGATTTTCAACTTGAGGGTGGTAGCTAGCCCGGCGGGTATTATTAAAATCCCCTAATACCATGCTATGGTTTCATAACGATGTTTTCCTTCACCGAAAGCTCAGGCTCAAGCAGTGGTTCAAATTCACTTCTTTCGACGCGATATCCGTACACGCTACCACTGAGCCATCATTGCTTACATCATTGCAATATATTTATTGATATACAAGTATAAATAAGAAAATATGATAATCGGTTGAAAAAATGAAAACGGAGCTAACGGTCATAAAAAAATTAGTTGTAAGATATGTAAAAAATAATTATTTGCACTTTAAGAATATACATGATATAGCGATAAATAGTCACGAATTTTATTAAATATATATAATATTTTAAAATTAGATACAATATGTGAAAGTTATAGTAATCAGTGGAAGTCTTATGAGTTGCCGAAGGAGGCACCTGAGCCGATAAGAGGCTTAGGTTATAAGTCTGTTGTTTGTTATGAAATTACTCTAAATTTATGAACACGTCAATACGAGATTATGTTTTGTATATACCTATGTTATATACAATATGTACGTTTACCTATACCTATTAATTACCTTAAGTCTTTATAAAGCTAATATTCCATAAGATAGTTTATTATTTAACCGTATTCTAAAGTTGATTATGTATACGCAATGTTTATTTTTTCCAATAAACAAAATATTCGCAATTGTGTTTCAATTGATTTTGTTACTCTTTACCATACAAGGAAGATATTTTTTTATAATCTTAGTATAATATACAAGATACGGTACGGTTCTTTTCCCGAAGTGTACGTACTCAGTCAAGGGCGTATAAACAATAAAAAAAAACCGTGTCATGTCGTGGGACACCAGATAGGAACGAAGTTTCTTATTACAAAATATTAATTTCAAGTTCTATTCGAGGCATAAAGAAAATAATTATTCGGGTATACATTTTATATTATGATTTTTTTATCGATAAAAATCAAAAAACTACGAATTGCTCGTTTAAAGATATAAGATATAATAATAATATACAAAGAAACAGCTATTTACATGAATAATAATAATGAAGCCTAATTATGTTCTAGACTATACATTAGACACTGTATAGTCGTCATACATAGACTATACATAAAAATCTTAAGCTTTTTTTAACGTTACGGATGTTTTTTGTCGGCTAGGGTAACCCTCCGCAACGCCCCATAAGGGTACATAGGTTCTGTAAGGGACCTTTTTTTTAATTTTTTGCCTAGTTAGATTAGACAAAAAATTTCAGACCACTAAATACACATCATACACATGTTCCTTCCCTCCTCCCAGGGGGCAGAAACATGTATAGTTAGTTTAGATCGAATGATAGGGATTTAGTCAGATCGCGACTTAATTGCATACGCGCAATAGTCCGAGACGAGGTTCGGCCACTTTGGCACCCTCGTATGTTGTTGCAAAGCTGAGTGCCTTAAGCGCTCGCCCCCAAGCCCGGTAAAGCTGTAAAAGCCGCGCAAAGGCTCCATGGCCCCTAAGGCTAATAGTATAGTCAGTTCGAAAAATAAAATAAAAAAGCTCCATAAGGAACTTGAAAATAATAAAATACGGTTGTTTGGCATATTACTGATTTTTTTACGCTAACTGCAACATTT
Source organism: Saturnia pavonia (assembly GCA_947532125.1). Lineage (NCBI taxonomy): Eukaryota > Metazoa > Arthropoda > Insecta > Lepidoptera > Saturniidae > Saturnia > Saturnia pavonia. The sequence continues at coordinate 6,041,657 of OX383907.1, read as the reverse complement.
CAAAAGGTTAGACATTTTCGCGACAGATACGATTGATGTTATTGGCTACTTTTAAAATGACGCTGGCTAGCTATTTTTACTTTTTTTAATATACTATGGAATGAGTACGTATATTCCGGAAAAAGAACCAATTAAATTGCACCGTGTATATTATAGGTAGTACGTTGTTCGAATATTTGACAATCAATCACGCTCAAACGGATTTTAATGAAATCTTGCATAGAAGTTGATTATGTTGTGGGATAGAACATAGGCCATAAATATCTCCCTTGATTCTTCATGAAAATAAATGATTCAACATCATTTTAAAGCTTATGTATTACAAAGACCGATTAATCTGTTAATGTTAAAAAACTTTAGAATTAGGAATGCTGAATCTATTGATTATGCCAGTCTATAATCTGCGAAATATTTGCACTGGTCAACTACTATAATATAATCGGTTACTATTTTATATTGATTGAAAGTAATTGAAATTTAAAACAAGGTATATGTTTCTTCTGCAGCCCGTCCGATGATCTCGGCGAGCCTGCCTGGCGAGGCGCTCGCCCAGCTGCAGCTCGGGCAGCTGAGCCACCTGTACCCTCCACCGCCTCCGGCAGGAATGACTCCGGAGTTCCTGGCGCCACCGCCGCGTCCGTACGCACGGTACGCACCGCGGCGTCCGCCAGTGCGTGACGCGCTACCAACACAGCACGCTCCACACGCGCCCTCCGCGCCTCAAACTCCTTTCCCTTCGGTGCCAGCTTACGCGCCGTTTCTGCCGCATCCGACATCCTACGCGTACCTATACCGGTCACGAGCGCAACAACCGCCGACGAGTTACCCGCTTCGACCACGCCCCTCGTCGGGATTCGTGCCGCCAGCGCCGGCGCCGGCGCCACATTCACCGCCCGTGTCGACACCGGCGCCAGCACCTCCGCCTCGAGAAGTAAGTTCCTCTTAAAACACAATCTAAAGTCCAAGGAGGTCAGGGAGGCGGATTAAAATAAAACACAAAATTATACTATCAATTAGAAATTTCATTTCGCTATTTAGAGTAATAATGAGGAATATTAGTTTAGTCAACAAGTTAAAAAACGTGTTAATTCTTGGTTAGTGCGAGTTAAAATACATACGATACGTCGTTGGATTTAGTGACTAGAATTAACACGATGTTTAACTTGTTGACTAGACTAATTATAGACTGACTAATAGACGAATTTTAAAATATCCAAATTGCTATTTTATAGATAGCAATTTAGCTGCTTTGACATCATCCGACCTGTTCTGTAGAAAGTTAAAACTGATTAGGAACAGATCCGGTGGAGCTAATTCCGGTGGATTGGCTTCAAAACTTCAAACTTCACGTAATGAGCGCGAAACAGCGCTAAAGCGGTTGCAAGTCATAACTTGCAACAATTAAGAATCAATACTACTTATCGCAAAAATGTTAACTATGCAGCAGTGCTTATGACGGCACAATGGTAACGTATACGATCGATCGATGTGAGTTCGAATCCCTGCAATTAATCTGATCTTTCGGTGAAGGAAAACATCATGAAGAAAGCATAGCATGGTGGTAGGGCATTCCCTAAGGTCTGCCTGGCTAGCTACCGTCAAGTTGAAAATCTATCGCCAAGCACCTATATATGTGTTCCAGCTACCGCTGCATTTGAGAGACACTCCTCCCAGTAGACTTAGCTTGTTCACCTTAGACCACATCATTATTTAACATCAGATGAAATTGTGATTAAACGCTGGAATCTATAAAAAATAAATAAGAAAAGAAACACTAAAGAAGACTGGTTGGAAAATATAGGAGTATTTACATAACGAATTATTACTAAGAACTTTAAAGTAATTAGCACAATTTAATATTCAAACGATTTGGTAGGTTATTCGAAATTGAATTTTAAATCTAACTGCTTTATAAAGTCAAAAGCTCTAATGAAAGTTGAGATAGTATTTATTCTTAACCGTCAAATGTATTTTCGTACATCTATAAATGCACATTTTCGTATAACTAGATAATAATCTTATAAAATTGTACCCACTCACAGTGTTTTAGGTAATAGTGTCAGGTTCTATAAGATCCCTTTAGCACATTATTGATTTCCAGGACAATAAATTCACGACCATGTCTAGCAGGTTTTACTGTCAAAAGGTTATTTATTACCTGTGGGGTGAATAATTACGTCAATGATAGTGATGTCTGGAAATGACTCTCACTCTGTACATTAACCAAAGTAATTAATTGTATACAATATTTACACAGTAAAAAAACCGATCGGATTTTTTGTCAGCATTTCTCGATGACTTGGATATTTTCCGAACCGGTAGTAATGTTGTAGCGATCATAATAAAGCTTTCTCGTAGAGGCTAAATTGAATAAAGTGTTTATGATTTCCAATTATTTGTTGTTAGATATTAATTGTAATTCTGTGAATATTGGATCTATAGTCGACTATAAATCGATCGATGTTGTTTGCTGTTCCAGGAGCCCCCTACGTCACCAGAACGCGCAGCTCCAGCTGCATACTTTTGTCGCGGCGCACTTATTCGTCTCGAAGACGGTTCCCTAAGGCGTGTCGAAGAGATGCGAACCGAGGACTTTGTAATGAGCGCAGACCGTTGTGGTGATCTCGCACTCACACAGTGTACTCTATTGCGGCTTGACGAACGAGGGGAGAGACTGGCGCTAACTCTCACCTATGATAGAAACCGTTCACAGGTGAAAACTTTTTTTAGCACGGCAGTGACAGAAATCTTGTGCGATGATAATAATAATACCAGCCTATAAATGTTCCACTGCTGGGAAGTGTGAGGCTTCTTCCCGAGGGTAGAAGACACTACCGTGCCTGCCCACGACGTATTGGAACCAACAGTTCTAATTTCTTACCACATACAATGATACTACAAGAATACTACTGAAGCGTATAGGTTTACTCACGATGTTTTCCTTCACTGTCAACCGATAGTGTTACCAATTTACTCGAATTCCGAAAAATTCGTTGGTACATGCCAGGGTTCGAATCTGCCGACATGGAATCGATATTCCGTCGGTCTAACATATTCGACCACCATAGTAAGCAAAGTTCATTTCAAAAACAATGGCGATCACCGAGATATAAACAATATCGTCAGTCATAGCTGTTATGTCGGCCTGCGTACCACCAACGCAAATATAGATAGATTCAAAATTTTGCCAACGCCTGCCAAATTACTCGTACTACAATGTAAATTGTAAATTTAAGAAATCCCCGACACAAGTTACCTATTCACCGAGACCATCCCAATGAGCCCAAATACGATATATCTGCAGTAAGTTGGTAAAGATTTAGGTATCCTGCAGATTTCAGATGATGCTGCAGCATCAGCTCAATGTTGCCGTGTTCTGCTAATATACTTTGCAGTAACAGAACACCAAATTTCGACTCGATTAGACTTGTAAAAGATACTCACGCTCACATTCATTTATCAACTAGAAAAGAGCTGATAATCTATAAATGGCTGATAAGATTTTCTTGAATTATACCTGAGAACACACACGAACAAGTCGCCTTTCAAACAAAAAAAAAACTAGTTCAAAATCGGTACCATCGTTTGAGAGCTAAGATGCCACAGAGACACACGTTAAACTTATAACACCTCTTATCGCGTCGGGGGTTCCAAAAAGAACAAACTCTCAGATCTGAATATAATGTCCGAGGTATATTATGTTTATTGAATTTAACATAAAATTATTTCAAAGAATATTAATTCATTTGAGTTATATCACAGTCTTTCCTTTTCTATTAGTTATCATCAATTTATCTAAAAAATCTCATTATACTATTAGAAAAAAGAAAAATGTTACTGATGCTCTATGTTACTGTAAGAAACTGAACTAGCGCTGGTTTGGTTATATCTCGGTTGACAGACAATCGATGGACTCACAACGGACAACAACAACAACTCTTGGAACGGACCATCAGGCACTAGAGAGAGGTTGATCAACTGTCTGGTGAACAGATGACATACTAGTGGCTGGCGAACAGTACTTTTTATTTACTTCACAAATAAAAAAATACAGCGACTTTTGTAAACTTTTTTTTAGTAAGATATAGAATCCATTTTATATTATTTATTTAATATTATTTCAGGTGGAATTGGAATCGACGGTGGAACATCCGTTCTTCGTGTACGGCCGCGGGTGGGCTTCGTTCAGACCTGAACGCACGCTCGCCCAGTACGGGTTACACGTACAGCGGTTGCAAGTGGGCGACGTATGCGTTTCACTAGTGCCGCGCAAGCACGCACCATCTGCCTCCGCTCCCCCGCAGACACACCCAGAAAACCTGAGTGTTAAGGAGGACGCTCGCAAGCGTCGCTGGTCCGCTTCCGACGTATTCGAAGACATCCCTCCTCACAAGAAACGTTGAACCGCGGATTCCGTCCTCGGTGCTAGGAGAACTATATTAACAGTGTTGTGATCGCCTTCGTTGCAAGGACCTCTCGAACTCCCCTTTTCTAACAAATCTGTTTGTGTTCGATTGACGTACGCAGTAACTGACTGCCCCAGTGAACCGATATGCATGATTACGAGTTAATTTGCAGTTTCTGCAGCAATCCACTGGCCACAACGGTACGCTTATGATATTCTATTCGGGAACTCTAGGTGCTTTTTACTATCGGGTGCTTTTATACGCGTTCGTGTACGATGTTGTAAATATGTAAGTAACTTAGGGCAAAGGTAAACTTTACACTCCATGACTTGTTGAATGTGTCACAAATAGCGCTAACTTTATTGTATACGCTATCAGAAAACATACATGACCTATTGCAACCCCATTAATTCCTTTTGAAAGCAGACAATAATAAAAAAAGTAATTTAACCAAATACATATATATGTTTTCACGAGCTGAGCATGAATCATGGAGTATATTATGAGCACAAAAGTAACATTTTTTTTAAGTTCGAAGCAGAGTTAGTTTAATGTGATAACCAATGAGATTTTAAATCGGCAGTATGCACTGGCACGTGGCAATGCATATTTAAGTCGAAACAAAAGGTACAATGACAATGAATGTTATTGTAGATAGTGGTAATGGGCTGACGTGTGCTTAAATTTCGACTGATTTATTCTTTTGTTAAGTATCCGGTATGGTTTCTGTTCGTTGCTTGTGAGCAGTCATGTCAGATTTATTCTCCTCAAATGGTTGTGACTGCAGACATATCCATGACGATTAAGTTGTCAGTTCTTCAGCCACGCTTACCACGTGGCCATGTTTTGTTAATAACTACATCGGGTTATAGATGGCAAACTTTTCTGACGTATTATAATTTGATCGTTTATGATAAATGTTAACGTATTTGATAAGTAAATAATGTAAATTGTCATGATTATATAGATATCATCTCTATTGCTTTTGACGTCCATGTGTGATACACATAAAAAAAACTATTCTATGAGAAGATGTATACATAATAAAAACACACAGTCTGTGATATTTTGTAGTTATTGGACAGAGTAGATATGAAGTATTGCTTGAGTAAAGGAGATATATGTTTTAGGATAAGTACGACGTTATTGGTTAAAAGAATGTATATTTGTTGTATATTCAAATTAATACATTGAAATAAAAGTTAAAATGATATATTGAAAACAAATAAATAGCGCCTGTGATTAATATACATATTATGATATCGTTGTGAAACGACAAGCGCATTGCCATATCAGAAGCAAATTTATTTTAAGTATAATTAAGTAAATAATTTCTCTAACTCGGTTTGAATGTTTTATGTCAAAAAATTTTTAATTCATACTTGAAAAGTCAAAAGTCACAAAGTTTATTTAGATTATCATACACGGCGTTGTTTTTCGTAGAGCGATTTCACATAAATTATCATTAATGTGACCATATTTTAATTCACGCCGATCTTCCATAATGGTAAGTAAAAAATTTTGATTTCCACTAGATACGATCCTGGTTTAGTGATTTAACTTTTTTTTTGTAATTTACATAATTATCTAAATCGCCATAATCCGCAACAGTAATAAAGTAAATTTGCTATACCTGGCAATACTGTTAAACCTTGCAGAGTTTGCCGGCTATCATCCTAACGTACCATGTGGAAATAGGGTTGTTTGATTGTACCAAGAAATGCTAAATGCTTAGTATACATAATTTAACCGAGCCAAAACCTCGGAACGCATCGTCCATTAGAGTCGATGCAAAATGGTTAATAATTTGTTGTATATTTTATGTAACTTTAGTTTTATCGTCTTTATATTAATATTTGTAATTGTAATGAAAGATCTCATTTTATTAATCGGTATTTTCTAACAAGGCGCTTTCATTAGATCATGACTAAGCCTACCTCACAAACTTTTAAGACTAGTGTCTCGCCGCGGCGCGGTGTGCGCGTGCGCCGGTGACGTCATGTGTGAGCCGGTCGCAATCAAGTCTAAACAAGATCTCAATTTGATGAAAATAAACATTTAAAAAGACTGGGACGCTTTACTGAATGTTGTGGGATAGTAGTTTCTTTGAAGATATTACTTAAATTATGAAATACGAGGAGCATTTATAATGTGTGGGCGCGAGCTCGATCCGTCGTGTGTCATTCTTAAAGCTCCGCCCCCGACATAAGCATATTAGCACAAAAAGTATTATTTCCCGAAAACTAAATGCAGAAAGTATTAATATAATTTCAACAAAAGGTGCTATGTTTTGATTTGTGTATGTTCAGATTGTTCAGTTGCAATCACGACGGATACAAAATGATATTTAAGAGTCGGATGGTGTTGGAGCTACAGTTATAACTCTTGGTGTTTATGAACTTCTGGCACTCGATACTTTTATTACCTTGCAAATGTGTTGTGGCATACGACCTGTGTGTTTCACTTAATATGTTTCGACGTTCTATATGTCCAATTAATTACTACTATGTGATAACTAATTTTCTACTGCAATTTCTAGTAGACGTTATGGTCTATTTGACAATAAGATATATCGTGTACTTTCCTCAAAACACACGCATGTATATTTGATTATGAGAATTGCTGTTTATATGATATCATGGCCGCAGGCTGCATTTTATTAAAAGCAAAAAAAATCTGTATCGAGTATTCCGTTTTGCACTTTCATTTCTATCGAATATCGATCGACTTAGTATTGTTTTTAAGAGAATCAATTTATCGTGTTATCTTTGGTGCGAGAGATGTTCGTCTCAATAGTTTTTATTGTAATTCGATTAAGTGTTACAAGAGTAGTGACAATGGATTTTAACGAATGAGAAATTCATAATATTATAATGTTGCCAATTTCAAATACGGCCAGTAATGGTGTAACTATGTTATCGTTAATTGTTAACTAACACCTTTTTACTTTGACACAAACGCTTGTGCCATGTATTAACTGATTGTAAGTGTATCAAATACTTTTTGTAACTTAGTATCGAAGTCTTTTATCATAAATGCTTCGTATTAATACATAATGGGAACAGTAAATTAAAAATAATATAATATATCATTGTCAAGAAAATCTATGAAAACTGTTTCCAAAATGTAACAAACAGTAAAGAAAACAGGAACAGTTGTGTCATTTAAATAAATATATGATAACTATAAAAATTGTTATATAATTATAATATATGACAAATATGGCAAAAATATATATATATACTATATGTGTACATTTTATTGTATAGCGGAATGAGTACTACTATTTGAAAATTTATTGTAAATTAAAGAAAATGTTAAAGATCGGTATATGTTAAATAAGTTAACTGTTTGTAAAAAGATGAGAAAAATATGTATAACTGAATATTTGCTATAATTTTGTTTTATTTACCCAAAACATAAACTACAAAATTTACTTAAAACATATATATTGCAGTCACAATAAAAGGTTATGTGTGATGCGCTAAAAACAACTATGTTATCCATTTGTCATAATAAACCACCTCTTATAGAATACTAGATTTACATACAAAAGCTGTCCAATAAGTATGTACTCATAAGAAATATAATGTTACGGTCTGAGTACAAATAGAAAAAAAAACACCATTTTCGAAATCTTAGGAATCGTCTAGAATGTGCCCGAAACATCCGAGATTCGTGGAAGTACTTAGTTTATTCACAAATACAAAGCCTTATCGCTGCGACTGCGTCAACAAACAATTGTATATAAATAGAACGTTAGCCTCTTTTTAAAAACGATGTCGTAATTTATTTACATGTTTGAGTTCAAGCACCTTCTAGAGATTGGGTGATCGTCTCATTTGGGTATATACGCGACCCGTATCGCGAGCCACGACAGTTCTAATTTCGAAAGCGAAGTGGAAACAACAAGCAATTTAAAAAGACATCTACAAGAGGACTATACTGGATGATTCTACAAGTACATTCGAAGAGCAATTTTTGAGTTTGTTTTAATTTTGTATTTTTTGAGTACTAATATAATATTTACGTGAAATATAACGACATTTCACTACCCATCCGTATAACAATAAAGAAAATCAACTAATCACAATTCTACCCATTCGTAAAATCTCTGCTACCACAATAACTTCGCATAAGTACCCTACTTCACACTCAATTACGCAAAACACGATGCAAATAAAAGAATCTACAATACAAATAATTTTATTACTAACAAGAATCACAACATAGAATACTAAATTAGTGCACTGGAAGTTAAGCAGAGACGTTTCATATATCAGATTTAAGATCGAGCATCACTTTCTCCCCGGGTTTGAATGCGGGCATCCCGAGATACGGGCACGTTGCACACCGGAACGCATCGCCTAGGTAACACTGAAAGTTGAAACATCACAAGATTAACTAATTTTTAATATCTCGCTACCCCCAAGGACTTTTTAAAATTATTTATAGGTATAATAAATACTAAAGTATTTGGTCACCATCACTGCTTCAAAGTAGGAAAGACTCGTGTACCAAATACCAACTTTTGTGCCTACAATTTAAACTGTTCCCAATATTAAGTCCCTTAAATCTGCGTATAACTCTGCCACCAAGGCCTGTAAGAGGGCCTACATTAGAGCGGATGCCCAGCGCATTGCACGGATAGGTCATGATCTCGTAGGTCAACCGGCTAACAGTCGAGTTTACTGGAGTCTGGCTGAAGCCGTGCAAGCTAATTTCTGTCGTCCAGCATTGCCCCCGCTGAGGTACTCTTGATGGATCACTGGCACCTCTGGGATGGATCCCCAAAGTACCTCCTCGATTCCCTCGACAGGTTGCAGGGGCTGTTCGCATTGTTAATTATGCAGACGTTACCCAATGCATCGAGCCGCTTCAGCTTCGCAGGAACATCGCTTCGCTGAGTGTGTTCTACCGTCTGTATTATGGTGAGTATTCTGAAGAGCTGTTCAATATAATTCCCCCCACTCCATTCCACAACAGAACCACACACGCTGGGCTTCGGAATCACAGTTTTACGGTAACTTCCCTCTCGGCACGAACTGAAAAGTGCTCTTTGTCGTACCGAGAAACTGTGGAACGATCTCCTGGCCAATGTGTTCCCTCCTTCTTATGACATCAGGTTCTTCAAGCGTAACGTGAAGAGATATTTAAGCAGGCCGGCATGACAGCGGCGACTGCCGATGGATTTCGATCTCTTGGTGGTCGCCGTTGTATTTGGATTGTACTGTGATCAGAGATAGTGCAGTCAAAGTGCTGAGCTATTATTAAAAAAAAATATAAGTGAATCTTACACTTCCACACGAAGACTTGGGCGTTTGTTTTGTCTCTCCCATTAGTTCCTCAGCGAGTCCGCATGAACAGTCCGCGCAAGCTTTCCGTTTACCAGTTGTTGCACATACTATAAATCAAAAATACTCAATTTAGGTCCCAAGAAAGCAGTTATGAGCCTTTAAACACTACAACAGATTCTAAAAACATCTCTGTCATAGAGAAGGGCCGATAAAAAAACTTGATCGGGTTTTCTTTTTTTTTAACTGTATAAATAATGTATAGAGTTAATAATTATGTTATTTTCGTGAATGTACAGAGAGGGAGTCATTTCCAGTCATTACTTGATAGTAATGACATAACGTTCCACCCTATAAAAACCTTTCGACTGTAAAACCTGCTTGACATGGTCCTTGAATTTTCGTCCACCAAATCAGTAATGTTATTTATTGATGAATCTTACTATAGATCTACACTATTATCTAAAAAAATATTTGGTTCTACGACGTGTAGGAAATTCTACAAGGTAGCTAAGTGTAGGATTCTACGAATATTAAAACTATGCCCGTTGTTTACAAAATCTAGCTTTATCTAAGTTTTGCGAACATATTTTAAGGTCTCAACGGTGTATTGGGAGGTTAATGTTAAGATATTCAATTCCAGAAATTTGTTTCTTAATGATTCGCGAGGTCCCATGTTGTAGATTGCTAGAATTGCCTGCTTTTGATATAAAAATTTACATATTTTTATGGTACAGTGCGACCTTGTCAGTATATTATTAACAAGTTTCCTGGTGTTTCGAAACCACAGCTTTGATAGAGGCATATTGTTTTTTTATAGTAGCTCTACAAATTCAAGATACTGTCCCTAATGGTAAGCACAGTACAATCCAAACACAACGGTGAACACCGAGAAATCGGCAATCCATCGTCGCCGCTGTCATGCCGGCCTACATAAATATCTCTTCACGTTACGCTTAAAGGACCCGATGTCGTAAGAAGGAGGGAAAACATTGACTGGGCTCTGGTTTGCACAGTTTTACGGTAGTTTAGTTTGTGCGACATGAAGGTCACTAGATAAGTGGATGATTCTGAATTTGCGACAGCCCTGAGTCATTAGTCATTACATAAAAAATTAAGTCGAAGGTATTTATCTATCTAATATTTTTAATCCTTAGTTTCAATACCTTTGTTAAATTTCAGGTTATCATCTACCGAAAAGTCAAAAACCTTAAGTTTTTAATTGATTTAGGTGGAAATAAACAAACAGGTAACACGAAACAGGTATGTACAGTGTTAAATAAATTTATAAAATGATTGTTATAATAATAAATACTTAATTTTAATTATTGTTTTAACAAACAAAGAATTTTCAACGCTTGTGTAATTAAATTACCTACCAAACAAGTGTTTCTTTTATTTACTTTTTACAATTTTTTACATTTTAAAATTTCGTGACGACAGACCGTGGCATTGACCTGATACGAATACGAATCACTACACTACACCGCGCTTGTACTTCGAATTCGAACGTCATTCAATTGTTTGAAACGCAAAACCTCAACCGATACAGTCATTACGTTTACATATGAAGGTTTGAAACACAAAACCTCGATAACGTGTTGGGCGAGATATCGCGCAATCCGGACATGATAAAGACATTCGTCTAGAACCTTGTCAAAATAAACTTTTATTTTTTTGTGACATACTTTTGACATATGTAAATATTTTATGATTTTATATGTGATGTTATACTTAAAAGATTATACAATTACATAAAAATTTTAGTTTCCTAAAATAGAATGTGTGTAACTTATCTACTTATTGTACAAATATTACAATTTTAGACAGCCAGAGACATATAGCACTTGTTTGAAATAATTACAATAAGTTTTGAAAATGCAATATTTATGTAACAAAATTATATTAAATTCACTACTTACCCCTCAAAGAGTTTTTATCAGGTATCTTTAAGTCATCACTATCGAGCAACTGATTGTCATCAATTATTTCATCATCATTAATACCTGTCCACGCCGCTTCAACTGTATTATCCAGTTTCCATACTGTTGGCTTACCATTCAACTTTAATGATGCCTTTGAGCCCACCTATAACCACATATTAATATAGAGTATTCGATATGGTACCATCAATATTAATATTAGCATTATATTTAATATTAAGCAGTTTCAAATTAGTTTGTAAATAGATTATTTTACTTATAATTCAATAAAGATAGACATATCAATCTATATACAATAATATTCATAAAATTTTATATCTTATAAATTACATTTCTTATCAGATTTTAATAAACTAACACAACTAACACCTACACAATTAACAGACCTTTTTAAAGTAGTTTATAATTTAAAAAATATATAAATATTACTAGAATATATTATTTTATCATTTAACAAATACAATTATTAAGAAATATAGAAAATGTTTGTATGAAACAAGAATTTATTTTTAAATATACAAAGTAATACATTTCTACAGCCAGTTACAAATACTATAACCTATTGAGAATTATTATATTTCATACTTTTTTATAATCTTTTATTAGTATATCCTTACTAATATAAAACAAAATGATTATTTTTATGTCTGTTTATTAGCTAATGTATTTATTTATGACTTTTTTTTAGTTTATATAACATAAGTGTACGAGTGAAAATAGAAGTAAATCAAGTCAAAAAGGTTCCTTATAAATATCTCTTCAAATTATGTCACTCTTATTGTACCAGTTTAGTATATACATATTTATATATATTATAATGTGACCGTGACTCTGCTTGTGTGCAGAAAAAAATCTTTTTACCAGGATAAAAATACTCCTATGTCTTATAAGGGTTATAAGCTGTGTGCCAAATAAAAAAAAAACCAAATAAGTAAGAAACAAACATTAAAGTTAGGATGTACTTACCTCAAATTTAGGTTTCTCTGCCACATACACATTATCAGTAACATTTGTGACATTCACAAAGCCGTTAATTTTAAGAGTACTGTTTAAATTTGTGGTATCCTTTAGAATTAATTTGCCATTCGGCTTGAGAAGTTTAATTATTATAGCGAGCAGGTTGTCCGTGTGCTTTACAGATTGTGACGAGGTCCAGTTGGATAGTATCACATCAAAGGACGAATGTGGCCTGGATGCTACAAAATAACTTTTTAAGTACTACAACCAATGCTTTGAAATAACAAATAAAAATAATCATTTACTTGCATTCATTTAAGTATCTAGCACAAATAGGGTATCTAGCATTAGCAATTAATTGTTTTTTATGCTTATATATTCTGCTCAAATTTTATAATTAAAATACATCAAATTATATGAAGGTCCTCATGGTACAGTTGTAGTAAGCTCTACTATGGGGCGAGAGGTCACGGGTTCGATCTCCACCCATGACTGACTTTTGTGTGATGAGCATAATTGTCAGTTGTGTGTCTCGGTGTAAAATATATATGTATAGTATATCAGCTGTTTAGTTGCCATAATACAAACTATTCTTAGTATGGAATTAAATGGCTGTGTGTGAAATTGTGTCCCCATATTTATTTATTATTTTTATAATTTAATCAATTGATTATTATTATGTATTCTGTTCATCTTGCATTGAATATCTAACTGCCATGGAGCGCAGTTGATTAACAAATATCAATTAAGATTTGCTTGAAAAAGCGAATGAACATAACTACTTGTTATGTTGTGGTTTTTGTATGGCATTGGCAAAACGGATAATAACCGCAAATGGTTATATCATACATGTAGATAATGGTATTTTTATACAATTACGTTGTACTTACCTTCAGTCAACATTTCAGAATTTTCTAGGGTGACTGTGACATCCTGACGAACATTTTTTATTTCCTCTATTAAGCTTAAGATAGTGCTTTGATTATCATTATTCCAAACCAATAAAACGTTGTCACCACTCACTATGTTATTCATTTTGTTTTTAAAATGCTAGATATTATTGATATAAAAAGAATACTTTATCAGTTCAACACAATAAAAAAAGTTTGCAGAACTATATATTTACAAAGCGTACCACAAATATAACTGGATAAACTAGAATACGCTACAAAATACTATTTCATATAAATAAGCTGGAAAGTCCACTAGAAACAGCAATTGAGAATTTGACGTTAGATACCAAGTAGTAATACAGTAGTACTCCGTGGTTAGATAGCTATTGAATTTTGTCAGTTTTGTCTTTAGCTTTACTGTCATCAGTGTTCCCAGGTAACGACATTGAGAATACAGTGTTTTGGTGTAGTTTGTTTTTGTATAGTGTTTTCGACAAAAATCAGTATTTAATACAAAAAAAATCATGCTTGTTACCGTGCATAATAAAATACATTTTTGTATGTAATATTTTCTCTTAATTATCACTATCACTTAGTTCCATTACATCCTCTTTTTACAGAATTCCTAAATTACAAAATTTTCACATTTTAGTTGATACCATATTCACACTATGACTTTTCGCATAATACTATATAATTATATAATCTAAAGTATTAAGAGGGGGGAATCTTTTACTTTGAACGCAAGTTAAAAAGCGCTTTCGTCATGTGCTAATATATAATAGTAACGTTCATTTTTGTTTCAACAGATAAATTTTCGGCTAGCTAAATATAGTAGATCTACCGTAATTATAGTGCATTTGGTAACACTGACTATCACTGAGACTGACATATATTTTAAATTGTTAAGAGTACTGGATTTATGTATTTCAAGCCTAATTTAGCTTTATTTTTCTAATCTTCAAACATCGCACTAACAAGATGGTACATGGTGGCTTCCTTGTTAAAACTGTCCAGGAAGGTTATGGTCACTCAAAATACAGGTTTCTCTTGTTTCTGTTGGCTAATGCAGCAAATTATCATCAAACTATACTGCAAATTGACGTCAAACTGCGGTCATTGACACTAAAAATTGGAGAGTAAAATTGACAGCCAGTGTTAGTATTCCAAGCTTTGAAGTAAAATTGGCGTTAAACAAATAGAATAGAAATATTGTATGTATGAAAATACCGCACAGCAAATCGTGGTTATTGGTTTGGATTTTTAAAAGAATGATGTCCACAAATGAAGCTAATTGTGAAACCGTACGAGATCTTATTATCCTTATTGTTAACTGTTTTTGCCTACAGCATCTAACGTTCTTGTAGTCGCTAATAATACCAACGACGCGACGGTGACAAATTGAAAGACTTTTGATCAAATAGTAACGACAAGTACTTCTCAATGTTCACCGCATTTAAGGGTATTTAAGGAAGTATAAATGTACCTAGAAGACGAGTTACTGCCAAGCTGTTATAATTTAATATGTCCTTTGAAATGGTGGAAAAGCACTAAGACGTGTACCCAAATAAAAAAAGCCTTGTTACCTACAATATGAAAACTAATACATTTTAGACCATTATATATCATAAGGAACGTAACGCATACACATTATACTTACCGTGCCCATAAAGCTTTATTTTAAAAAAAATATCTCCCAACGAGCTGTGCCCGTGGCTCCGCTTGCGTGGACTACAGAATTATTGTTTACGAAGATATCGTGTTTTTTTTTTAAATAAGAACCACGTATCTAATAGTAAAACAAAAAAAAACATTATAAAAATCTATCCAGTAGTTTTTGCGTGATACGCACACAACGGCAAATTTCAATCATTTTATTTATTTAGATAGATTTAGTATCCACATCTGTTCCTTGCAAACGAAAGTTTTCTAAAATTGACCACCACCAATATAGAACAAATAATATTTATAAATGTAAATATGTTATAAAGATAGATTTAATGGATTTTGATTTGAAAGCATTGATGTATATGACGGACTCGGCGCGGCGCGGCGCGGTGTAACATGAATCATCCTTTAATGTACATAAATGTTCTGAAGTGAGAATCCATTTAATCGATCAGTTATAACGAAGTTACATCCATCAAAATGTGTCTAAAGTGGCAACCCTGCGACATCATTATTAGACACTTAGAGACCTATACATTTTTATTTGTCTCTGCCTAGTACTCATAGTACTGTAACTACCATCACTGATGTATTACTTTAGTCCAGCTGTAACTGCTGTGTGTAACTGTGAAATAATATTCAACCTCCGTAAATTTATGGACAAAAATTTGAAAGCTTTTATTAATTACATTATAAATGATCATGTCGTGGATTCATTTTAGAATTTGAGATGTCGAATTTTTTAAGTAAAACGAAACGTTACTGTCTTAGTTTACAATAATTGTAATTTGTAGTTTGTACCTACTAAAAAGGTTATAATTTGATATCTCTTTTTTATCATTTGTTTCTAACATACATGTCAAACATATATACAATAAATATTATTAAATGTTACAAGAAGCTTTTTTAGCTGGAATATGGGCATCCGTTGGCAGCACATTGGGAAAATTGTCAGGAACAAAAAGTGTTGTGGTATGTAGCAGAGACCAAAATCATTTTAAAAAATCCGTGATCGGTTGTTACTGTAATCGGTCAGTAGAGTAAATTTAGTTATTGCCTAAAAATATGTCTTAAATCCTTGAAGAAATATGTCCTAAATCCTAAAACAGGATACACTGCTGTCTCCAGTATAGGTACTATATTTATCTATATTCTATGCTGCTGGTTGATCACTGATCCTTTAGGCCGGCTCTACACTTTGGCTCCCACGTTGGCCTCATCGTTGGCGTCAATAGTGTTGGAAAACGTCGATTGTTCCATCGATTTAACAATTGCTTATATAAAATGATCGATTGTTGATTTACAAAAATGGAGAAATTTACCGTTTGATTTAAGTATATAATATAAGTTTATTATATCGTCTGATTTAAAATTAAGTAACTAGTGGAATTACATAATACAGACTGTGTCATAAAATAATGCCTTTTATTGTAATTATTGTAATCTACCGATTACTTTTCTTTGTTTTTATTGCATTTGTTTGTCAAACTTCCTTTCGTGCTCTATGTATTTAATAAGGTAGTAGTAAAATATGAAACATAAAATTATCCATGTTCTTGAAATGTTGTGTCTCCATTATCTGAAAAGGAGTCAGTTATAATGAGATAAACGAACATAAAAACAGATTTTGATTTAATGTGAATACCTGATGACAAAAAATATGATGTGCCTGACTACTGTAAATGGTATATCAAACTGATTAATTTTCCATTGGTCATCCATTTGGTGCTGCTCTGTTAGAGATTCCGGTGCACATCTTAGTAGTAGCTCAAATAGTCGTTGAAAAAATTACGAGCAGTAAATAAATTACAGTAGTTTAATACACTGTATTTTTTGGATACAGTAAACGCACTAATATTACATCGAATCTATTGTGATTACAGTGCACCTGGCAACACTGCATCCAAGTTTCTTAAGTAGGTTGGGCGATACTTTCTGAAAAATATCGTTTTTTAAATCAATTCGAATTTAAAGTTGATGAATCGATTCACAAAAAATCAGGTCTAAAAGATTGATTTCTCAAAAATATAAATATGTTTTATTTGCTTTTTGAATTTGTGTTTACAGTATAAATATAAATCCCTATTATGGAAAATAAAAAGTACATAATAATAATGAATCTTTTATTATTTTAAACTAAACAATCAAAGTTGTTCTTACAACCATACTAAAGTATCAGGTATAGAATAAGATAGAAAGGTGTAGAAAAACAGAATTTATTATTATAAATTGTTGTCGTTATTCTGCTGTTGGGTAATTTGCTGTTATGTATCGTATTATAATATTTGTAAAACTATGACACCATAGACAATGACACGACAATGAAATGAATAATTATAATAATAAAAATAAAAGTTTCTGCCGTGCACTAAATGATTGTAATCGTAAATTCGAAACATTAATTATTTGTATCGCAACTTAGAATGTGGGCAACGTGAAGTTCTCTCCCTTACACACCTATTGATAGTTGCATAATGCTTACTTGTTCACACGTTGCGATAACACTGACCGACCATTGTCATTGGCAATAATAACAATGAACAATGGATAATCGACATCAGAA
The DNA here is from genome assembly GCA_947532125.1 of Saturnia pavonia. Taxonomy (NCBI): domain Eukaryota; kingdom Metazoa; phylum Arthropoda; class Insecta; order Lepidoptera; family Saturniidae; genus Saturnia; species Saturnia pavonia. Next base: position 6,023,933 of record OX383907.1, on the reverse strand, counting down.
TAATTATGTCTTTAATAATTTGTTATTCGTTGCGTAAGAATAATGCATTGCATTATTCGTTATTGTAATAACGACCACATCTAATTAGAAACGTAACGTATTTTTTTTTATCCAGTAAGGAGAGGCGACGATAACAGAGTACACAGTCAATACAGCCATCTCGCGAGTTTTTGAGTAATTAAGTGGAAAAACAGCCATTTCTTATTTCTCTTGGTTTGGATTTTTTAAGAAATATTAACAAAAATGATAATAAGATATCTGTTACATTTTTTACTGAGCATTCTGCAATAGCTATGTACAACAGAGAGTGTGTGTCTAATCTTTATAATGTAAATAATAACAATATAAATCCGTATGACAGGGGGACAGCTACTTTTTGTGGGGTGGTTTGCTGCTCACTATGGTGCTGGTTAACACATGGGGCTGTAGACATTATTTGAGATCACTAGACATGGCACCTAATTCGGTCGCTCCCACAGTTATATCTGCCGCTTCTAGTTACGTTTTATCTGTAAGTATTTTAATTTTATTTTAAAAATTGTTACAAAGCTTGCGAAGAAGACACATATAAAAAAAGGTGTGTGTGCGATTCACACACGATAGAAGTGAAACTACATTTTAAAAGACATTTTCTATTTTATTTAAACAGTGTGCAATATACATACACACCGACATTTACTCTCTCGGTCTGGCTCACACAAAGAGGAGAGACCGATAATGTGCGTTAAACGTTAAAAGTTTAACGTTTAACGCTTGGAAGTCGCATAAGAAGTTTCACTTCAATACAATAACCAAGTATCGAATTAAGTTCAAAAATACTTTTACATTTAAAGCACTGATAACTCAGTGGTATCGTGTACGGAAACAGCGTCGCATCGATCGACGTGTGTTCAACTACAATGAAGCTGAGAGTTCGGTTAAGGAAAACATCATGATGAAACCATTGCATGGTAGTAGATCATTTTCTAATGCCTCTTCGCTCTAGACTCTAGCTACCACCTTCAATAGAAAATCTGTCGCAAAGCACCTTTAGCTGGGTTCCGGCGTCTCCATCTGAGAATAAGTTCCCCCGCTAAGCTCAGACGGCGTCCTAATTGACCATCGCTCGGTCGAACAAACGATGATCGCATCACAATGCGATGTACCTACAATGTGTGTTAGCGTGTTACAATCATGGGCCATATCGTCACTGACGACTAAAACCTACAAAGAAGAAAAAACGTATTCATTAGCTAATCACACTAATTTTTCTTATTTTGACAGTTGAATATTTGTTGAATGAGACATTCAATAACTTAAATCACGCATAAACATGGTCGGGCTTCAGAATTTCAGACAAGGCAGTAAATAAGTATGTAAATAATACCTACCAAATAACATGATAATTATTCACTTACAAATAAATGTTCAAATAATATCTATATTCATTACAATAATATTCATAACTGAAATTATCCGAAACTATTGGATACCTGTAATTTCATATATGTATTCATAGCAGAAACCGATTAAATACTATTAAAATACAAATAAATAAATAAATTTACACGCAGTTCTTCTAACAACTTTTTCTTTACGACTTTCTTTGGTTACTTAGAATTTAAGTTATATCCAAAGTACTCGATGAAAGTCGAGTTGAAGGACGAAATGTTATGGATATACGTATTTTCAAGGGAACTGGTCACTAATAGAAAGAAATTATGACACTATGGTAAAAAAATACCCTTTGTACAAGATGAAGTGAAAATGTTAATGGCCCCTTCTAGTTAAGATCGATCTTCTACCTAAAAATATGCAATAATTTCTTTTTTGTTTTCCAGGGCATTATAGGTATTGTACTATTTGAAGAATCTTCAACACTGCTGTGGTGGATTGGAGCTACGTTGATTATCATAGGACTCGGTCTCGTGGCAAAGCCTCGTAACAAAACAAAATTGGAATAAGTATCAAAATACTATTCCTATTCCAATATATAAATAAAATGAGGGAAGGCTAACGGCATGAATAAATCTGTATTTTTGTATTGACATTCTCGACGGATTGTAAACGCGTTCTATAAATTTTTTGCCCTGTCCCGAATATCACGAAGTCAGTTTAATATTTTTTTATCAATAAATGTAATCTCGAACGATGTGAGCGAAAATAGAATTATTACGCATTGTCTAGAAATGAGATTGGCGCCGACCGACTTTACAAAAATTACCTAGCTATTGTTTCTTTCATCAGGGTATATTACTTTCCCGAAAGTCAACCTCTTTGTAGGAATTGAACTCACGACGTCGACTGACGTCTAAACTTGTTATTATTATTACTTCGAAGTAATTATTTACGCTAATGTTCATTAGTCTACACTTTACAGGCATATTACAAAATAAAGTATTATTATAAAAGTAGTGTACCCAATCGTAAGAAAAACAAGTTGTACATTCCTGTATAGTTTATATTCCCCTAAATTTGTATATCATGCATTATTATTTTTATTAAACTGAATAAATTAATTTATCGTTGCTGTTTTTTTTTTTCGATTTGACTATAATGTTAGCACTGACGCCTCAGACGGTTTTTGCAGCTTCACCGGGCTTGGGAGCGAGCGCTTTTTGGCATTCAGCCGCGAAAGCTGATAGATAGGCTGATAACCGTGAAAGGGTACCGAAGTGGCCCAACTTCGGATTGGGTTGTTGTCGTAGTTGCAAATAAGTCGTGAACTGGCTAATTTCCTATCCGTAATTTGATCTAACTAACAATACATATGTACATGGGTCTTTCCTCTAGGAGGAGGGAAGAAACATGCGGCTTCACCGAAAATTCAGCGCCCATTGCAGGGATTCGAACTCACGTCGATCGACGCGATATCGTTACACGCTACCACTGAGCCATCATTGCTTCATTGCCCGATGGATATACTATATAAACGATTAAACACGAAAGTGTTTTTAAAACAAAATGTTTTTTCAAAAACTAAAAAACATGCAAGACTCAGATCAGATCAGGTTCGTACATGATTTTACTACGACTACGAATTGATAGTACTGTTTGATGTTCATAAGTGCCTTTATGGGGCCTACATTGAATAAAGTACTTTTTCATACTTTTGGTGTTGAAAATCGTTGACCGCGTAATTTTTTTTAATTTTTGAAAACAGGAAGAAGTCGCATGATGCCAGGTCGGGACTGCATGCAGGATGACCCATAATATCTACGTTTTCCCTTTCAACATTTTTTTTCTTGGTTTGTTCGTGTGACAGCTGGCTTAGTCAATATGCAAGAAAACACGGCACAAAAAAAAATCTCAACCGATTTTGATATAACTTTGTAGACGGGAAGTCACGTCGTTCCATAATTGATAGGATATAAGAATCACCAACAATACATTATCACCATTATCAACATCAACCGATAGTAGTCCACTGCTGGTTTTTTTTTTTTTTTTTCGAACTGACTATACTGTTAGCCTTAGGGGCCCTGGAGCCTTTACGGCTTTTACAGCTGTACCGGGCTTGGGGACGAGCGCTTAGGGCACTCAGCCACGAAAGCTAAGCAACAACATCCGAGGGTGCCAAAGTGGCCGAACCTCGGCTCGGACTGTTGCGCGTATGCAATTAGGTCGCGATCTGACTAAATCCCTATCATTCTATCTAAACTAACTATACATATATACATGTTTCTGCCCCCTGGGAGGAGGGAAGGAACATGTGTATGTGTATTTAGTGGTCTGAAAATTTTTGTCTAATCTAACTAGGCAAAAAAAGAAAAAAAAAGGTCCCTTACAGAACCTATGTACCTGTGTGTTGTGCATAAGTGTATAATACAGTGTCATGTATGGCTGTGAAAGCTAGTGAATGTAGAGTCACTGTATCGCGCGAACGGCTGCTTGACTCAAGGGCTCCATGCCGATGGATCGGACCTAGGCTTGAGTTGCCGCAGAGGAGGGCGGTCGTGGCGGGTGCCACTGCTGGGCATAGGCCTCCCCTAATGAGCGCCATAGCGCCCTGTCTTCAACTTCTGCATCAACATCCACATTTCAACTTCAACATCCAGCATCTGCCTGCAGTCTTTCGCAGATCGTCATCCCATCTGGCCGGAGGACGTCCTACACTACGTTTGCCGAGTCGCGGTCTCCACTCAAGAACCCGTTTACCCCAGCTGTTGTCGGTTTTTCTCGAGATATGGCCGGCCCACTGCCACTTCAGCTTGCTAATTCTTTGAACTAAGTCGATAACTTTGGTTCTCTGTCGGATGTATTCGTTACGAATCCTATCCTTCAGAGAAACTCCGAGTATAGCTCTTTCCATAGCACGCTGAGCGACTTTGAACTGGTGGACCAGCCCTACCGTGAGTGTCCACGTCTCAACCCTGTAGGTCATTACTGGTAGGACGCACAGATTGAAAACTTTCGTTTTCAACAATACATTTAGGCATCGTAAAAAACTAGTACCAAAATGATTTTCATGGAATTTTGGACACTGGAAGCTGTGACTGGAAATATAATATGTCATTTCTCAATTTATAAACTATGTGAATTGTCAATAATAATATTAAAAATTAAATTAGGAGATGTCACACCGCTGGTATAATTACAATAATACTTATATAATCTATCACCTGTTTAGTTACCATAATACAAGATTTGGTTAGCTTGGCATTAAATTACCTGTGAGAAATTGTGTCCCCATATTAAAAAAAATGTTTCAGGAAAATTAGATGAATCTAAAATGATTGAAACCGGAACAATAATGGGTAAATGATAACGCGCCCGGCAAACGAGTCCAAGGGTGAAGCTAATCTTACGATAAGCTTGAGCTTTCGGGGAAAGGAATTATAATGATAAAGCTGATATTAGTGTGATTTTTAGTTCTCGTTTGCCTTACTACGGGCGTCCGTTCGACAGAATTACTAAGAACGAATACCGTTTTCTAGTAATAGGGCATAATTCGTTTAGGAACTTGTCACAATGTTATTATTATAGAGATCCTCCTATTCCAGAAGTCATCTCTATTCATTACCCTAATTCGTAGATCATTTTATCGAGCTAGTATAAAAAAGACAGAGTAAGATGGTAAAATCAAAGTTTTAAAAAGGAGATGTATTTTTATATATAAGCGAATACTTCTCTGTTCTGCATTAAAATGTATTTTCCGTTATTGATTTAGAACAACAATATCATGGTTTTAATTCTAAATTAACGACTCGTTAAGATACGACTATTGGTATTCATCAGCCCTTAACCGTAGTGCTAACTTAAAATAGCTTTATTAGCGATGTTTGTTTTACTAGTATTTTTTATAAACTTTAAATTGTTGGAATTTTCCATGCGTTACATTATCAACGTACTTAAAAAATTATGTAAAACGGTGTACAAGCTTTGGTAATATAATAAATATCTACATTTTACCTAATTTATAAGACGTATGAAAAGGTTGAGGTCGAAATACAAGTAAGGGCTCATTCACACATCGACGAGTCATTATTTTTGCCGAATCGTGATTCGTGACGTTTCGATTTTATTACTTCAGTTGCACATAGCTTCTTATGGCCATATTTACGCAATCATGAATAGTGAAAAATCACGAGTAGGGTAGACTGGGTACGATTGTGACAATTTAGGTTTGACCGCCAATAATTTTGTTAATTTACTAGTTAGTTGAGACAAAAATTACTTAAATCGTAGTTTGTACATTTATCTACACAAAAATACTGAAAATTTGTCTCAAAATACGCTGTATTAGTTATAGCATCAAATTTGAAAAAAAAGAGAAAATGTCACAACCGACCACACCCCAAGGACGGTTGTGACAGTGGTTGGGGTCAGTAGTGACAGACGTAAACATTCACAGAAATGGCTTATAATGACTTTTATTGTTAGAAATGTTTAACATAACACAAAATACTTTCATTCTATATAAAGTTTACATGAATATATCAAATTAAATTAAATCTACGATCACTCTACTCTTATAATTAATAAGGCATTGCAACATCTGATGTTAATATAACCATCTTCTTTAAAATCATAAAATCAGTCAAAGTGTTAACTAAATTTAAATTACCGTAACTATAAAATTATTAAACTATTAAACGTTATTATAATAACAGCCATCTTAGAATCAGTCAAGACTTTAAATAAATTTAATATACCGTAACTATGACAACATGCTTAAAAGTTAAGTTTAAACACTATCAGGTTCATCAATATTGTATACATCTTGTGGCTGATATGCGTGTCTGTCCAAAATAGTCTGCAAATTGTTATAAAAAGCTTCAACATTCGTTTTGTAAAACTTGTAGCTCTTGAAAGGCTTGTAGCTTGAGCTACGCGCACAGATAGTGACGGGTTTCTACTCATGAATGAACGGAACCATTCCTCACCAGCCATATTATTCTCATCCCAAGTAGCAGGTCGGTTTATGTTGTATTTAGTTGTCAGTTCAAAGGCCAGCTTCCGACCTCTTTTGTAGTAGGGCCAAAATATATTTCCGCGCAGCGTGTGATATATTTTGATAACAGCTGTTCTTGCTCCTTAGAAATTACTTTGTTATGAGCTGCATATCCCATGTTGATGCTGTTTACATCGTGATTCGCATCGGCTTTATCACGTATACGAATGATTGATGACGTGATTAATATTATGCATTTCGGCAGCTCTCCGTAAAGAAGTCCCACTTTTTACTTCATCATAAGCATCCTTATATTGACAAATATCAGACCACGCTCTTTCGGTCTTCCGCAAGCGTTTTCTGGGCATCTGAAAGCAAAAACATAAAAAAATATATGTCACAATCGTACCCACTACATTTGTCACAAACGTACCCAACGCATGCTTCTGAAAACAATAAATCACCATGACTAACCTAGATTATCTACGTAAAAAGTAATCATTTGTTATTAACTACTAATATTCAATTCACAACAAAAAAATATTTGCTGTAGTATATCTGTATACCAATAAAAGTAAATATTAAATGAATCTGAACAAAAAAACTTACTTTTGGTTGTTGAAAAGCAATGTGGCCTTCTGATTTTGTTTACGTCGCGCACCAGCTAACGCAATACTCGGCAACATGTGTAGACATGCATCGCGCTTCTTTTTCCCCTTACACTCTTCCCCGTATTCCGTATAGTTTAGGGATTATAACGACTGTCACAACCGTAACCTGGCACAACCGTACCCAGTCTACCCTACATCAAATTGTATAGTTCGTCTGTCCCTATTAACAACAAATCGTCAATAAGGAATGAACGGAATGAATGTATTACTTGTTTATTCTTCAAATTAATTATAAATTTTACGCACGTGTTACATTTATTTTTATTTTTTGTGTGTTTATAATTAATGTTAATAATTTAATTAATAAAAAATTATAGTTGGCTGAAAGGTTTGCTTATCGATATAGTTTATATTTTGCAATGGGAAAGCTGTGTATTTTATTAAATAAATAAGTATATTTTTAATTATGAGTATGCCTCTGTACTGCTTAGTTATATATTTGATGTATTTCAATCTTGTATTATATGAAGGTAGAACCATTAAGATTATTTATATTATACAATTAAAAAATATATATACAAAGTCACAGATTTGAGCTGAAATCTGTCCAAAACTGTTGAATTTATTTGCTTGTAGTTGAAAGAGCATTGGCGGGATCTCAAACTTTCATGTAGTGGTTTTTATTTTATTTTAAATTTGTGTTATTAACCCTATATTTTGTAAAACAGGTGGCGTTTTGCATAATAAAGCTTGGTTATTATTAACCCCCTAGAAAGTTCTTACAAGGGAACCACCATCTTATTAGGATCCTAAAATCGTCATAATACTGGAAACTATATTCACTCGATAATGGCAGTAATGGTCAATAAAGAGGACCGGTTACCAAGTTAGGAAAAAAAAGCATTAATTTTCGTCGAGTTTAACAGTGTGAAACTGAATTCTCGATATGATCGTGTCGATAATCCAGCAAGCCTACAGTTTTATAGACATTAGACGGAATGACGCCGGCACCGGCGGCCAGGACGCCGCACCGTACGGCAGTGGTGCGCCGAGGGTCGGCCACGTTGTACGTGTTTCGTACATTTTCGTCTACGAACTTAAACCTTTACCGAAATTATCACATACCGCTACACGTAATAATTTCGTTTTGTATCACAAAAAATGTTGATAATGAAAGAGTACCTTGCTTTTAGTGTAAATACCCGCAGTGCAGATTTCAATTAGCAAGTTTGCACTATTTTATAACGTGTGGCAACATCGATATCGCGTGGAGCACCGGCATCAACAATGTAGTCATAGTGACGCGCTATGTTGACAGTTTTACTGTTAAATTGTGATAAATATATTACAAATAATAATAAAAAGTAACGTGCGTTAACTGTTAAATGAATTTAAAATGGTGACAATAATTATATTCTAGTTTATGTTTAATCAAAGAAACAACGATGGGAAATGGGATGAATAAGGTAAACAAACATTTGATTTTTGTCGTTGAAGAATATAATTCACATTTTTTATGTATAAAAGGAGGTTGCATTTCAAATGATAATAGTTACGTAATGATAAAGCAGAGTAGCGTTCGTAGAACTTGGTAGCGGCGGCGCGGCGTAGCAGTTATGGAGGCGAGGTTAACGTACGAATAAATATTTGGTAATAAAGAAGTAAGGTTTTTGGTAAATTCTTCTTAAATGAATTCGGTATATTTTACGTCCGACCTACATAAAAAGATGTATACTCTCAAACATGTATATTTTTATTTTTCTACTACTCGCATCAAATCCGAGTCATGACTAACGGTTTATACAGTTTTTAAATGTTTAGTGATATTGTCATATAATAAAAATAAAATATATATGTAAAATCGAGATACAATATGAAAAAAAAACGTGACATTACATAGTGCATACTACAAGAGAAAAAGCATTTTATAGATTTTCAGTAGAATTTTGCCCTAATATATTTTTATTACTTTGCGTTACAACGTCAAAGATTTTTAACGGTGCTACACAAATGCTAATACTAATTTTAGCTTTATACTTCCAGTCGTTTCTCATAAAATGGAACAAAATGATAAAGTAATCCAATCAGACACGAAGTGTTCCGTTACTTAAATAGTTACGAAATCTTAAAAATATATTCCTCACAATGTATTCATAAATAAAAAGTCTTTAGTGGACACAAATGATGACTCGCGTCTTTTTAGTAATAGAAAAACTTATACTAGAACCTAAAAATATTATAATATAATAAAATTATATTGGAGACCTAAGTAACCTTAAATCCACTGGGACTGACCATTTTGATATTATATTTCAATTAAGCTAATAATTCGTACTAATAACTTACATGTCCATGAGTAGGTAAATAGTTATCTATAAACCTATGCACAATATGCGTAGGATGATATTAAGATCAATTTAGTTTTAAGAACATCCAGTATATCTGATAATTCTTGGCAAACCCATAAAAAATAATTAGATGTAAAATTAATTATTACTTGCAATATTAATTATTAGGCCGACATAATAAACCCAAGGGTTAAAGGCCTTAAAAAAGAAAAAAAAAATTTTGAAGAAAGCAATCTTTATTTAAAACTTATTACATGCTCATTATATAAACAACTTTATGTTTATTCTTAACTGGCTTTTGCCCGCGAAAACATGTTGTCTTCGAAATGGAACAACTCGTGCGCTACCTACTGGAAACTAATTGTATTAACACAGAGCTATCGCGGGTGTGCGGACAATAATCCACGAAAGTTTTATTGGAAACTGATAAATTGTTTAGGAACGCATACAGGGCAAACATTTATGTATATATACTTATATATAGTAGCTAATATGAATATAAACATTCTCTAGTTCGTTTAAAAGCTATTTTATTTTAACTTAGGCGTTTGGAAGTCTTCTCAATGTTACTTTTAGATTATTTTGTTTAGTGTAAAGGGAGATGAGTTGTTTCGGCATGTCATTGAATAATAGAAAGAAAAAAGAAATACATTTATTGTATTTTATTACAAAAAGGCTTTGACCATGGTTCCTCTCGCGTGGACTACTAAAAAAGTTTATTTTTTATTTTTTGTACGGGACTAAAATAAAAGTAGTCCAAGTTATTCTTTATAACATCAGCCATCTGCCTGTGAAAACACTGTCAAAATCGGTCCAACCGTTTCGAAGATTACCCGGAATTCCACTGGTCTAATAAAATGGTTACCCCCATGTTACAATATTAATTAATACATAATTGACGACGCAACGTACGAGTATAGTTTCAGTGTAAAAATCTAGACTACCCTTTTTTATATGGGGCGGCAATAAAGATGGGCAATTTGCCTAAAAGCAATAACACCGACCGTAAACCAGTAAATGCGGTATGACGACAAAAAGGCAATGTAAGATATTATACATCGTAATCCAATTCTAGTTTTTAGGATATATTGAGTATTTTACGAATGACATAAATTGGTATAAACCAATTTATCAAAAAGAATTCATACAAAATATTACCTATTTTTGATAAATATTTGTTGACTGTATTTTTAAACATGTCAAAGAGAGAGATACATTAGAATAGACTTATATATATTACTTATATTATATATAGATATCCTTGATATCTTAATTACGGAATCTTGGATTTTGTGGGCGTGATCTGGGTTAAGTGCAGGCATTATAGAGATGTACACGGTCCGACAATCCAAGTGAGCATGATGTCTGTTTATTTGGGGTAGCCCCCAGTGACCTCCAACCTCCCCTATACAGCCACCCCATGCCTCGCATGTCTTATGTTATCGCTGTCTGTAGGCGACCTAGTAATTGATCTTGAACGTCCTCACGATCCGAGAAGCTCTAGCCAGAATGATCTTCTCTTCAGGTTCCGACTTAGTAGGAAGCCTTGAACAATCTTAGGATCCATATTAATGGAGATCTTCACAATGCGAGGGCTCGAGCGAAATGGTATTTCTTTGCTATTTGGTTTTGGTTTCACTTCAGGTGACTTCAATTGCGCGTTATGAACGTTACGTCTATGTTATATGTAATAGTATTCTTTAGTTTAAGGAAGTATTTATTTATGACATTCCTGGCACGTTCAATTTAAATTTAATACGTTTGGAGATTCATAAAAATACGTTCTGTTGGTTTTATTAATATAAATGCCAATAATATGAACTTTTGTATAAATGCAAGTTTTCACAATAAATAAATCAGTATCAAAGTGTTATTTATTTCAACAATTGGTAGCAGAGCGTGATTACTCTGTTACATGGTTAACAATGTCTGCGTTATACCGTATTGAACTTCTGACTAAAGTAAGCTACGACACGTGGAGCGTCCAGTCACAAGCTGTCCTCATCAAGAATTAGCTACGCGAGTGGTAAAATAACGCATGTCTGAAGAAGTAAATGCAAAAACTAACTTCGTTTAACAAGAATTGATGACGCGGTCAGAACTACTTCTTTTGGTATTGCCTTCCGAATTAAAACATCAAAGGAGCTGTGAGATGACCCACAAAATGAATTACCAAAGTACTCGACCTGCCCGTAAAGCAACATTATTTAAGCAACTAATATTGAAGAAAGTTAAAAAAGGTAATGTGCGAGAACACCTAAATAATTGTGTTGATATTGTGGATAAATTAGCCAATATGGCATCCAGACCCCCTAAGTATTATGTGTTGTGCAGTTTGCTAGTATCCAGCAAACAAGTAGCAGTTGAATCCAGAGACACATTGAAATCCCTCTGTAGTTGCCGATGTTATTGGATTGCACTGTGCTCACCAACAGGTAAAGTGGAAGTCACTATGCCGTGCTTCGATAAAAAAATAAAATAATAAAGGACATACGGGAGAGCAATGTTGGAGTAAGCCAAACACAAGAAAGAGCTAAAACAAGAAAAGAATTTCAACATCACACATCTGACAGTACCAGAGGTGAAAACTAAATGGTGTTTATATAGTGGATGTAATTCTCACGTATGGGCAAAAATGAACAATTTACCTCCATGAATATGGATAATACAACTCTCACCAATAATCACACTATCCAAGTAGTAGGTAAAGAAAATATCAAAGTGTTCTTTATTCCAACATAACGTTAGTATAAGGTGCTCGAAGTAATACTAGCTATTTATTGACCTTGTTTGCGGTTACAAGAAACAAAAGAAGATCAACCGATAATATAATATGTTTTACATACATTAATGATTGGTTTCCGCGTGACGTTGACAAGCGTCATTTCAAATAGTTACCACACACTACGATATTAAGTTGCCTTATTCTGTTGTTTGTAGGTAGCGCGGTATCTAGTTGAAGTGCAGCGGAGACCAATAATCAATCTATGATGTTGTCTGTGTTTCACTACTGCACAAATCGCATTTTCCGTCTCAAACTATAAAATGTGTTTAAACTCAATCCCAGACAATGACATATTGATTGGCAATATCAAACGTGCAGAAACTTATAGTTCTGTATTTATCTCACTCAATAGCGATACTATTACCGCGAGGACATTTCCAGAGTTCAATGACTGACTGACTGGCTGACTATCAAGTACAACTGTCAGAACAAACTGATAGATGCTTGGCGTAACCCGTTATTATCATTTCGGAATCTCAAAGTGTGCATGTCAAATTTAGAATTTGCTATACCTGTTTTCAGTTTGAGGTACATACGAAAATGAAAGCGATACAAACGAAGCACTATCGAATGGTAACATCATTAAAAAAAAAGTTAGGTGCCAATTGCACATAGCTGCTTGGCGGCAGACTTTCAACTTGAGGGTGGTAATTAGCCAGACGGGCTTTACAAAATGCTCTACAATCATGTAATACGTACATTTTGAATTTAACTGTTACTGAAAACTATTTTATAGATATTATCCAGTTTATTAGTATATTATTATAGTTATTAGTATAGAAATCCAGTTTATTTTATATATTACAAAGGTGGCAAACAAGCATACAGTGGCCTGATGGTAAGCGGATACCGTAACTTATGGAAGTTTGTAACCTTACCCTAAGGAGCTCTGAATACCTTACTCACCGCTGGAACACAATACTAGATCATTTGGCCGCGATCTTCTGTAGGGAGGTAGGAGGTATTCTACGAGTCCGACTGCCTCAAGTAGAGAGAAATTTCTCTGTGCCCTACCTCTCTTTAATATACATAATTGCAAAGTATACATTTTGTATTCCACGATAACAATATAAACCGTATGCGTTAAGATTTGTCAGGTAAATGTCTCTGACATGGATGATGAATCATTGATTTAAACCTAATACTATGAAGTGACCAATTCCTGTGTATAATAAAAAAGTATCTTGTTTCTCGGAAACAGTTCTAACGATTTGAATGAAATTTTTAATGCAGATATATTCGTATTTTCCCGGTTTACTTAGTATAGCCATCTCAATCTCAACGTCACTGGCGGGTCAAAAGCATGAAGACCATGGACCGCAAAACGTAATCTTAAAGAAGATGAACTACTGAAAGTCTTAACGAAAAAAATTATTATTTTAGGACAAGTATATTTATTAAATTTCCAATAAATTAATTAATGACAATAAATTAATTAAATGAAATTAAAGACATTAATATAATCAATATTTGTCATATTTTGTCTTTAATTGAGATGTCTATTTCTGGCGTGAATTTATCGGTCAAAAATTACTTTTAAAACTGCGTCCAAATATACGTCCGTCAATCGCGATCTTGCTGGAGATTTGTTTCATTTCATCAAAGAAAGTAATTGTACACACTTATAGGTACTTCCAAACATTGACATACAAATTTTATCATTTCTTGGTATTGAACAGACGAGTTACTTTTCTATATACTTATAAAATTCGAATGTACCAAAACTATCAAATTTTCGTTTTAAATGGGTCTGAAACTAAATTTCAATCACTCCAAGTGAGGGGGATCTTATAGTGATAAGACCAGTAATAAAAAAAATGGTTTTCTTGGGATTCAAAATCCTGAAAACGTTTTTCAAATTCTACCAGAAGGTTTCCCATTTTCTCTGTATACATTTTGTATGATATTGGGACACTTGCACTTTCCTGATACGCTTAACAAGTCAGAAAATGTGACAGATTATCCACTGCTAACTTTTTCCCACAGCATCATCTTACACTTGAAAGCTTTCACATGACCATGTGTATCTGTTTTAACTTGACGTAGTCCTTGCAATTTCCTATTAAGTCCGACAAGTATTTAGTGATATCTACCATAAATGAAAGATCTTGAGATGTACTTACGTCGTTTAATAAGCTGTCATCTAGTCCTTTCACTTCTATGAAAAAGCGTATTTCTTCTTTGAGTTTCCAAAAGCGGTCGAGAAACATGGAACACGAAAGCCTCTGCATAATATGGTAAACCAGGTAAGGTAAACTCACTTTCTAAATCACGTAAAAACTGTCGCTGATTAATACCACATGACCTTATGAAGTTTATCATTTTTAACTGAATTTAAAACCAACAATCTTGAGAAAAAAAATTACACGGAAATATACGTTATTTCATAATCAATTGGCTATAAGATTTTTGAAATGGTAAAAATACTATTTTTTAATTCTCAGTCGATTTTCACGAAATTTTGTACACGAGATTTATATGTCATTTCATAATTGTTAGGCTATAACAATCGGCATAATACTTTTAGAAATCATTAAAAAATGTATTAATGTACAACCGATTTTGCGCACATGAATTTAATCGCACACGGAAAACCCTCGCACGGAAAAACGGAATTTTATTTTACCTACTTAAAAAAAATCGATAATAATTCTCTGACCACCTATCCTATACTTATATAATGAAGCTGAATAAATTCTTCTTATATATGTTAGCCAGATCAATAAGGAATAATATGGCCTATATAACTTTAAAATAAGTGACGAAATTTGAAGCAAGAATAGTAGAAATTACGGGATGAATTGCTGCTTAACAAATGCGTGCTGAACCGCCGGCGCAACGCTAGTTTTTATATAAAACTTGTAATACCAATTACTATACGAATATTTATGAAAAATTTTTAACTCTACAACAACGATGGGTTCATCTGATACATAAATTAATACAGGAATATGAAAAAAAATAACTGAAATAAAAAGACCGTAATAATTTTGTAGGTAATAATAATGTTTCTGAAGGATGGTGATGAGCGTACGCAAAGAAAACAAACCCGGCCACACCTGTTTACACGAAGCTAAATTAAATTCTGGTTGCCTTTTCCTATTAGTCGTATGTTGTGCGCTCTGGTAAACATTGTTTTGAGAACACAGTTAGTATCGATTCTTTCTGAGAATTAGGCTACAAAATGTAGACGGTTGATAATGGTTGGATTATTTATCCGAAATTTCTTTGCTACTTCCGCCTGCAATAGATGAATAGTAGTTTCAACTACATACACTGATTAGCTGATAGGCACATTATAAGGAAACGATAAATATTAAAAATACAAACTAAAAACATTAAACATCGGCCTTTCTCTAAAGATCTTTTAATATCTAGCCTATTCTATAAGATTTTCCTATCTTAGTATCGAGAGAACCAAAAAATGAAATGACAAGACACTTTTTAACAAATAATAAAAACAACTTAAATTATTTTGAGGAGTTCCCTGCTGTATCTTAGGAGGCGAAAGTCTTATGCCAATGAAGTTATAATGGGACCAACCTAGAGATATCCCCTCTCCATCGTAAATAAATCATCTAAATCGGTTCATAAACAAAGAAGTTATGGTCGAAAGTCCATAAATATATATTCGAATTGAGAACCTCCTCCTTTTATTGAATTCAGGTCAAAAATTAAATAATTTGTTAAATTTGAAACGCTCCCTGCTCGTTTCACGCTTAACTTCAGTAGCACAAACGTTTGCTTTAAATAGCTCTAATAAAACATTAGTCGAAACATTCTTTTTTATTGTTTAAAAATACATTTTAGTTATTCACTGTTGTCATGCTATTATCCAAATTAATATCTTCTTTCTCTCCATTGTAAGTCCCTTTCCTATTATTTGAAGTCGGGGCTCCTCACATATTGTATATGAGCCATGCCAATCTATATCGGGTTGTCCTATTATCCAAATGTTATTATTAAAAATGATATAAATGAATAGGGCCAGATTTAAATTAAATTGGAATTAAGAAATTTCTTTGAGGGGTTTAAAAAAGGTTTTCGTAAAAAAAAGTTAGTTTCAACGAATATCTGCATGTCAAGTTTAATGAAAAGTAACAAAAGTTATGGCATTATTAACGTTAATCCAGGTCGCGTCGGATACATAGAAATTTAATTAATTAGATACATGTATGCGTATGTCTATTTCATTAAAGTGATTAAGGCACCGTGATTACGAGTTCAGATCGTCAGTCAACGTTAGTTCAAATCTGAGGTAACATTGAAAACTACGCGCGCATCATTTCTCGAAAGTGCGATATGACGAAGTTATCAATCAACAATGGCAATCTCGTGAATGCATTTACTGACTTTTTAAATTAAATGTATAAAAATATTTGAAAGTTGTATAAATAAATCAGTGATTAAAATAATGTTTATTTATACAATGATAAATTATTTTTACACAATTAAAAATAATGTTAATTAAATGAAATCAAAGAAGTAGGTAGTACCTATAACTTTTACGTTTTTTACTTTTTTTTATCGTTATAGGTTTGGCTTAGTGGCCACAATCTCACCTGATGTTAAGTGACGATATGGCCCAGGATGGTAAGCGCTAAACCTAGTGGAAGACTGGCTCTCAAGTGCAGCTGCCGGAACACACCTATTGATGCTTGGCGACAGATTTTCAACTTGAGGGTGGTAGCTAGCCAGGCGGGCATCAGAAAAAGCCCTACCACCATGCTATGGTTTCCTCACGATGTTTTCCTTCACCGAAAGCTCAGGCTAATTGTAGGGATTCGAACTCACGTCATTCGACGCGAAGTCGTACACGCTACTACTGCGCCAGCATCGCTTCAACTTTTTACTCTACTAAACTTTCTATCTCATTCTATCTAATTACTAAACAACATATGATAAAAAAAATGAATGCATGAAAAATGAAAAAATGCATGAAAAAAATTGCATGGTTTTGATGTGTTATTCTAGGGCCTAAATCTATTTCAGTGTGCTAATTCATTTTTATAAATTCAAAAATAGATTGTTTATATGTTCAAGATAATGTCCTTGATTTTCGACTTTTCTTGGTAAATATTTAAGCTACGCTCGAGTTTTCTTTCTGAGCAGGATTCATTCGGAATAATGCCGTCAATCTTACTCTTTTATCGTTCAAGCTCGCGTAAATCCTTTCTACATGAGAAGTTTTTTACATTTGAGGTCCTCTCAATAAACCTTTTGTATTTTTTTATATTGGGTATATATTTTTTAAAGCTAAAGAATAACTTAACGCAAATAAACTTAACAACTTAACTTAACAACTTAAATAAAGAACAACTGTGTACTGTATTGTGTAAGCAAGCTCAATTCATGGGACCTTATATGTCTAATAACATAATATTTTGTTTTACTTCGATACCATTACATGAACTCATTTTTGATTCAAAAACTTGTAATAAACTTAATTTTAATTATTAACCAAATAAACCTTGTGTTGCGTTTCTGCGGTGAGTGGGCTTTCCAGAGCTCCTAGAGGAAGAGGAGGTTTAAAAAGAGTTAGGGCACAGAGAAATTGATTTGGAGATTTCTCTCTACTTGGAGTAGCCCGGCTGGTGGAATACCTTCCTACCCTATAGAAAATCGTATCGAAATAACCTTATGTGAGTAGGGTTTCCAAAGCTCCTTGGGAAAGGGGGGAGGTGGTTCAAGGTCAGCAACGTCCTAGTTTCATACCTGTGGTAATACAACCCGTATGCCTGCTTGCCACCTTAGTTGTATAAAAAAAGTAATTTTGTAATTAAACATGTCTTTAGGTATACAACTGTGATAGCCACTTTTTAACAGACTTAAATTTAAGATAGATGTTCGTAACATAATTTCATTGATGACATAGTAATTCCTAGTTCGTTGAATTTATCCAGAATACTTTTAAAATGTCGCTGCATGAAAGCTGCTCCACACGCAAAGCGTACCTAGTATGAAATGCTATATCTTTTGTATCTCATTTCTAAGCCAGCTACTGGGTTCGTAATTATTATGGTTCAAGGTGAAATCAATCTGTTACGCTACGATCGTTGCTCGACGGTTTCCACAGTCCATTTAGTAGATTATGTTAGAAACAATTGCACTGTTTGAGTATTATATTTTATTGTCTTGAACTTTGCGATAATACTTGTATAAACAAACAATATAACTTTCAACGCTAAGTTACCAACATTAAATTAACTTTAAAAATATTTTATTAATTTTATAATTATTAGTAATTTTAATAAGGTTACAAATACTTATCTTGTACAAATCGAGATATCTATTAGTTTGTTATTTTGTAGATGGGATATTTAAATACACATTATGTTCATAATTTTTATAGAACTAAGTAGTTGGTCCCGCAGATGTTTTGCCCTTTCCAGTATTCAATACGTCGACCACAGAGCCACCTGAAGCAATGATGGCTCAGTGGTAGCGTGTACGGACATTGCGTCGATGGACATGAGTTCTAATCCCTGAAGTGAGCCTGAGCTTTCGGTAAACGAAAACATCGTGAGGAAACCATATGGTAGGGCTTTTCTGATGCCCACCTTCTTAGCTACCAACCATCATCTCAAGTTGATAATCTTTCGCCAATACCTAAGAATATGATAAATACGCTACTATTATAAAGACGTAAAGTTTGTGAGTATTATTTATGTGTGTAGGAGGTAGGTAATCTCGTAAAATATCTACTGATTTAATTCAAAAAAAATATTTTACTTATGCAAAGCTAGATGCTAGGTCCGTTTACGCTGATGGTTATATTTTTGTATAAAATTTTATATAATAATTAACGCGAACGTACTCGCGGGCGAATTAAACAAAAACAAAAGCATGTAGGTTAACGATATTGTTACGATCTGAATAAAAATAGAAAAAAAATCACTATTCTAGAAATATCTGGAATCATCTACAATGTATAGGTACTCGTATGTATTCGTAGGTCCTAAAACACTGTTCACTCACGGATTCAAAGCTTATCGCTTCGATTGCAGGATCCAACAAACATTAGTTTAACAAGCTAAATTTAAAACTTAATAAACCCCGACATAAGTAAACCATTCATTGAGACTATTCCAATGATCCCAAACACGATATCTCTGCTGTAAGTTAGTGAAGAGTTAGGTATCCTGTAGATTTCAGAGATGCTGCAGCATCAGCTCAATGTTGCCGTATTCTTCTAATATCACTGAAGTAAGAGAATACCAAATTTCGACTTCGTTATACCTGTGAAAGATACATCGGTTTATCGAGTAATCAATCGATTTATCAACTAGAAAAGAGCTGATAATCTTAAAACGGCTGAATAGATTTTCTAGAAACATAGCTGAGAATCCTCTTGATCAAGTCAACTTTCAAACAAAAAAAACTACACCAAAATCGGTTTACCCGTTTGGGTGCTACGATGCCACAGACAGACACTCCTTTTTGTTGCGTGAGGGGTTAAAAATAGAACACTTTTCTTTTAAACATTGACGTAAATTTCTATTGATTTTGACTCTCCTTTTATTTTGATATATAAGCGAGCTGTGTTTCGAGTCAGGATTCGCGGATGAGTGCCTTCAGCGCTTGACCTCGCCCGGTGAATCTGTAAAAGCCGCCTGAGGCTTCAAGGCTCACTTGGCAAACAGTGTAATCAGATCGAAAAAAAAAACGAGCCAGGACAACTGTTTTGGACAACGAAGTGGAAAAAACAAGCGATAAAAAGAAATAAATATAGACTATAGGTAGAGATACTATAAGAACCACCAAAGTATAGTGAATTTGTTTGTACACTGTTTGTTTTTGTTTCACTGAGTATGAATAAATTATTTACGCGAAATATAACTGTATTTTCTTTATATTATTTTGAATGAACATCAATTTGAGATTTTCACAAACATTATAAAAACTGGTTTTCATACATATTGACAAAAGGCGTCCTTCTAATATCTGGGTAATACGACAATTCATCTGCCGGACTTGGTTGTAGCGATAATTGGGTCATTGTTTTTCCTTCACATTGTACACCCTGACCTATAACCACGTTGACACAATCTGTAAGCGGTATAAAATAAGAAAGGCTTACATATAAATCGTAGGATTTTACGATCAAGATACGCGCATTTTTCTACGGCTGTAGACGATTTCTTTTAGTGTTTTGTATTTTTTAAAGTGGTCCTTTTATCCTTTAACGCTTTCCACATTATCCTCTATTCGTTTCTTCATACCGAAAATATATTAATAAAAAAATTACCAAGTGCGTGTCGGGCTACGCGCAGTGTAGAGTTCCGTAGTTGCGAAATTACTTCTCCGAGTACATTTTATAACTTGAATGACTATTACTCGTTAACTTGTAAAGTCTACTTACCTAGGATAGTTTCCTTTTAACTTCATTACATACAGAACTACCCTATTTTTTTACATTCAAAAACAATCATTGGTACTATACAAACACCTGATAGAGAGAGGACACTTGAATCTAATAAAAATTAGTACTTTAAAGGTTTATATTTCATAAACTAATAATATTTCATAAACGGATCCAAAGATCGAAAAAAGGTTTTCACACACGTAATATTTTTAAACGTGCTATCCAGCGAAACCCCACATGATGGAATAGACGAGAAAAAAAAACACTTTACGTGTAGGGGAGGTACACTAAATAACCTTTTTTTAAGATTTTATTTTACCATTTTATCGGTGTGATTAATATGCATACCAATACCAAATTACAGCTTACTAAGGCTTTAACTCTGAGCTAAGCCGCGGACAGACAGACGGACATAGCAAAACTATAAGGGTTCCTTGTTGACTTCGCCATTGTTGTGTATATCACATAGGGATGTATAACTTTTACTGTACATTGTAAAGTAATTTTCAGTTTACTTGTTTTCTATGTTTTGACGCAATGTTGTCCCAGTGGTAGCGTGTACGAACACGGTGTCCATCGTCGTGAGTTCGAATCCCTACAATTAGCCTGAACTTTCGATGAAGGAAAACATAGTGATAAAACCTTGCCATAGTGATAGGCACAGCTAGTAAAGATTAAATAAACACAGAAACTTTCGTTGTCTCCATATTTCCTTGGGGCTTTATTTTTTTCGACGAATTTTTGGTCAAACAATCAAAATCGTTTAAAGATCTAAGAAGACTCTGAGCTCTTGAATAAAAAGCTCTGAGCTCTTTGTGTATAAAAATGCTTTAATAGTATATGTATTAGGAAAAGAATGCTCTTGAAATGGCTCCTTATATCCGTTTTGCCATAGCCGTAACAGAGCTTACGGGATTTGAAACACGTTCTATCAATTAGCATTATTTATAAAACTACATACATATATATGCGCGACCCTGTAATAATACTGTATAGTGATATTTGAGTATTTGATATCCGATGTTTAAATTCAACTTTATAGACCCAAATGTGGATTCTGTTGAAAATCATTATTATATTTTACGGCAGGTGCTTACCGGGCTGTACGTGGGTAATTATCGTGACTCGAAGGACACCGTGCAACTAGAAAAGTACAAGATAACACACATACTGTCCATACACGATGCTGCGAGACGACTTCATTCCGTAAGTACACTTAACAATTTTACATCCATAAAAGTAGGTATCTACGAGCATCTAATGCACGTTTGATATAAGATTTTGCAAACAAAAGTTATGAATATTAAAGGTAAATGAACTAAAGGTTGGAGAGCCGCCATTCTCAAGAGTTTTTTGGTGAATAAAAAATATATAACTCCATTCATCAATCTATCTCAATAAAACCATTAAAATTAGAGAAACAAGATAAATAGAGGCCTCACTTTACTTAAAACGGTTATGTAAACGGACCACAAGCCCGCCAAGTACAATTCAGTTCAGTCTAATTGGAGCGAATAAGAAGCGACAACTGAAAACGAGGGTTTTGCGTAAAGTGATCTCTGAATAGTGTTGTAGGTTAATATAAACTGTGTGTGTGAATTGTAAACTGTCGGTAGATTGTGGACGGACACTAATTATTTCACTTCTCTCGCTCGGCTCTTGAATTATGGACTACAGTATCAACCTAACCTTACAAATCCAATTAGTTTATGAAACTACGAAATTGTAACCATTCGATTGTAAATTTTTGTGTTTGTTCACAATCTATAAACAGGTTATAATCTCACTAGATAGTTTATAAACTAACGCTTCGTACAATTATCCGGTAACACAAGCAGTATGTATTTATGTTAGCAAAATTCGGATTGTGAACATAATTCCTATAAAGTAAGTAAGTATAAGTAAGTTTATGGACTAACTAGTAGATTGTGAATCATGCTTTACAATAAATAGTTTCATCCTAATACATGACATTTTTAGTGACCCACAGACGTAACTTTATGTATATTGGTCATTGAACCTGAAAAATCAGGTATGCCAATATTAAGGATTAGTACCACCAGAGATGTGCGAGGTAGCTAAGTGGTGGTGCGCGAGGAAAAATCCGCCAATAGGATTACTTCATTTTGCTAGCCGCGCTTAGCGCGACTCTGGTGTAAAAGAGGTAGCGGAGCTAGGTATTTGTACATACAAAAAATCGAGAGATGTGAGCGAGGGACGCGAGTGAGGAATATGTGCAAGGGATGCGAGCGAGGAATGTGTGCGAGAGATGTGTGTGAAAACGTGTGGGGAACTAGAGCTATTGGACCGCTACGCATCTTTCAGCTACAGACCGTTTCACAGCGCTGCTACACATCCTCACACCGCCTAGTCTCCTCACACATTTCTGGTGGATACGTAGATTAATACTAACATGAACTTGTTAGCTTGTATAAGCAATGAAAATAAAAAATAGTTTTTTGAGTGCAAGATTTTCACATAGGTAATTTTCCAGGAGCAAGGATGATAATTAAAGGATAACATAGAACACTTACATACCCAGAAGATATCAGAAAAGCTATATTTTTCCTTGTTATTTATAGTTTTCTTTAGGAACCATTATAAATAAACTTACTAAGCTTTATGCAATTAGTTTAAGTACTTTCATGCACATATTTTTATTTTTTTACACAACGAATTATTTTTGTTATTTTAATAGAAGCTAAATGGCGTACCTACACGAATATCGCTTTTGTATTTTAAAGTTGAATTTGGAACATGAACCTCTAAGCAATAAAAGCAACTCTGAATAATAGTCACGCGGCTCCGACCTACTCTGGAACATTCTGACCCTTATAGAATTCTAAACTGTATAGCACTAAACGAAATGAAAGTACCTATGCCCCACGATAATGCGCTGTTAAATTCTTTAGTCAGCCTTGACTATGTTCCTAACGAAAAAGTTCCTAATATATTTTTTTACGTAATAACTCTTAGGTTTTTTTAACGCAAAGGTTCAAATATAATATTGAAATAGGTATAAAGATGAAATGTTTACATTAGACACGCATATTGTGGATTGTGGTATGAATGTTAACCGTAATTTAAGAAAGGCATATCGTTGATGTGTTATGACACTTATTAAAAACATAAAAGCTAAAATTGTTCAGTAAACAATACAACAAACAATTTACAACAGTAAACAATAAACTTGTGTGAAAAAAATCTATTAAAAACCATCTCATACTTTGGGACCATTCAAGTATTTTGAAGCGATGATGGCGAAGTGGTAGCGTGTATGACTCGCGTCGATTGAATCCCTACAATGAGCCTGAGCTTTCGGTGAAGGAAAACATCGTGAGGAAACCATAGCATGGTGGTAGGGCATTTTCTAATGCCTCAATACCTCAAGTTGAAAATCTGCCGCCAAGCACCAATAGGTGTGTTCCGGCAGCTGCACTTGAGAGCCAGT